>OZ012651.1:600000-1020000 GCA_963942575.1 Priocnemis perturbator
TTCAATACAAACGTTTGATAGTTAGTCGTTTATTTACAATTAAAGAAACAAGGTTCTAGGGGAATTCTGGTCGAAATTTTTGTGAAACATGTAATGTTTATCTGCGCCAATAGATGTAAAATCGTTTGATAGTGAATGATATTCAATACAAACGTTTGATAGTTAGTCGTTTATTTACAATTAAAGAAACAAGTCTCTAGGGGAATTCTGGTCGAAATTTTTGTGAAACATGTAATGTTTATCTGCGCCAATAGATGTAAAATTCTTTGATAGTGAATGATATTCAATACAAACGTTTGATAGTTAGTCGTTTATTTATAATTAAAGGAACAAGTTTCTAGGGGAATTCTTGTCGAAATTTTTGTGAAAACTTTAATGTTTATCTGCGCCAATAGATGTAAAATCGTTTGATAGTGAATGATACTCAATACAAACGTTTGATAGTTAGTCGTTTATTTATAATTAAAGAAACAAGTGTCTAGGGGAATTCTTGTCGAAATTTTTGTGAAAACTTTAATGTTTATCAGCGCCAATAGATGTAAAATCGTTTGATAGTGAATGATATTCAATACAAACGTTTGATAGTTAGTCGTTTATTTATAATTAAAGAAACAAGTTTCTGGGGGAAGTCTTGTCGAAAGTTTTGTGAAAACTTTAATGTTTATCTGCGCCAATAGATGAAAAATCGTTTGATAGTGAATGATATTCAATACAAACGTTTGATAGTTAGTCATTTATTTATAATGAAAGAAATAAGTTTCTAGGGGAATTCTTGTGGAAATTTTTGTGAAAAATGTAATGTTTATCTGCGCCAATAGATGTAACATCGTTTGATAGTGAATGATATTCAATACAAACGTTTGATAGTTAGTCGTTTATTTATAATTAAAGAAACAAGTTTCTAGGGGAATTCTTGTCGAAATTTTTGTGAAAAATTTAATGATTATCTGCGCCAATAGATGTAAAATCGTTCGATAGTGAATGATATTCAATACCAACGTTTGATAGTTAGTCGTTTATTTATAATGAAAGAAACAAGTTTCTGGGGGAATTGTTGTGGTAATTTTTGTGAAAAATTTAATGTTATCAGCGCCAATAGATGTAAAATCGTTTGATAGTGAATGATATTCAATACAAACGTTTGATAGTTAGTCGTTTATTTATAATTAAAGAAACAAGTTTCTAGGGGAATTCTTGTCGAAATTTTTGTGAAAACTTTAATGTTTATCAGCGCCAATAGATGTAAAATCGTTTGATAGTGAATGATATTCAATACAAACGTTTGATAGTTAGTCGTTTATTTATAATTAAAGAAACAAGTTTCTAGGGGAATTCTTACCGAAAGTTTTGTGAAAACTTTAATGTTTATCTGCGCCAATAGATGTAAAATCGTTTGATAGTGAATGATATTCTTTACCAACGTTTGATAGTTAGTCGTTTATTTATAATTAAAGAAACAAGTTTCTAGGGGAATTCTTGTCGAAATTTTTGTGAAAAATGTAATGTTTATCTGCGCCAATAGATGTAAAATCGTTCGATAGTGAATGATATTCAATACCAACGTTTGATAGTTAGTCGTTTATTTATAATTAAAGAAACAAGATTCTAGGGGAATTGTTGTGGTAATTTTTGTGAAAAATTTAATGTTTATCAGCGCCAATAGATGTAAAATCGTTTGATAGTGAATGATATTCAATACAAACGTTTGATAGTTAGTCGTTTATTTACAATTAAAGAAACAAGTTTCTAGGGGAATTCTGGTCGAAATTTTTGTGAAACATGTAATGTTTATCTGCGCCAATAGATGTAAAATTCTTTGATAGTGAATGATATTCAATACAAACGTTTGATAGTTAGTCGTTTATTTATAATTAAAGAAACAAGTTTCTAGGGGAATTCTTGTCGAAATTTTTGTGAAAACTTTAATGTTTATCAGCGCCAATAGATGTAAAATCGTTTGATAGTGAATGATATTCAATACAAACGTTTGATAGTTAGTCGTTTATTTATAATTAAAGAAACAAGTTTCTAGGGGAATTCTTACCGAAAGTTTTGTGAAAACTTTAATGTTTATCTGCGCCAATAGATGTAAAATCGTTCGATAGTGAATGATATTCAATACCAACGTTTGATAGTTAGTCGTTTATTTATAATTAAAGAAACAAGATTCTAGGGGAATTGTTGTGGTAATTTTTGTGAAAAATTTAATGTTTATCAGCGCCAATAGATGTAAAATCGTTTGATAGTGAATGATATTCAATACAAACGTTTGATAGTTAGTCGTTTATTTACAATTAAAGAAACAAGTTTCTAGGGGAATTCTGGTCGAAATTTTTGTGAAACATGTAATGTTTATCTGCGCCAATAGATGTAAAATTCTTTGATAGTGAATGATATTCAATACAAACGTTTGATAGTTAGTCGTTTATTTATAATGAAAGAAACAAGTTTCTGGGGGAATTGTTGTGGTAATTTTTGTGAAAAATTTAATGTTTATCAGCGCCAATAGATGTAAAATCGTTTGATAGTGAATGATATTCAATACAAACGTTTGATAGTTAGTCGTTTATTTATAATTAAAGAAACAAGTTTCTAGGGGAATTGTTGTGGTAATTTTTGTGAAAAATTTAATGTTTATCAGCGCCAATAGATGTAAAATCGTTTGATAGTGAATGATATTCAATACAGACGTTTGATAGTTAGTCGTTTATTTATAATTAAAGAAACAAGTTTCTAGGGGAATTCTTGTCGAAATTTTTGTGAAAACTTTAATGTTTATCAGCGCCAATAGATGTAAAATCGTTTGATAGTGAATGATATTCAATACAAACGTTTGATAGTTAGTCGTTTATTTATAATTAAAGAAACAAGTTTCTAGGGGAATTCTTACCGAAAGTTTTGTGAAAACTTTAATGTTTATCTGCGCCAATAGATGTAAAATCGTTCGATAGTGAATGATATTCAATACCAACGTTTGATAGTCGTTTATTTATAATTAAAGAAACAAGATTCTAGGGGAATTGTTGTGGTAATTTTTGTGTAAAATTTAGGCCGTGTTCAGAAATTGGCTGACAGTACTGTCAGTACTAGATTTCCGTTCAAAAATGCTTTTCAGTATGGCTGACGAGACTGTAACGTACTACCATTTTGTCAGACATCGGTCACATTTAGCATTCGGCAGCACTGTCAGTAAAACAGAACGACTATTTTTCAGTAAAACCAGCGTCAGTACTGACAGTACTGTCAGCCAATGTCTGAACACGGCCTTAATGTTTATCAGCGCCAATAGATGTAAAATCGTTTGATAGTGAATGATATTCAATACAAACGTTTGATAGTTAGTCGTTTATTTACAATTAAAGAAACAAGTTTCTAGGGGAATTCTGGTCGAAATTTTTGTGAAACATGTAATGTTTATCTGCGCCAATAGATGTAAAATTCTTTGATAGTGAATGATATTCAATACAAACGTTTGATAGTTAGTCGTTTATTTATAATGAAAGAAACAAGTTTCTGGGGGAATTGTTGTGGTAATTTTTGTGAAAAATTTAATGTTTATCAGCGCCAATAGATGTAAAATCGTTTGATAGTGAATGATATTCAATACAAACGTTTGATAGTTAGTCGTTTATTTATAATTAAAGAAACAAGTTTCTAGGGGAATTCTTACCAAAAGTTTTGTGAAAACTTTAATGTTTATCTGCGCCAATAGATGTAAAATCGTTCGATAGTGAATGATATTCAATACCAACGTTTGATAGTTAGGCCGTGTTCAGAAATTGGCTGACAGTACTGTCAGTACTGACGCTGGTTTTACTGAAAAATAGTCGTTCTGTTTTACTGACAGTGCTGCCGAACGCGTTTTCTAGTAGATGTCTGACAAAATGGTAGTACGTTACAGTCTCGTCAGCCATACTGAAAAGCATTTTTGAACGGAAATCTAGTACTGACAGTACTGTCAGCCAATTTCTGAACACGGCCTTAGTCGTTTATTTATAATTAAAGAAACAAGATTCTAGGGGAATTGTTGTGGTAATTTTTGTGAAAAATTTAATGTTTATCAGCGCCAATAGATGTAAAATCGTTTGATAGTGAATGATATTCAATACAAACGTTTGATAGTTAGTCGTTTATTTATAATTAAAGAAACAAGTTTCAAGGGGAATTCTTGTCGAAATTTTTGTGAAAAATGTAATGTTTATCTGCGCCAATAGATGTAACATCGTTTGATAGTGAATGATAATCAATACAAACGTTTGATATTAAGTCGTTTATTTATAATTAAAGAAACAAGTTTCTAGGGGATTTCTTGTCGAAATTTTTGTGAAAAATGTAATGTTTATCTGCGCCAATAGATGTAAAATTCTTTGATAGTGAATGATATTCAATACAAAAGTTTGATAGTTAGTCGTTTATTTATAATTAAAGGAACAAGTTTCTAGGGGAATTCTTGTCGAAATTTTTGTGAAAACTTTAATGTTTATCTGCGCCAATAGATGTAAAATCGTTTGATAGTGAATGATATTCTTTACCAACGTTTGATAATTAGTCGTTTATTTACAATTAAAGAAACAAGTTTCTAGGGGAATTCTTGTCGAAATTTTTGCGAAACATGTAATGTTTATCTGCGCCAATAGATGTAAAATTCTTTGATAGTGAATGATATTCAATACAAATGTTTGATAGTTAGTCGTTTATTTATAATGAAAGAAACAAGTTTCTGGGGGAATTGTTGTGGTAATTTTTGTGAAAAATTTAATGTTTATCAGCGCCAATAGATGTAAAATCGTTTGATAGTGAATGATACTCAATACAAACGTTTGATAGTTAGTCGTTTATTTATAATTAAAGAAACAAGTTTCTAGGGGAATTCTTGTCGAAATTTTTGTGAAAACTTTAATGTTTATCAGCGCCAATAGATGTAAAATCGTTTGATAGTGAATGATATTCAATACAAACGTTTGATAGTTAGTCGTTTATTTATAATTAAAGAAACAAGTTTCTAGGGGAAGTCTTGTCGAAAGTTTTGTGAAAACTTTAATGTTTATCTGCGCCAATAGATGAAAAATCGTTTGATAGTGAATGATATTCAATACAAACGTTTGATAGTTAGTCATTTATTTATAATGAAAGAAATAAGTTTCTAGGGGAATTCTTGTGGAAATTTTTGTGAAAAATGTAATGTTTATCTGCGCCAATAGATGTAACATCGTTTGATAGTGAATGATATTCAATACAAACGTTTGATAGTTAGTCGTTTATTTATAATTAAAGAAACAAGTTTCTAGGGGAATTCTTGTCGAAATTTTTGTGAAAAATTTAATGTTTATCTGCGCCAATAGATGTAAAATCGTTCGATAGTGAATGATATTCAATACCAACGTTTGATAGTTAGTCGTTTATTTATAATTAAAGAAACAAGATTCTAGGGGAATTGTTGTGGTAATTTTTTTGAAAAATTTAATGTTTATCAGCGCCAATAGATGTAAAATCGTTTGATAGTGAATGATATTCAATACAAACGTTTGATAGTTAGTCGTTTATTTACAATTAAAGAAACAAGTTTCTAGGGGAATTCTTGTCGAAATTTTTGTGAAAACTTTAATGTTTATCAGCGCCAATAGATGTAAAATCGTTTGATAGTGAATGATATTCAATACAAACGTTTGATAGTTAGTCGTTTATTTATAATTAAAGAAACAAGTTTCTAGGGGAAGTCTTGTCGAAAGTTTTGTGAAAACTTTAATGTTTATCTGCGCCAATAGATGAAAAATCGTTTGATAGTGAATGATATTCAATACAAACGTTTGATAGTTAGTCATTTATTTATAATGAAAGAAATAAGTATCTAGGGGAATTCTTGTGGAAATTTTTGTGAAAAATGTAATGTTTATCTGCGCCAATAGATGTAACATCGTTTGATAGTGAATGATATTCAATACAAACGTTTGATAGTTAGTCGTTTATTTATAATTAAAGAAACAAGTTTCTAGGGGAATTCTTGTCGAAATTTTTGTGAAAAATTTAATGTTTATCTGCGCCAATAGATGTAAAATCGTTCGATAGTGAATGATATTCAATACCAACGTTTGATAGTTAGTCGTTTATTTATAATTAAAGAAACAAGATTCTAGGGGAATTGTTGTGGTAATTTTTGTGAAAAATTTAATGTTTATTATCGCCAATAGATGTAAAATCGTTTGATAGTGAATGATATTCAATACAAACGTTTGATAGTTAGTCGTTTATTTACAATTAAAGAAACAAGTTTCTAGGGGAATTCTGGTCGAAATTTTTGTGAAACATGTAATGTTTATCTGCGCCAATAGATGTAAAATTCTTTGATAGTGAATGATATTCAATACAAACGTTTGATAGTTAGTCGTTTATTTATAATGAAAGAAACAAGTTTCTGGGGGAATTGTTGTGGTAATTTTTGTGAAAAATGTAATGCTTATCTGCGCCAATAGATGTAAAATTCTTTGATAGTGAATGATATTCTTTACCAACGTCTGATAGTTAGTCGTTTATTTACAATTAAAGAAACAAGTTTCTAGGGGAATTCTTGTCGAAATTTTTGTGAAACATGTAATGTTTATCTGCGCCAATAGATGTAAAATTCTTTGATAGTGAATGATATTCAATACAAACGTTTGATAGTTAGTCGTTTATTTATAATGAAAGAAACAAGTTTCTGGGGGAATTGTTGTGGTAATTTTTGTGAAAAATTTAATGTTTATCAGCGCCAATAGATGTGAAATCGTTTGATAGTGAATGATACTCAATACAAACGTTTGATAGTTAGTCGTTTATTTATAATTAAAGAAACAAGTTTCTAGGGGAATTCTTACCAAAAGTTTTGTGAAAACTTTAATGTTTATCTGCGCCAATAGATGTAAAATCGTTCGATAGTGAATGATATTCAATACCAACGTTTGATAGTTAGTCGTTTATTTATAATTAAAGAAACAAGATTCTAGGGGAATTGTTGTGGTAATTTTTGTGAAAAATTTAATGTTTATCAGCGCCAATAGATGTAAAATCGTTTGATAGTGAATGATATTCAATACAAACGTTTGATAGTTAGTCGTTTATTTATAATTAAAGAAACAAGTTTCAAGGGGAATTCTTGTCGAAATTTTTGTGAAAAATGTAATGTTTATCTGCGCCAATAGATGTAACATCGTTTGATAGTGAATGATAATCAATACAAACGTTTGATATTAAGTCGTTTATTTGTAATTAAAGAAACAAGTTTCTAGGGGATTTCTTGTCGAAATTTTTGAGAAAAATGTAATGTTTATCTGCGCCAATAGATGTAAAATTCTTTGATAGTGAATGATATTCAATACAAAAGTTTGATAGTTAGTCGTTTATTTATAATTAAAGGAACAAGTTTCTAGGGGAATTCTTGTCGAAATTTTTGTGAAAACTTTAATGTTTATCTGCGCCAATAGATGTAAAATCGTTTGATAGTGAATGATATTCTTTACCAACGTTTGATAATTAGTCGTTTATTTACAATTAAAGAAACAAGTTTCTAGGGGAATTCTTGTCGAAATTTTTGCGAAACATGTAATGTTTATCTGCGCCAATAGATGTAAAATTCTTTGATAGTGAATGATATTCAATACAAACGTTTGATAGTTAGTCGTTTATTTATAATGAAAGAAACAAGTTTCTGGGGGAATTGTTGTGGTAATTTTTGTGAAAAATTTAATGTTTATCAGCGCCAATAGATGTAAAATCGTTTGATAGTGAATGATACTCAATACAAACGTTTGATAGTTAGTCGTTTATTTATAATTAAAGAAACAAGTTTCTAGGGGAAGTCTTGTCGAAAGTTTTGTGAAAACTTTAATGTTTATCTGCGCCAATAGATGAAAAATCGTTTGATAGTGAATGATATTCAATACAAACGTTTGATAGTTAGTCATTTATTTATAATGAAAGAAATAAGTATCTAGGGGAATTCTTGTGGAAATTTTTGTGAAAAATGTAATGTTTATCTGCGCCAATAGATGTAACATCGTTTGATAGTGAATGATATTCAATACAAACGTTTGATAGTTAGTCGTTTATTTATAATTAAAGAAACAAGTTTCTAGGGGAATTCTTGTCGAAATTTTTGTGAAAAATTTAATGTTTATCTGCGCCAATAGATGTAAAATCGTTCGATAGTGAATGATATTCAATACCAACGTTTGATAGTTAGTCGTTTATTTATAATTAAAGAAACAAGATTCTAGGGGAATTGTTGTGGTAATTTTTGTGAAAAATTTAATGTTTATTATCGCCAATAGATGTAAAATCGTTTGATAGTGAATGATATTCAATACAAACGTTTGATAGTTAGTCGTTTATTTACAATTAAAGAAACAAGTTTCTAGGGGAATTCTGGTCGAAATTTTTGTGAAACATGTAATGTTTATCTGCGCCAATAGATGTAAAATTCTTTGATAGTGAATGATATTCAATACAAACGTTTGATAGTTAGTCGTTTATTTATAATGAAAGAAACAAGTTTCTGGGGGAATTGTTGTGGTAATTTTTGTGAAAAATGTAATGCTTATCTGCGCCAATAGATGTAAAATTCTTTGATAGTGAATGATATTCTTTACCAACGTCTGATAGTTAGTCGTTTATTTACAATTAAAGAAACAAGTTTCTAGGGGAATTCTTGTCGAAATTTTTGTGAAACATGTAATGTTTATCTGCGCCAATAGATGTAAAATTCTTTGATAGTGAATGATATTCAATACAAACGTTTGATAGTTAGTCGTTTATTTATAATGAAAGAAACAAGTTTCTGGGGGAATTGTTGTGGTAATTTTTGTGAAAAATTTAATGTTTATCAGCGCCAATAGATGTGAAATCGTTTGATAGTGAATGATACTCAATACAAACGTTTGATAGTTAGTCGTTTATTTATAATTAAAGAAACAAGTTTCTAGGGGAATTCTTACCAAAAGTTTTGTGAAAACTTTAATGTTTATCTGCGCCAATAGATGTAAAATCGTTCGATAGTGAATGATATTCAATACCAACGTTTGATAGTTAGTCGTTTATTTATAATTAAAGAAACAAGATTCTAGGGGAATTGTTGTGGTAATTTTTGTGAAAAATTTAATGTTTATCAGCGCCAATAGATGTAAAATCGTTTGATAGTGAATGATATTCAATACAAACGTTTGATAGTTAGTCGTTTATTTATAATTAAAGAAACAAGTTTCAAGGGGAATTCTTGTCGAAATTTTTGTGAAAAATGTAATGTTTATCTGCGCCAATAGATGTAACATCGTTTGATAGTGAATGATAATCAATACAAACGTTTGATATTAAGTCGTTTATTTATAATTAAAGAAACAAGTTTCTAGGGGATTTCTTGTCGAAATTTTTGAGAAAAATGTAATGTTTATCTGCGCCAATAGATGTAAAATTCTTTGATAGTGAATGATATTCAATACAAAAGTTTGATAGTTAGTCGTTTATTTATAATTAAAGGAACAAGTTTCTAGGGGAATTCTTGTCGAAATTTTTGTGAAAACTTTAATGTTTATCTGCGCCAATAGATGTAAAATCGTTTGATAGTGAATGATATTCTTTACCAACGTTTGATAATTAGTCGTTTATTTACAATTAAAGAAACAAGTTTCTAGGGGAATTCTTGTCGAAATTTTTGCGAAACATGTAATGTTTATCTGCGCCAATAGATGTAAAATTCTTTGATAGTGAATGATATTCAATACAAACGTTTGATAGTTAGTCGTTTATTTATAATGAAAGAAACAAGTTTCTGGGGGAATTGTTGTGGTAATTTTTGTGAAAAATTTAATGTTTATCAGCGCCAATAGATGTAAAATCGTTTGATAGTGAATGATACTCAATACAAACGTTTGATAGTTAGTCGTTTATTTATAATTAAAGAAACAAGTTTCTAGGGGAATTCTTGTCGAAATTTTTGTGAAAACTTTAATGTTTATCAGCGCCAATAGATGTAAAATCGTTTGATAGTGAATGATATTCAATACAAACGTTTGATAGTTAGTCGTTTATTTATAATTAAAGAAACAAGTTTCTAGGGGAAGTCTTGTCGAAAGTTTTGTGAAAACTTTAATGTTTATCTGCGCCAATAGATGAAAAATCGTTTGATAGTGAATGATATTCAATACAAACCTTTGATAGTTAGTCATTTATTTATAATGAAAGAAATAAGTTTCTAGGGGAATTCTTGTGGAAATTTTTGTGAAAAATGTAATGTTTATCTGCGCCAATAGATGTAACATCGTTTGATAGTGAATGATATTCAATACAAACGTTTGATAGTTAGTCGTTTATTTATGATTAAAGAAACAAGTTTCTAGGGGAATTCTTGTCGAAATTTTTGTGAAAAATTTAATGTTTATGTGCGCCAATAGATGTAAAATCGTTCGATAGTGAATGATATTCAATACCAACGTTTGATAGTTAGTCGTTTATTTATAATTAAAGAAACAAGATTCTAGGGGAATTGTTGTGGTAATTTTTTTGAAAAATTTAATGTTTATCAGCGCCAATAGATGTAAAATCGTTTGATAGTGAATGATATTCAATACAAACGTTTGATAGTTAGTCGTTTATTTACAATTAAAGAAACAAGTTTCTAGGGGAATTCTGGTCGAAATTTTTGTGAAACATGTAATGTTTATCTGCGCCAATAGATGTAAAATTCTTTGATAGTGAATGATATTCAATACAAACGTTTGATAGTTAGTCGTTTATTTATAATGAAAGAAACAAGTTTCTGGGGGAATTGTTGTGGTAATTTTTGTGAAAAATTTAATGTTTATCAGCGCCAATAGATGTAAAATCGTTTGATAGTGAATGATATTCAATACAAACGTTTGATAGTTAGTCGTTTATTTATAATTAAAGAAACAAGTTTCTAGGGGAATTCTTGTCGAAATTTTTGTGAAAACTTTAATGTTTATCAGCGCCAATAGATGTAAAATCGTTTGATAGTGAATGATATTCAATACAAACGTTTGATAGTTAGTCGTTTATTTATAATTAAAGAAACAAGTTTCCAGGGGAATTCTTACCGAAAGTTTTGTGAAAACTTTAATGTTTATCTGCGCCAATAGATGTAAAATCGTTTGATAGTGAATGATATTCTTTACCAACGTTTGATAGTTAGTCGTTTATTTATAATTAAAGAAACAAGTTTCTAGGGGAATTCTTGTCGAAATTTTTGTGAAAAATGTAATGTTTATCTGCGCCAATAGATGTAACATCGTTTGATAGTGAATGATATTCAATACAAACGTTTGATAGTTAGTCGTTTATTTACAATTAAAGAAACAAGGTTCTAGGGGAATTCTGGTCGAAATTTTTGTGAAACATGTAATGTTTATCTGCGCCAATAGATGTAAAATTCTTTGATAGTGAATGATATTCAATACAAACGTTTGATAGTTAGTCGTTTATTTATAATTAAAGAAACAAGTTTCTAGGGGAAGTCTTGTCGAAAGTTTTGTGAAAACTTTAATGTTTATCTGCGCCAATAGATGAAAAATCGTTTGATAGTGAATGATATTCAATACAAACGTTTGATAGTTAGTCATTTATTTATAATGAAAGAAATAAGTTTCTAGGGGAATTCTTGTGGAAATTTTTGTCAAAAATGTAATGTTTATCAGCGCCAATAGATGTAAAATCGTTTGATAGTGAATGATATTCAATACAAACGTTTGATAGTTAGTCGTTTATTTATAATTAAACAAACAAGTTTCTAGGGGAATTCTTGTCGAAATTTTTGTGAAAACTTTAATGTTTATCAGCGCCAATAGATGTAAAATCGTTTGATAGTGAATGATATTCAATACAAACGTTTGATAGTTAGTCGTTTATTTATAATTAAGGAAACAAGTTTCTAGGGGAATTCTTACCGAAAGTTTTGTGAAAACTTTAATGTTTATCTGCGCCAATAGATGTAAAATCGTTTGATAGTGAATGATATTCTTTACCAACGTTTGATAGTTAGTCGTTTATTTATAATTAAAGAAACAAGTTTCTAGGGGAATTCTTGTCGAAATTTTTGTGAAAAATGTAATGTTTATCTGCGCCAATAGATGTAAAATCGTTCGATAGTGAATGATATTCAATACCAACGTTTGATAGTTAGTCGTTTATTTATAATTAAAGAAACAAGATTCTAGGGGAATTGTTGTGGTAATTTTTGTGAAAAATTTAATGTTTATCAGCGCCAATAGATGTAAAATCGTTTGATAGTGAATGATATTCAATACAAACGTTTGATAGTTAGTCGTTTATTTACAATTAAAGAAACAAGTTTCTAGGGGAATTCTGGTCGAAATTTTTGTGAAACATGTAATGTTTATCTGCGCCAATAGATGTAAAATTCTTTGATAGTGAATGATATTCAATACAAACGTTTGATAGTTAGTCGTTTATTTATAATTAAAGGAACAAGTTTCTAGGGGAATTCTTGTCGAAATTTTTGTGAAAACTTTAATGTTTATCTGCGCCAATAGATGTAAAATCGTTTGATAGTGAATGATACTCAATACAAACGTTTGATAGTTAGTCGTTTATTTATAATTAAAGAAACAAGTGTCTAGGGGAATTCTTGTCGAAATTTTTGTGAAAACTTTAATGTTTATCAGCGCCAATAGATGTAAAATTCTTTGATAGTGAATGATATTCAATACAAACGTTTGATAGTTAGTCGTTTATTTATAATGAAAGAAACAAGTTTCTGGGGGAATTGTTGTGGTAATTTTTGTGAAAAATTTAATGTTTATCAGCGCCAATAGATGTAAAATCGTTTGATAGTGAATGATATTCAATACAAACGTTTGATAGTTAGTCGTTTATTTATAATTAAAGAAACAAGTTTCTAGGGGAATTCTTGTCGAAATTTTTGTGAAAACTTTAATGTTTATCAGCGCCAATAGATGTAAAATCGTTTGATAGTGAATGATATTCAATACAAACGTTTGATAGTTAGTCGTTTATTTATAATTAAAGAAACAAGTTTCTAGGGGAATTCTTACCGAAAGTTTTGTGAAAACTTTAATGTTTATCTGCGCCAATAGATGTAAAATCGTTTGATAGTGAATGATATTCAATACAAACGTTTGATAGTTAGTCGTTTATTTACAATTAAAGAAACAAGTTTCTAGGGGAATTCTGGTCGAAATTTTTGTGAAACATGTAATGTTTATCTGCGCCAATAGATGTAAAATTCTTTGATAGTGAATGATATTCAATACAAACGTTTGATAGTTAGTCGTTTATTTATAATTAAAGAAACAAGTTTCTAGGGGAATTCTTGTCGAAATTTTTGTGAAAACTTTAATGTTTATCAGCGCCAATAGATGTAAAATCGTTTGATAGTGAATGATATTCAATACAAACGTTTGATAGTTAGTCGTTTATTTATAATTAAAGAAACAAGTTTCTAGGGGAATTCTTACCGAAAGTTTTGTGAAAACTTTAATGTTTATCTGCGCCAATAGATGTAAAATCGTTCGATAGTGAATGATATTCAATACCAACGTTTGATAGTTAGTCGTTTATTTATAATTAAAGAAACAAGATTCTAGGGGAATTGTTGTGGTAATTTTTGTGAAA
Organism: Priocnemis perturbator; assembly: GCA_963942575.1. NCBI lineage: Eukaryota > Metazoa > Arthropoda > Insecta > Hymenoptera > Pompilidae > Priocnemis > Priocnemis perturbator. The sequence continues at coordinate 613,636 of OZ012651.1, forward strand.
AATTTAATGTTTATCAGCGCCAATAGATGTAAAATCGTTTGATAGTGAATGATATTCAATACAAACGTTTGATAGTTAGTCGTTTATTTACAATTAAAGAAACAAGTTTCTAGGGGAATTCTGGTCGAAATTTTTGTGAAACATGTAATGTTTATCTGCGCCAATAGATGTAAAATTCTTTGATAGTGAATGATATTCAATACAAACGTTTGATAGTTAGTCGTTTATTTATAATGAAAGAAACAAGTTTCTGGGGGAATTGTTGTGGTAATTTTTGTGAAAAATTTAATGTTTATCAGCGCCAATAGATGTAAAATCGTTTGATAGTGAATGATATTCAATACAAACGTTTGATAGTTAGTCGTTTATTTATAATTAAAGAAACAAGTTTCTAGGGGAATTGTTGTGGTAATTTTTGTGAAAAATTTAATGTTTATCAGCGCCAATAGATGTAAAATCGTTTGATAGTGAATGATATTCAATACAGACGTTTGATAGTTAGTCGTTTATTTATAATTAAAGAAACAAGTTTCTAGGGGAATTCTTGTCGAAATTTTTGTGAAAACTTTAATGTTTATCAGCGCCAATAGATGTAAAATCGTTTGATAGTGAATGATATTCAATACAAACGTTTGATAGTTAGTCGTTTATTTATAATTAAAGAAACAAGTTTCTAGGGGAATTCTTACCGAAAGTTTTGTGAAAACTTTAATGTTTATCTGCGCCAATAGATGTAAAATCGTTCGATAGTGAATGATATTCAATACCAACGTTTGATAGTTAGTCGTTTATTTATAATTAAAGAAACAAGATTCTAGGGGAATTGTTGTGGTAATTTTTGTGTAAAATTTAATGTTTATCAGCGCCAATAGATGTAAAATCGTTTGATAGTGAATGATATTCAATACAAACGTTTGATAGTTAGTCGTTTATTTACAATTAAAGAAACAAGTTTCTAGGGGAATTCTGGTCGAAATTTTTGTGAAAACTTTAATGTTTATCAGCGCCAATAGATGTAAAATCGTTTGATAGTGAATGATATTCAATACAAACGTTTGATAGTTAGTCGTTTATTTATAATTAAAGAAACAAGTTTCTAGGGGAATTCTTACCGAAAGTTTTGTGAAAACTTTAATGTTTATCTGCGCCAATAGATGTAAAATCGTTCGATAGTGAATGATATTCAATACCAACGTTTGATAGTTAGTCGTTTATTTATAATTAAAGAAACAAGATTCTAGGGGAATTGTTGTGGTAATTTTTGTGAAAAATTTAATGTTTATCAGCGCCAATAGATGTAAAATCGTTTGATAGTGAATGATATTCAATACAAACGTTTGATAGTTAGTCGTTTATTTACAATTAAAGAAACAAGTTTCTAGGGGAATTCTGGTCGAAATTTTTGTGAAACATGTAATGTTTATCTGCGCCAATAGATGTAAAATTCTTTGATAGTGAATGATATTCAATACAAACGTTTGATAGTTAGTCGTTTATTTATAATGAAAGAAACAAGTTTCTGGGGGAATTGTTGTGGTAATTTTTGTGAAAAATTTAATGTTTATCAGCGCCAATAGATGTAAAATCGTTTGATAGTGAATGATATTCAATACAAACGTTTGATAGTTAGTCGTTTATTTATAATTAAAGAAACAAGTTTCTAGGGGAATTGTTGTGGTAATTTTTGTGAAAAATTTAATGTTTATCAGCGCCAATAGATGTAAAATCGTTTGATAGTGAATGATATTCAATACAGACGTTTGATAGTTAGTCGTTTATTTATAATTAAAGAAACAAGTTTCTAGGGGAATTCTTGTCGAAATTTTTGTGAAAACTTTAATGTTTATCAGCGCCAATAGATGTAAAATCGTTTGATAGTGAATGATATTCAATACAAACGTTTGATAGTTAGTCGTTTATTTATAATTAAAGAAACAAGTTTCTAGGGGAATTCTTACCGAAAGTTTTGTGAAAACTTTAATGTTTATCTGCGCCAATAGATGTAAAATCGTTCGATAGTGAATGATATTCAATACCAACGTTTGATAGTTAGTCGTTTATTTATAATTAAAGAAACAAGATTCTAGGGGAATTGTTGTGGTAATTTTTGTGTAAAATTTAATGTTTATCAGCGCCAATAGATGTAAAATCGTTTGATAGTGAATGATATTCAATACAAACGTTTGATAGTTAGTCGTTTATTTACAATTAAAGAAACAAGTTTCTAGGGGAATTCTGGTCGAAATTTTTGTGAAACATGTAATGTTTATCTGCGCCAATAGATGTAAAATTCTTTGATAGTGAATGATATTCAATACAAACGTTTGATAGTTAGTCGTTTATTTATAATGAAAGAAACAAGTTTCTGGGGGAATTGTTGTGGTAATTTTTGTGAAAAATTTAATGTTTATCAGCGCCAATAGATGTAAAATCGTTTGATAGTGAATGATATTCAATACAAACGTTTGATAGTTAGTCGTTTATTTATAATTAAAGAAACAAGTTTCTAGGGGAATTCTTACCAAAAGTTTTGTGAAAACTTTAATGTTTATCTGCGCCAATAGATGTAAAATTGTTCGATAGTGAATGATATTCAATACCAACGTTTGATAGTTAGTCGTTTATTTATAATTAAAGAAACAAGATTCTAGGGGAATTGTTGTGGTAATTTTTGTGAAAAATTTAATGTTTATCAGCGCCAATAGATGTAAAATCGTTTGATAGTGAATGATATTCAATACAAACGTTTGATAGTTAGTCGTTTATTTATAATTAAAGAAACAAGTTTCAAGGGGAATTCTTGTGGTAATTTTTGTGAAAAATTTAATGTTTATCAGCGCCAATAGATGTAAAATCGTTTGATAGTGAATGATATTCAATACAAACGTTTGATAGTTAGTCGTTTATTTATAATTAAAGAAACAAGTTTCTAGGGGATTTCTTGTCGAAATTTTTGTGAAAAATGTAATGTTTATCTGCGCCAATAGATGTAAAATTCTTTGATAGTGAATGATATTCAATACAAACGTTTGATAGTTAGTCGTTTATTTATAATGAAAGAAACAAGTTTCTGGGGGAATTGTTGTGGTAATTTTTGTGAAAAATTTAATGTTTATCAGCGCCAATAGATGTAAAATCGTTTGATAGTGAATGATATTCAATACAAACATTTGATAGTTAGTCGTTTATTTATAATTAAAGAAACAAGTTTCTAGGGGAATTCTTGTCGAAATTTTTGTGAAAACTTTAATGTTTATCAGCGCCAATAGATGTAAAATCGTTTGATAGTGAATGATATTCAATACAAACGTTTGATAGTTAGTCGTTTATTTATAATTAAAGAAACAAGTTTCCAGGGGAATTCTTACCGAAAGTTTTGTGAAAACTTTAATGTTTATCTGCGCCAATAGATGTAAAATCGTTTGATAGTGAATGATATTCTTTACCAACGTTTTATAGTTAGTCGTTTATTTATAATTAAAGAAACAAGTTTCTAGGGGAATTCTTGTCGAAATTTTTGTGAAAAATGTAATGTTTATCTGCGCCAATAGATGTAACATCGTTTGATAGTGAATGATATTCAATACAAACGTTTGATAGTTAGTCGTTTATTTACAATTAAAGAAACAAGGTTCTAGGGGAATTCTGGTCGAAATTTTTGTGAAACATGTAATGTTTATCTGCGCCAATAGATGTAAAATCGTTTGATAGTGAATGATATTCAATACAAACGTTTGATAGTTAGTCGTTTATTTACAATTAAAGAAACAAGTCTCTAGGGGAATTCTGGTCGAAATTTTTGTGAAACATGTAATGTTTATCTGCGCCAATAGATGTAAAATTCTTTGATAGTGAATGATATTCAATACAAACGTTTGATAGTTAGTCGTTTATTTATAATTAAAGGAACAAGTTTCTAGGGGAATTCTTGTCGAAATTTTTGTGAAAACTTTAATGTTTATCTGCGCCAATAGATGTAAAATCGTTTGATAGTGAATGATACTCAATACAAACGTTTGATAGTTAGTCGTTTATTTATAATTAAAGAAACAAGTGTCTAGGGGAATTCTTGTCGAAATTTTTGTGAAAACTTTAATGTTTATCAGCGCCAATAGATGTAAAATCGTTTGATAGTGAATGATATTCAATACAAACGTTTGATAGTTAGTCGTTTATTTATAATTAAAGAAACAAGTTTCTGGGGGAAGTCTTGTCGAAAGTTTTGTGAAAACTTTAATGTTTATCTGCGCCAATAGATGAAAAATCGTTTGATAGTGAATGATATTCAATACAAACGTTTGATAGTTAGTCATTTATTTATAATGAAAGAAATAAGTTTCTAGGGGAATTCTTGTGGAAATTTTTGTGAAAAATGTAATGTTTATCTGCGCCAATAGATGTAACATCGTTTGATAGTGAATGATATTCAATACAAACGTTTGATAGTTAGTCGTTTATTTATAATTAAAGAAACAAGTTTCTAGGGGAATTCTTGTCGAAATTTTTGTGAAAAATTTAATGATTATCTGCGCCAATAGATGTAAAATCGTTCGATAGTGAATGATATTCAATACCAACGTTTGATAGTTAGTCGTTTATTTATAATGAAAGAAACAAGTTTCTGGGGGAATTGTTGTGGTAATTTTTGTGAAAAATTTAATGTTATCAGCGCCAATAGATGTAAAATCGTTTGATAGTGAATGATATTCAATACAAACGTTTGATAGTTAGTCGTTTATTTATAATTAAAGAAACAAGTTTCTAGGGGAATTCTTGTCGAAATTTTTGTGAAAACTTTAATGTTTATCAGCGCCAATAGATGTAAAATCGTTTGATAGTGAATGATATTCAATACAAACGTTTGATAGTTAGTCGTTTATTTATAATTAAAGAAACAAGTTTCTAGGGGAATTCTTACCGAAAGTTTTGTGAAAACTTTAATGTTTATCTGCGCCAATAGATGTAAAATCGTTTGATAGTGAATGATATTCTTTACCAACGTTTGATAGTTAGTCGTTTATTTATAATTAAAGAAACAAGTTTCTAGGGGAATTCTTGTCGAAATTTTTGTGAAAAATGTAATGTTTATCTGCGCCAATAGATGTAAAATCGTTCGATAGTGAATGATATTCAATACCAACGTTTGATAGTTAGTCGTTTATTTATAATTAAAGAAACAAGATTCTAGGGGAATTGTTGTGGTAATTTTTGTGAAAAATTTAATGTTTATCAGCGCCAATAGATGTAAAATCGTTTGATAGTGAATGATATTCAATACAAACGTTTGATAGTTAGTCGTTTATTTACAATTAAAGAAACAAGTTTCTAGGGGAATTCTGGTCGAAATTTTTGTGAAACATGTAATGTTTATCTGCGCCAATAGATGTAAAATTCTTTGATAGTGAATGATATTCAATACAAACGTTTGATAGTTAGTCGTTTATTTATAATTAAAGAAACAAGTTTCTAGGGGAATTCTTGTCGAAATTTTTGTGAAAACTTTAATGTTTATCAGCGCCAATAGATGTAAAATCGTTTGATAGTGAATGATATTCAATACAAACGTTTGATAGTTAGTCGTTTATTTATAATTAAAGAAACAAGTTTCTAGGGGAATTCTTACCGAAAGTTTTGTGAAAACTTTAATGTTTATCTGCGCCAATAGATGTAAAATCGTTCGATAGTGAATGATATTCAATACCAACGTTTGATAGTTAGTCGTTTATTTATAATTAAAGAAACAAGATTCTAGGGGAATTGTTGTGGTAATTTTTGTGAAAAATTTAATGTTTATCAGCGCCAATAGATGTAAAATCGTTTGATAGTGAATGATATTCAATACAAACGTTTGATAGTTAGTCGTTTATTTACAATTAAAGAAACAAGTTTCTAGGGGAATTCTGGTCGAAATTTTTGTGAAACATGTAATGTTTATCTGCGCCAATAGATGTAAAATTCTTTGATAGTGAATGATATTCAATACAAACGTTTGATAGTTAGTCGTTTATTTATAATGAAAGAAACAAGTTTCTGGGGGAATTGTTGTGGTAATTTTTGTGAAAAATTTAATGTTTATCAGCGCCAATAGATGTAAAATCGTTTGATAGTGAATGATATTCAATACAAACGTTTGATAGTTAGTCGTTTATTTATAATTAAAGAAACAAGTTTCTAGGGGAATTGTTGTGGTAATTTTTGTGAAAAATTTAATGTTTATCAGCGCCAATAGATGTAAAATCGTTTGATAGTGAATGATATTCAATACAGACGTTTGATAGTTAGTCGTTTATTTATAATTAAAGAAACAAGTTTCTAGGGGAATTCTTGTCGAAATTTTTGTGAAAACTTTAATGTTTATCAGCGCCAATAGATGTAAAATCGTTTGATAGTGAATGATATTCAATACAAACGTTTGATAGTTAGTCGTTTATTTATAATTAAAGAAACAAGTTTCTAGGGGAATTCTTACCGAAAGTTTTGTGAAAACTTTAATGTTTATCTGCGCCAATAGATGTAAAATCGTTCGATAGTGAATGATATTCAATACCAACGTTTGATAGTCGTTTATTTATAATTAAAGAAACAAGATTCTAGGGGAATTGTTGTGGTAATTTTTGTGTAAAATTTAATGTTTATCAGCGCCAATAGATGTAAAATCGTTTGATAGTGAATGATATTCAATACAAACGTTTGATAGTTAGTCGTTTATTTACAATTAAAGAAACAAGTTTCTAGGGGAATTCTGGTCGAAATTTTTGTGAAACATGTAATGTTTATCTGCGCCAATAGATGTAAAATTCTTTGATAGTGAATGATATTCAATACAAACGTTTGATAGTTAGTCGTTTATTTATAATGAAAGAAACAAGTTTCTGGGGGAATTGTTGTGGTAATTTTTGTGAAAAATTTAATGTTTATCAGCGCCAATAGATGTAAAATCGTTTGATAGTGAATGATATTCAATACAAACGTTTGATAGTTAGTCGTTTATTTATAATTAAAGAAACAAGTTTCTAGGGGAATTCTTACCAAAAGTTTTGTGAAAACTTTAATGTTTATCTGCGCCAATAGATGTAAAATCGTTCGATAGTGAATGATATTCAATACCAACGTTTGATAGTTAGTCGTTTATTTATAATTAAAGAAACAAGATTCTAGGGGAATTGTTGTGGTAATTTTTGTGAAAAATTTAATGTTTATCAGCGCCAATAGATGTAAAATCGTTTGATAGTGAATGATATTCAATACAAACGTTTGATAGTTAGTCGTTTATTTATAATTAAAGAAACAAGTTTCAAGGGGAATTCTTGTCGAAATTTTTGTGAAAAATGTAATGTTTATCTGCGCCAATAGATGTAACATCGTTTGATAGTGAATGATAATCAATACAAACGTTTGATATTAAGTCGTTTATTTATAATTAAAGAAACAAGTTTCTAGGGGATTTCTTGTCGAAATTTTTGTGAAAAATGTAATGTTTATCTGCGCCAATAGATGTAAAATTCTTTGATAGTGAATGATATTCAATACAAAAGTTTGATAGTTAGTCGTTTATTTATAATTAAAGGAACAAGTTTCTAGGGGAATTCTTGTCGAAATTTTTGTGAAAACTTTAATGTTTATCTGCGCCAATAGATGTAAAATCGTTTGATAGTGAATGATATTCTTTACCAACGTTTGATAATTAGTCGTTTATTTACAATTAAAGAAACAAGTTTCTAGGGGAATTCTTGTCGAAATTTTTGCGAAACATGTAATGTTTATCTGCGCCAATAGATGTAAAATTCTTTGATAGTGAATGATATTCAATACAAATGTTTGATAGTTAGTCGTTTATTTATAATGAAAGAAACAAGTTTCTGGGGGAATTGTTGTGGTAATTTTTGTGAAAAATTTAATGTTTATCAGCGCCAATAGATGTAAAATCGTTTGATAGTGAATGATACTCAATACAAACGTTTGATAGTTAGTCGTTTATTTATAATTAAAGAAACAAGTTTCTAGGGGAATTCTTGTCGAAATTTTTGTGAAAACTTTAATGTTTATCAGCGCCAATAGATGTAAAATCGTTTGATAGTGAATGATATTCAATACAAACGTTTGATAGTTAGTCGTTTATTTATAATTAAAGAAACAAGTTTCTAGGGGAAGTCTTGTCGAAAGTTTTGTGAAAACTTTAATGTTTATCTGCGCCAATAGATGAAAAATCGTTTGATAGTGAATGATATTCAATACAAACGTTTGATAGTTAGTCATTTATTTATAATGAAAGAAATAAGTTTCTAGGGGAATTCTTGTGGAAATTTTTGTGAAAAATGTAATGTTTATCTGCGCCAATAGATGTAACATCGTTTGATAGTGAATGATATTCAATACAAACGTTTGATAGTTAGTCGTTTATTTATAATTAAAGAAACAAGTTTCTAGGGGAATTCTTGTCGAAATTTTTGTGAAAAATTTAATGTTTATCTGCGCCAATAGATGTAAAATCGTTCGATAGTGAATGATATTCAATACCAACGTTTGATAGTTAGTCGTTTATTTATAATTAAAGAAACAAGATTCTAGGGGAATTGTTGTGGTAATTTTTTTGAAAAATTTAATGTTTATCAGCGCCAATAGATGTAAAATCGTTTGATAGTGAATGATATTCAATACAAACGTTTGATAGTTAGTCGTTTATTTACAATTAAAGAAACAAGTTTCTAGGGGAATTCTTGTCGAAATTTTTGTGAAAACTTTAATGTTTATCAGCGCCAATAGATGTAAAATCGTTTGATAGTGAATGATATTCAATACAAACGTTTGATAGTTAGTCGTTTATTTATAATTAAAGAAACAAGTTTCTAGGGGAAGTCTTGTCGAAAGTTTTGTGAAAACTTTAATGTTTATCTGCGCCAATAGATGAAAAATCGTTTGATAGTGAATGATATTCAATACAAACGTTTGATAGTTAGTCATTTATTTATAATGAAAGAAATAAGTATCTAGGGGAATTCTTGTGGAAATTTTTGTGAAAAATGTAATGTTTATCTGCGCCAATAGATGTAACATCGTTTGATAGTGAATGATATTCAATACAAACGTTTGATAGTTAGTCGTTTATTTATAATTAAAGAAACAAGTTTCTAGGGGAATTCTTGTCGAAATTTTTGTGAAAAATTTAATGTTTATCTGCGCCAATAGATGTAAAATCGTTCGATAGTGAATGATATTCAATACCAACGTTTGATAGTTAGTCGTTTATTTATAATTAAAGAAACAAGATTCTAGGGGAATTGTTGTGGTAATTTTTGTGAAAAATTTAATGTTTATTATCGCCAATAGATGTAAAATCGTTTGATAGTGAATGATATTCAATACAAACGTTTGATAGTTAGTCGTTTATTTACAATTAAAGAAACAAGTTTCTAGGGGAATTCTGGTCGAAATTTTTGTGAAACATGTAATGTTTATCTGCGCCAATAGATGTAAAATTCTTTGATAGTGAATGATATTCAATACAAACGTTTGATAGTTAGTCGTTTATTTATAATGAAAGAAACAAGTTTCTGGGGGAATTGTTGTGGTAATTTTTGTGAAAAATGTAATGCTTATCTGCGCCAATAGATGTAAAATTCTTTGATAGTGAATGATATTCAATACAAACGTTTGATAGTTAGTCGTTTATTTATAATTAAAGGAACAAGTTTCTAGGGGAATTCTTGTCGAAATTTTTGTGAAAACTTTAATGTTTATCTGCGCCAATAGATGTAAAATCGTTTGATAGTGAATGATATTCTTTACCAACGTCTGATAGTTAGTCGTTTATTTACAATTAAAGAAACAAGTTTCTAGGGGAATTCTTGTCGAAATTTTTGTGAAACATGTAATGTTTATCTGCGCCAATAGATGTAAAATTCTTTGATAGTGAATGATATTCAATACAAACGTTTGATAGTTAGTCGTTTATTTATAATGAAAGAAACAAGTTTCTGGGGGAATTGTTGTGGTAATTTTTGTGAAAAATTTAATGTTTATCAGCGCCAATAGATGTGAAATCGTTTGATAGTGAATGATACTCAATACAAACGTTTGATAGTTAGTCGTTTATTTATAATTAAAGAAACAAGTTTCTAGGGGAATTCTTGTCGAAATTTTTGTGAAAACTTTAATGTTTATCAGCGCCAATAGATGTAAAATCGTTTGATAGTGAATGATATTCAATACAAACGTTTGATAGTTAGTCGTTTATTTATAATTAAGGAAACAAGTTTCTAGGGGAATTCTTACCGAAAGTATTGTGAACACTTTAATGTTTATCTGCGCCAATAGATGTAAAATCGTTTGATAGTGAATGATATTCTTTACCAACGTTTGATAGTTAGTCGTTTATTTATAATTAAAGAAACAAGTTTCTAGGGGAATTCTTGTCGAAATTTTTGTGAAAAATGTAATGTTTATCTGCGCCAATAGATGTAAAATCGTTCGATAGTGAATGATATTCAATACCAACGTTTGATAGTTAGTCGTTTATTTATAATTAAAGAAACAAGATTCTAGGGGAATTGTTGTGGTAATTTTTGTGAAAAATTTAATGTTTATCAGCGCCAATAGATGTAAAATCGTTTGATAGTGAATGATATTCAATACAAACGTTTGATAGTTAGTCGTTTATTTACAATTAAAGAAACAAGTTTCTAGGGGAATTCTGGTCGAAATTTTTGTGAAACATGTAATGTTTATCTGCGCCAATAGATGTAAAATTCTTTGATAGTGAATGATATTCAATACAAACGTTTGATAGTTAGTCGTTTATTTATAATTAAAGGAACAAGTTTCTAGGGGAATTCTTGTCGAAATTTTTGTGAAAACTTTAATGTTTATCTGCGCCAATAGATGTAAAATCGTTTGATAGTGAATGATACTCAATACAAACGTTTGATAGTTAGTCGTTTATTTATAATTAAAGAAACAAGTGTCTAGGGGAATTCTTGTCGAAATTTTTGTGAAAACTTTAATGTTTATCAGCGCCAATAGATGTAAAATCGTTTGATAGTGAATGATATTCAATACAAACGTTTGATAGTTAGTCGTTTATTTATAATTAAAGAAACAAGTTTCTGGGGGAAGTCTTGTCGAAAGTTTTGTGAAAACTTTAATGTTTATCTGCGCCAATAGATGAAAAATCGTTTGATAGTGAATGATATTCAATACAAACGTTTGATAGTTAGTCATTTATTTATAATGAAAGAAATAAGTTTCTAGGGGAATTCTTGTGGAAATTTTTGTGAAAAATGTAATGTTTATCTGCGCCAATAGATGTAACATCGTTTGATAGTGAATGATATTCAATACAAACGTTTGATAGTTAGTCGTTTATTTATAATAAAAGAAACAAGTTTCTAGGGGAATTCTTGTCGAAATTTTTGTGAAAAATTTAATGTTTATCTGCGCCAATAGATGTAAAATCGTTCGATAGTGAATGATATTCAATACCAACGTTTGATAGTTAGTCGTTTATTTATAATTAAAGAAACAAGATTCTAGGGGAATTGTTGTGGTAATTTTTGTGAAAAATTTAATGTTTATCAGCGCCAATAGATGTAAAATCGTTTGATAGTGAATGATATTCAATACAAACGTTTGATAGTTAGTCGTTTATTTACAATTAAAGAAACAAGTTTCTAGGGGAATTCTGGTCGAAATTTTTGTGAAACATGTAATGTTTATCTGCGCCAATAGATGTAAAATTCTTTGATAGTGAATGATATTCAATACAAACGTTTGATAGTTAGTCGTTTATTTATAATGAAAGAAACAAGTTTCTGGGGGAATTGTTGTGGTAATTTTTGTGAAAAATTTAATGTTTATCAGCGCCAATAGATGTAAAATCGTTTGATAGTGAATGATATTCAATACAAACGTTTGATAGTTAGTCGTTTATTTATAATTAAAGAAACAAGTTTCTAGGGGAATTCTTGTCGAAATTTTTGTGAAAACTTTAATGTTTATCAGCGCCAATAGATGTAAAATCGTTTGATAGTGAATGATATTCAATACAAACGTTTGATAGTTAGTCGTTTATTTATAATTAAAGAAACAAGTTTCTAGGGGAATTCTTACCGAAAGTTTTGTGAAAACTTTAATGTTTATCTGCGCCAATAGATGTAAAATCGTTTGATAGTGAATGATATTCTTTACCAACGTTTGATAGTTAGTCGTTTATTTATAATTAAAGAAACAAGTTTCTAGGGGAATTCTTGTCGAAATTTTTGTGAAAAATGTAATGTTTATCTGCGCCAATAGATGTAAAATCGTTCGATAGTGAATGATATTCAATACCAACGTTTGATAGTTAGTCGTTTATTTATAATTAAAGAAACAAGATTCTAGGGGAATTGTTGTGGTAATTTTTGTGAAAAATTTAATGTTTATCAGCGCCAATAGATGTAAAATCGTTTGATAGTGAATGATATTCAATACAAACGTTTGATAGTTAGTCGTTTATTTACAATTAAAGAACCAAGTTTCTAGGGGAATTCTGGTCGAAATTTTTGTGAAACATGTAATGTTTATCTGCGCCAATAGATGTAAAATTCTTTGATAGTGAATGATATTCAATACAAACGTTTGATAGTTAGTCGTTCATTTATAATTAAAGAAACAAGTTTCTAGGGGAATTCTTGTCGAAATTTTTGTGAAAACTTTAATGTTTATCAGCGCCAATAGATGTAAAATCGTTTGATAGTGAATGATATTCAATACAAACGTTTGATAGTTAGTCGTTTATTTATAATTAAAGAAACAAGTTTCTAGGGGAATTCTTACCGAAAGTTTTGTGAAAACTTTAATGTTTATCTGCGCCAATAGATGTAAAATCGTTCGATAGTGAATGATATTCAATACCAACGTTTGATAGTTAGTCGTTTATTTATAATTAAAGAAACAAGATTCTAGGGGAATTGTTGTGGTAATTTTTGTGAAAAATTTAATGTTTATCAGCGCCAATAGATGTAAAATCGTTTGATAGTGAATGATATTCAATACAAACGTTTGATAGTTAGTCGTTTATTTACAATTAAAGAAACAAGTTTCTAGGGGAATTCTGGTCGAAATTTTTGTGAAACATGTAATGTTTATCTGCGCCAATAGATGTAAAATTCTTTGATAGTGAATGATATTCAATACAAACGTTTGATAGTTAGTCGTTTATTTATAATGAAAGAAACAAGTTTCTGGGGGAATTGTTGTGGTAATTTTTGTGAAAAATTTAATGTTTATCAGCGCCAATAGATGTAAAATCGTTTGATAGTGAATGATATTCAATACAAACGTTTGATAGTTAGTCGTTTATTTATAATTAAAGAAACAAGTTTCTAGGGGAATTCTTGTCGAAATTTTTGTGAAAACTTTAATGTTTATCTGCGCCAATAGATGTAAAATCGTTTGATAGTAAATGATATTCAATACCAACGTTTGATAGTTAGTCGTTTATTTATAATTAAAGAAACAAGATTCTAGGGGAATTCTTGTCGAAATTTTTGTGAAAAATGTAATGTTTATCTGTGCCAATAGATGTAAAATCGTTTGATTGTGAATGATATTCAATACAAACGTTTGATAGTTAGTCTTTTATTTATAATTAAAGAAACAAGTTTCTAGGGGAATCCTTGTTGTAATTGTTGTGAAAAATGTCATGTTTATCTGCGCCAGTAGATGTAAAATCGTTTGATAGTAAATGATGTACAATACCAACGTTTGATAGTTAGTCGTTTATTTATAATTAAAGAAACAAGATTCTAGGGGAATTCTTATCGAAATTTTTGTGAAAAATGTAATGTTTATCTGTGCCAATAGATGTAAAATCGTTTGATTGTGAATGATATTCAATACAAACGTTTGATAGTTAGTCGTTTATTTATAATTAAAGAAACAAGTTTCTAGGGGAATTCTTGTGGAAATTTTTGTGAAAAATGTAATGTTTATCTGCGCCAATAGATGTAACATCGTTTGATAGTGAATGATAATCAATACAAACGTTTGATATTAAGTCGTTTATTTATAATTAAAGAAACAAGTTTCTAGGGGATTTCTTGTCGAAATTTTTGTGAAAAATGTAATGTTTATCTGCGCCAATAGATGTAAAATTCTTTGATAGTGAATGATATTCAATACAAAAGTTTGATAGTTAGTCGTTTATTTATAATTAAAGGAACAAGTTTCTAGGGGAATTCTTGTCGAAATTTTTGTGAAAACTTTAATGTTTATCTGCGCCAATAGATGTAAAATCGTTTGATAGTGAATGATATTCTTTACCAACGTTTGATAGTTAGTCGTTTATTTACAATTAAAGAAACAAGTTTCTAGGGGAATTCTTGTCGAAATTTTTGTGAAACATGTAATGTTTATCTGCGCCAATAGATGTAAAATTCTTTGATAGTGAATGATATTCAATACAAACGTTTGATAGTTAGTCGTTTATTTATAATGAAAGAAACAAGTTTCTGGGGGAATTGTTGTGGTAATTTTTGTGAAAAATGTAATGTTTATCAGCGCCAATAGATGTAAAATCGTTTGATAGTGAATGATACTCAATACAAACGTTTGATAGTTAGTCGTTTATTTATAATTAAAGAAACAAGTTTCTAGGGGAATTCTTGTCGAAATTTTTGTGAAAACTTTAATGTTTATCAGCGCCAATAGATGTAAAATCGTTTGATAGTGAATGATATTCAATACAAACGTTTGATAGTTAGTCGTTTATTTATAATTAAAGAAACAAGTTTCTAGGGGAAGTCTTGTCGAAAGTTTTGTGAAAACTTTAATGTTTATCTGCGCCAATAGATGAAAAATCGTTTGATAGTGAATGATATTCAATACAAACGTTTGATAGTTAGTCATTTATTTATAATGAAAGAAATAAGTTTCTAGGGGAATTCTTGTGGAAATTTTTGTGAAAAATGTAATGTTTATCTGCGCCAATAGATGTAACATCGTTTGATAGTGAATGATATTCAATACAAACGTTTGATAGTTAGTCGTTTATTTATAATTAAAGAAACAAGTTTCTAGGGGAATTCTTGTCGAAATTTTTGTGAAAAATTTAATGTTTATCTGCGCCAATAGATGTAAAATCGTTCGATAGTGAATGATATTCAATACCAACGTTTGATAGTTAGTCGTTTATTTATAATTAAAGAAACAAGATTCTAGGGGAATTGTTGTGGTAATTTTTTTGAAAAATTTAATGTTTATCAGCGCCAATAGATGTAAAATCGTTTGATAGTGAATGATATTCAATACAAACGTTTGATAGTTAGTCGTTTATTTACAATTAAAGAAACAAGTTTCTAGGGGAATTCTTGTCGAAATTTTTGTGAAAACTTTAATGTTTATCAGCGCCAATAGATGTAAAATCGTTTGATAGTGAATGATATTCAATACAAACGTTTGATAGTTAGTCGTTTATTTATAATTAAAGAAACAAGTTTCTAGGGGAAGTCTTGTCGAAAGTTTTGTGAAAACTTTAATGTTTATCTGCGCCAATAGATGAAAAATCGTTTGATAGTGAATGATATTCAATACAAACGTTTGATAGTTAGTCATTTATTTATAATGAAAGAAATAAGTTTCTAGGGGAATTCTTGTGGAAATTTTTGTGAAAAATGTAATGTTTATCTGCGCCAATAGATGTAACATCGTTTGATAGTGAATGATATTCAATACAAACGTTTGATAGTTAGTCGTTTATTTATAATTAAAGAAACAAGTTTCTAGGGGAATTCTTGTCGAAATTTTTGTGAAAAATTTAATGTTTATCTGCGCCAATAGATGTAAAATCGTTCGATAGTGAATGATATTCAATACCAACGTTTGATAGTTAGTCGTTTATTTATAATTAAAGAAACAAGATTCTAGGGGAATTGTTGTGGTAATTTTTGTGAAAAATTTAATGTTTATTATCGCCAATAGATGTAAAATCGTTTGATAGTGAATGATATTCAATACAAACGTTTGATAGTTAGTCGTTTATTTACAATTAAAGAAACAAGTTTCTAGGGGAATTCTGGTCGAAATTTTTGTGAAACATGTAATGTTTATCTGCGCCAATAGATGTAAAATTCTTTGATAGTGAATGATATTCAATACAAACGTTTGATAGTTAGTCGTTTATTTATAATGAAAGAAACAAGTTTCTGGGGGAATTGTTGTGGTAATTTTTGTGAAAAATGTAATGCTTATCTGCGCCAATAGATGTAAAATTCTTTGATAGTGAATGATATTCAATACAAACGTTTGATAGTTAGTCGTTTATTTATAATTAAAGGAACAAGTTTCTAGGGGAATTCTTGTCGAAATTTTTGTGAAAACTTTAATGTTTATCTGCGCCAATAGATGTAAAATCGTTTGATAGTGAATGATATTCTTTACCAACGTCTGATAGTTAGTCGTTTATTTACAATTAAAGAAACAAGTTTCTAGGGGAATTCTTGTCGAAATTTTTGTGAAACATGTAATGTTTATCTGCGCCAATAGATGTAAAATTCTTTGATAGTGAATGATATTCAATACAAACGTTTGATAGTTAGTCGTTTATTTATAATGAAAGAAACAAGTTTCTGGGGGAATTGTTGTGGTAATTTTTGTGAAAAATTTAATGTTTATCAGCGCCAATAGATGTGAAATCGTTTGATAGTGAATGATACTCAATACAAACGTTTGATAGTTAGTCGTTTATTTATAATTAAAGAAACAAGTTTCTAGGGGAATTCTTGTCGAAATTTTTGTGAAAACTTTAATGTTTATCAGCGCCAATAGATGTAAAATCGTTTGATAGTGAATGATATTCAATACAAACGTTTGATAGTTAGTCGTTTATTTATAATTAAGGAAACAAGTTTCTAGGGGAATTCTTACCGAAAGTTTTGTGAACACTTTAATGTTTATCTGCGCCAATAGATGTAAAATCGTTTGATAGTGAATGATATTCTTTACCAACGTTTGATAGTTAGTCGTTTATTTATAATTAAAGAAACAAGTTTCTAGGGGAATTCTTGTCGAAATTTTTGTGAAAAATGTAATGTTTATCTGCGCCAATAGATGTAAAATCGTTCGATAGTGAATGATATTCAATACCAACGTTTGATAGTTAGTCGTTTATTTATAATTAAAGAAACAAGATTCTAGGGGAATTGTTGTGGTAATTTTTGTGAAAAATTTAATGTTTATCAGCGCCAATAGATGTAAAATCGTTTGATAGTGAATGATATTCAATACAAACGTTTGATAGTTAGTCGTTTATTTACAATTAAAGAACCAAGTTTCTAGGGGAATTCTGGTCGAAATTTTTGTGAAACATGTAATGTTTATCTGCGCCAATAGATGTAAAATTCTTTGATAGTGAATGATATTCAATACAAACGTTTGATAGTTAGTCGTTTATTTATAATTAAAGAAACAAGTTTCTAGGGGAATTCTTGTCGAAATTTTTGTGAAAACTTTAATGTTTATCAGCGCCAATAGATGTAAAATCGTTTGATAGTGAATGATATTCAATACAAACGTTTGATAGTTAGTCGTTTATTTATAATTAAAGAAACAAGTTTCTAGGGGAATTCTTACCGAAAGTTTTGTGAAAACTTTAATGTTTATCTGCGCCAATAGATGTAAAATCGTTCGATAGTGAATGATATTCAATACCAACGTTTGATAGTTAGTCGTTTATTTATAATTAAAGAAACAAGATTCTAGGGGAATTGTTGTGGTAATTTTTGTGAAAAATTCAATGTTTATCAGCGCCAATAGATGTAAAATCGTTTGATAGTGAATGATATTCAATACAAACGTTTGATAGTTAGTCGTTTATTTACAATTAAAGAAACAAGTTTCTAGGGGAATTCTGGTCGAAATTTTTGTGAAACATGTAATGTTTATCTGCGCCAATAGATGTAAAATTCTTTGATAGTGAATGATATTCAATACAAACGTTTGATAGTTAGTCGTTTATTTATAATGAAAGAAACAAGTTTCTGGGGGAATTGTTGTGGTAATTTTTGTGAAAAATTTAATGTTTATCAGCGCCAATAGATGTAAAATCGTTTGATAGTGAATGATATTCAATACAAACGTTTGATAGTTAGTCGTTTATTTATAATTAAAGAAACAAGTTTCTAGGGGAATTCTTGTCGAAATTTTTGTGAAAACTTTAATGTTTATCAGCGCCAATAGATGTAAAATCGTTTGATAGTGAATGATATTCAATACAAACGTTTGATAGTTAGTCGTTTATTTATAATTAAAGAAACAAGTTTCTAGGGGAATTCTTACCGAAAGTTTTGTGAAAACTTTAATGTTTATCTGCGCCAATAGATGTAAAATCGTTTGATAGTGAATGATATTCTTTACCAACGTTTGATAGTTAGTCGTTTATTTATAATTAAAGAAACAAGTTTCTAGGGGAATTCTTGTCGAAATTTTTGTGAAAAATGTAATGTTTATCTGCGCCAATAGATGTAACATCGTTTGATAGTGAATGATATTCAATACAAACGTTTGATAGTTAGTCGTTTATTTACAATTAAAGAAACAAGGTTCTAGGGGAATTCTGGTCGAAATTTTTGTGAAACATGTAATGTTTATCTGCGCCAATAGATGTAAAATTCTTTGATAGTGAATGATATTCAATACAAACGTTTGATAGTTAGTCGTTTATTTATAATGAAAGAAACAAGTTTCTGGGGGAATTGTTGTGGTAATTTTTGTGAAAAATTTAATGTTTATCAGCGCCAATAGATGTAAAATCGTTTGATAGTGAATGATATTCAATACAAACGTTTGATAGTTAGTCGTTTATTTATAATGAAAGAAACAAGTTTCTGGGGGAATTGTTGTGGTAATTTTTGTGAAAAATTTAATGTTTGTCAGAACCAATAGATGTAAAATCGTTTGATAGTGAATGATATTCAATACAAACGTTTGATAGTTAGTCGTTTATTTATAATTAAAGAAACAAGTTTCTAGGGGAATTGTTGTGGTAATTTTTGTGAAAAATTTAATGTTTATCAGCGCCAATAGATGTAAAATCGTTTGATAGTGAATGATATTCAATACAAACGTTTGATAGTTAGTCGTTTATTTACAATTAAAGAAACAAGTTTCTAGGGGAATTCTGGTCGAAATTTTTGTGAAACATGTAATGTTTATCTGCGCCAATAGATGTAAAATTCTTTGATAGTGAATGATATTCAATACAAACGTTTGATAGTTAGTCGTTTATTTATAATGAAAGAAACAAGTTTCTGGGGGAATTGTTGTGGTAATTTTTGTGAAAAATTTAATGTTTATCAGCGCCAATAGATGTAAAATCGTTTGATAGTGAATGATATTCAATACAAACGTTTGATAGTTAGTCGTTTATTTATAATTAAAGAAACAAGTTTCTAGGGGAATTCTTGTCGAAATTTTTGTGAAAACTTTAATGTTTATCAGCGCCAATAGATGTAAAATCGTTCGATAGTGAATGATATTCAATACCAACGTTTGATAGTTAGTCGTTTATTTATAATTAAAGAAACAAGATTCTAGGGGAATTGTTGTGGTAATTTTTGTGAAAAATTTAATGTTTATCAGCGCCAATAGATGTAAAATCGTTTGATAGTGAATGATATTCAATACAAACGTTTGATAGTTAGTCGTTTATTTACAATTAAAGAAACAAGTTTCTAGGGGAATTCTGGTCGAAATTTTTGTGAAACATGTAATGTTTATCTGCGCCAATAGATGTAAAATTCTTTGATAGTGAATGATATTCAATACAAACGTTTGATAGTTAGTCGTTTATTTATAATGAAAGAAACAAGTGTCTGGGGGAATTGTTGTGGTAATTTTTGTGAAAAATTTAATGTTTATCAGCGCCAATAGATGTAAAATCGTTTGATAGTGAATGATATTCAATACAAACGTTTGATAGTTAGTCGTTTATTTATAATTAAAGAAACAAGTTTCTAGGGGAATTCTTGTCGAAATTTTTGTGAAAACTTTAATGTTTATCAGCGCCAATAGATGTAAAATCGTTTGATAGTGAATGATATTCAATACAAACGTTTGATAGTTAGTCGTTTATTTATAATTAAAGAAACAAGTTTCTAGGGGAATTCTTACCGAAAGTTTTGTGAAAACTTTAATGTTTATCTGCGCCAATAGATGTAAAATCGTTTGATAGTGAATGATATTCTTTACCAACGTTTGATAGTTAGTCGTTTATTTATAATTAAAGAAACAAGTTTCTAGGGGAATTCTTGTCGAAATTTTTGTGAAAAATGTAATGTTTATCTGCGCCAATAGATGTAACATCGTTTGATAGTGAATGATATTCAATACAAACGTTTGATAGTTAGTCGTTTATTTACAATTAAAGAAACAAGGTTCTAGGGGAATTCTGGTCGAAATTTTTGTGAAACATGTAATGTTTATCTGCGCCAATAGATGTAAAATTCTTTGATAGTGAATGATATTCAATACAAACGTTTGATAGTTAGTCGTTTATTTATAATGAAAGAAACAAGTTTCTGGGGGAATTGTTGTGGTAATTTTTGTGAAAAATTTAATGTTTATCAGCGCCAATAGATGTAAAATCGTTTGATAGTGAATGATATTCAATACAAACGTTTGATAGTTAGTCGTTTATTTATAATTAAAGAAAAAAGTTTCTAGGGGAATTCTTGTCGAAATTTTTGTGAAAACTTTAATGTTTATCAGCGCCAATAGATGTAAAATCGTTTGATAGTGAATGATATTCAATACAAACGTTTGATAGTTAGTCGTTTATTTATAATTAAAGAAACAAGTTTCTAGGGGAATTCTTGTCGAAATTTTTGTGAAAAATTTAATGTTTATCTGCGCCAATAGATGTAAAATCGTTCGATAGTGAATGATATTCAATACCAACGTTTGATAGTTAGTCGTTTATTTATAATTAAAGAAACAAGATTCTAGGGGAATTGTTGTGGTAATTTTTGTGAAAAATTTAATGTTTATCAGCGCCAATAGATGTAAAATCGTTTGATAGTGAATGATATTCAATACAAACGTTTGATAGTTAGTCGTTTATTTACAATTAAAGAAACAAGGTTCTAGGGGAATTCTGGTCGAAATTTTTGTGAAACATGTAATGTTTATCTGCGCCAATAGATGTAAAATTCTTTGATAGTGAATGATATTCAATACAAACGTTTGATAGTTAGTCGTTTATTTATAATGAAAGAAACAAGTTTCTGGGGGAATTGTTGTGGTAATTTTTGTGAAAAATTTAATGTTTATCAGCGCCAATAGATGTAAAATCGTTTGATAGTGAATGATATTCAATACAAACGTTTGATAGTTAGTCGTTTATTTATAATTAAAGAAACAAGTTTCTAGGGGAATTCTTGTCGAAATTTTTGTGAAAACTTTAATGTTTATCTGCGCCAATAGATGTAAAATCGTTTGATAGTGAATGATATTCTTTACCAACGTCTGATAGTTAGTCGTTTATTTACAATTAAAGAAACAAGTTTCTAGGGGAATTCTTGTCGAAATTTTTGTGAAACATGTAATGTTTATCTGCGCCAATAGATGTAAAATTCTTTGATAGTGAATGATATTCAATACAAACGTTTGATAGTTAGTCGTTTATTTATAATGAAAGAAACAAGTTTCTGGGGGAATTGTTGTGGTAATTTTTGTGAAAAATTTAATGTTTATCAGCGCCAATAGATGTAAAATCGTTTGATAGTGAATGATACTCAATACAAACGTTTGATAGTTAGTCGTTTATTTATAATTAAAGAAACAAGTTTCTAGGGGAATTCTTGTCGAAATTTTTGTGAAAACTTTAATGTTTATCAGCGCCAATAGATGTAAAATCGTTTGATAGTGAATGATATTCAATACAAACGTTTGATAGTTAGTCGTTTATTTATAATTAAAGAAACAAGTTTCTAGGGGAAGTCTTGTCGAAAGTTTTGTGAAAACTTTAATGTTTATCTGCGCCAATAGATGAAAAATCGTTTGATAGTGAATGATATTCAATACAAACGTTTGATAGTTAGTCATTTATTTATAATGAAAGAAATAAGTTTCTAGGGGAATTCTTGTGGAAATTTTTGTGAAAAATGTAATGTTTATCTGCGCCAATAGATGTAACATCGTTTGATAGTGAATGATATTCAATACAAACGTTTGATAGTTAGTCGTTTATTTATAATTAAAGAAACAAGTTTCTAGGGGAATTCTTGTCGAAATTTTTGTGAAAAATTTAATGTTTATCTGCGCCAATAGATGTAAAATCGTTCGATAGTGAATGATATTCAATACCAACGTTTGATAGTTAGTCGTTTATTTATAATTAAAGAAACAAGATTCTAGGGGAATTGTTGTGGTAATTTTTTTGAAAAATTTAATGTTTATCAGCGCCAATAGATGTAAAATCGTTTGATAGTGAATGATATTCAATACAAACGTTTGATAGTTAGTCGTTTATTTACAATTAAAGAAACAAGTTTCTAGGGGAATTCTTGTCGAAATTTTTGTGAAAACTTTAATGTTTATCAGCGCCAATAGATGTAAAATCGTTTGATAGTGAATGATATTCAATACAAACGTTTGATAGTTAGTCGTTTATTTATAATTAAAGAAACAAGTTTCTAGGGGAAGTCTTGTCGAAAGTTTTGTGAAAACTTTAATGTTTATCTGCGCCAATAGATGAAAAATCGTTTGATAGTGAATGATATTCAATACAAACGTTTGATAGTTAGTCATTTATTTATAATGAAAGAAATAAGTTTCTAGGGGAATTCTTGTGGAAATTTTTGTGAAAAATGTAATGTTTATCTGCGCCAATAGATGTAACATCGTTTGATAGTGAATGATATTCAATACAAACGTTTGATAGTTAGTCGTTTATTTATAATTAAAGAAACAAGTTTCTAGGGGAATTCTTGTCGAAATTTTTGTGAAAAATTTAATGTTTATCTGCGCCAATAGATGTAAAATCGTTCGATAGTGAATGATATTCAATACCAACGTTTGATAGTTAGTCGTTTATTTATAATTAAAGAAACAAGATTCTAGGGGAATTGTTGTGGTAATTTTTGTGAAAAATTTAATGTTTATTATCGCCAATAGATGTAAAATCGTTTGATAGTGAATGATATTCAATACAAACGTTTGATAGTTAGTCGTTTATTTACAATTAAAGAAACAAGTTTCTAGGGGAATTCTGGTCGAAATTTTTGTGAAACATGTAATGTTTATCTGCGCCAATAGATGTAAAATTCTTTGATAGTGAATGATATTCAATACAAACGTTTGATAGTTAGTCGTTTATTTATAATGAAAGAAACAAGTTTCTGGGGGAATTGTTGTGGTAATTTTTGTGAAAAATGTAATGCTTATCTGCGCCAATAGATGTAAAATTCTTTGATAGTGAATGATATTCAATACAAACGTTTGATAGTTAGTCGTTTATTTATAATTAAAGGAACAAGTTTCTAGGGGAATTCTTGTCGAAATTTTTGTGAAAACTTTAATGTTTATCTGCGCCAATAGATGTAAAATCGTTTGATAGTGAATGATATTCTTTACCAACGTCTGATAGTTAGTCGTTTATTTACAATTAAAGAAACAAGTTTCTAGGGGAATTCTTGTCGAAATTTTTGTGAAACATGTAATGTTTATCTGCGCCAATAGATGTAAAATTCTTTGATAGTGAATGATATTCAATACAAACGTTTGATAGTTAGTCGTTTATTTATAATGAAAGAAACAAGTTTCTGGGGGAATTGTTGTGGTAATTTTTGTGAAAAATTTAATGTTTATCAGCGCCAATAGATGTGAAATCGTTTGATAGTGAATGATACTCAATACAAACGTTTGATAGTTAGTCGTTTATTTATAATTAAAGAAACAAGTTTCTAGGGGAATTCTTGTCGAAATTTTTGTGAAAACTTTAATGTTTATCAGCGCCAATAGATGTAAAATCGTTTGATAGTGAATGATATTCAATACAAACGTTTGATAGTTAGTCGTTTATTTATAATTAAGGAAACAAGTTTCTAGGGGAATTCTTACCGAAAGTTTTGTGAACACTTTAATGTTTATCTGCGCCAATAGATGTAAAATCGTTTGATAGTGAATGATATTCTTTACCAACGTTTGATAGTTAGTCGTTTATTTATAATTAAAGAAACAAGTTTCTAGGGGAATTCTTGTCGAAATTTTTGTGAAAAATGTAATGTTTATCTGCGCCAATAGATGTAAAATCGTTCGATAGTGAATGATATTCAATACCAACGTTTGATAGTTAGTCGTTTATTTATAATTAAAGAAACAAGATTCTAGGGGAATTGTTGTGGTAATTTTTGTGAAAAATTTAATGTTTATCAGCGCCAATAGATGTAAAATCGTTTGATAGTGAATGATATTCAATACAAACGTTTGATAGTTAGTCGTTTATTTACAATTAAAGAACCAAGTTTCTAGGGGAATTCTGGTCGAAATTTTTGTGAAACATGTAATGTTTATCTGCGCCAATAGATGTAAAATTCTTTGATAGTGAATGATATTCAATACAAACGTTTGATAGTTAGTCGTTTATTTATAATTAAAGAAACAAGTTTCTAGGGGAATTCTTGTCGAAATTTTTGTGAAAACTTTAATGTTTATCAGCGCCAATAGATGTAAAATCGTTTGATAGTGAATGATATTCAATACAAACGTTTGATAGTTAGTCGTTTATTTATAATTAAAGAAACAAGTTTCTAGGGGAATTCTTACCGAAAGTTTTGTGAAAACTTTAATGTTTATCTGCGCCAATAGATGTAAAATCGTTCGATAGTGAATGATATTCAATACCAACGTTTGATAGTTAGTCGTTTATTTATAATTAAAGAAACAAGATTCTAGGGGAATTGTTGTGGTAATTTTTGTGAAAAATTCAATGTTTATCAGCGCCAATAGATGTAAAATCGTTTGATAGTGAATGATATTCAATACAAACGTTTGATAGTTAGTCGTTTATTTACAATTAAAGAAACAAGTTTCTAGGGGAATTCTGGTCGAAATTTTTGTGAAACATGTAATGTTTATCTGCGCCAATAGATGTAAAATTCTTTGATAGTGAATGATATTCAATACAAACGTTTGATAGTTAGTCGTTTATTTATAATGAAAGAAACAAGTTTCTGGGGGAATTGTTGTGGTAATTTTTGTGAAAAATTTAATGTTTATCAGCGCCAATAGATGTAAAATCGTTTGATAGTGAATGATATTCAATACAAACGTTTGATAGTTAGTCGTTTATTTATAATTAAAGAAACAAGTTTCTAGGGGAATTCTTGTCGAAATTTTTGTGAAAACTTTAATGTTTATCAGCGCCAATAGATGTAAAATCGTTTGATAGTGAATGATATTCAATACAAACGTTTGATAGTTAGTCGTTTATTTATAATTAAAGAAACAAGTTTCTAGGGGAATTCTTACCGAAAGTTTTGTGAAAACTTTAATGTTTATCTGCGCCAATAGATGTAAAATCGTTTGATAGTGAATGATATTCTTTACCAACGTTTGATAGTTAGTCGTTTATTTATAATTAAAGAAACAAGTTTCTAGGGGAATTCTTGTCGAAATTTTTGTGAAAAATGTAATGTTTATCTGCGCCAATAGATGTAACATCGTTTGATAGTGAATGATATTCAATACAAACGTTTGATAGTTAGTCGTTTATTTACAATTAAAGAAACAAGGTTCTAGGGGAATTCTGGTCGAAATTTTTGTGAAACATGTAATGTTTATCTGCGCCAATAGATGTAAAATTCTTTGATAGTGAATGATATTCAATACAAACGTTTGATAGTTAGTCGTTTATTTATAATGAAAGAAACAAGTTTCTGGGGGAATTGTTGTGGTAATTTTTGTGAAAAATTTAATGTTTATCAGCGCCAATAGATGTAAAATCGTTTGATAGTGAATGATATTCAATACAAACGTTTGATAGTTAGTCGTTTATTTATAATGAAAGAAACAAGTTTCTGGGGGAATTGTTGTGGTAATTTTTGTGAAAAATTTAATGTTTGTCAGCGCCAATAGATGTAAAATCGTTTGATAGTGAATGATATTCAATACAAACGTTTGATAGTTAGTCGTTTATTTATAATTAAAGAAACAAGTTTCTAGGGGAATTGTTGTGGTAATTTTTGTGAAAAATTTAATGTTTATCAGCGCCAATAGATGTAAAATCGTTTGATAGTGAATGATATTCAATACAAACGTTTGATAGTTAGTCGTTTATTTACAATTAAAGAAACAAGTTTCTAGGGGAATTCTGGTCGAAATTTTTGTGAAACATGTAATGTTTATCTGCGCCAATAGATGTAAAATTCTTTGATAGTGAATGATATTCAATACAAACGTTTGATAGTTAGTCGTTTATTTATAATGAAAGAAACAAGTTTCTGGGGGAATTGTTGTGGTAATTTTTGTGAAAAATTTAATGTTTATCAGCGCCAATAGATGTAAAATCGTTTGATAGTGAATGATATTCAATACAAACGTTTGATAGTTAGTCGTTTATTTATAATTAAAGAAACAAGTTTCTAGGGGAATTCTTGTCGAAATTTTTGTGAAAACTTTAATGTTTATCAGCGCCAATAGATGTAAAATCGTTCGATAGTGAATGATATTCAATACCAACGTTTGATAGTTAGTCGTTTATTTATAATTAAAGAAACAAGATTCTAGGGGAATTGTTGTGGTAATTTTTGTGAAAAATTTAATGTTTATCAGCGCCAATAGATGTAAAATCGTTTGATAGTGAATGATATTCAATACAAACGTTTGATAGTTAGTCGTTTATTTACAATTAAAGAAACAAGTTTCTAGGGGAATTCTGGTCGAAATTTTTGTGAAACATGTAATGTTTATCTGCGCCAATAGATGTAAAATTCTTTGATAGTGAATGATATTCAATACAAACGTTTGATAGTTAGTCGTTTATTTATAATGAAAGAAACAAGTGTCTGGGGGAATTGTTGTGGTAATTTTTGTGAAAAATTTAATGTTTATCAGCGCCAATAGATGTAAAATCGTTTGATAGTGAATGATATTCAATACAAACGTTTGATAGTTAGTCGTTTATTTATAATTAAAGAAACAAGTTTCTAGGGGAATTCTTGTCGAAATTTTTGTGAAAACTTTAATGTTTATCAGCGCCAATAGATGTAAAATCGTTTGATAGTGAATGATATTCAATACAAACGTTTGATAGTTAGTCGTTTATTTATAATTAAAGAAACAAGTTTCTAGGGGAATTCTTACCGAAAGTTTTGTGAAAACTTTAATGTTTATCTGCGCCAATAGATGTAAAATCGTTTGATAGTGAATGATATTCTTTACCAACGTTTGATAGTTAGTCGTTTATTTATAATTAAAGAAACAAGTTTCTAGGGGAATTCTTGTCGAAATTTTTGTGAAAAATGTAATGTTTATCTGCGCCAATAGATGTAACATCGTTTGATAGTGAATGATATTCAATACAAACGTTTGATAGTTAGTCGTTTATTTACAATTAAAGAAACAAGGTTCTAGGGGAATTCTGGTCGAAATTTTTGTGAAACATGTAATGTTTATCTGCGCCAATAGATGTAAAATTCTTTGATAGTGAATGATATTCAATACAAACGTTTGATAGTTAGTCGTTTATTTATAATGAAAGAAACAAGTTTCTGGGGGAATTGTTGTGGTAATTTTTGTGAAAAATTTAATGTTTATCAGCGCCAATAGATGTAAAATCGTTTGATAGTGAATGATATTCAATACAAACGTTTGATAGTTAGTCGTTTATTTATAATTAAAGAAAAAAGTTTCTAGGGGAATTCTTGTCGAAATTTTTGTGAAAACTTTAATGTTTATCAGCGCCAATAGATGTAAAATCGTTTGATAGTGAATGATATTCAATACAAACGTTTGATAGTTAGTCGTTTATTTATAATTAAAGAAACAAGTTTCTAGGGGAATTCTTGTCGAAATTTTTGTGAAAAATTTAATGTTTATCTGCGCCAATAGATGTAAAATCGTTCGATAGTGAATGATATTCAATACCAACGTTTGATAGTTAGTCGTTTATTTATAATTAAAGAAACAAGATTCTAGGGGAATTGTTGTGGTAATTTTTGTGAAAAATTTAATGTTTATCAGCGCCAATAGATGTAAAATCGTTTGATAGTGAATGATATTCAATACAAACGTTTGATAGTTAGTCGTTTATTTACAATTAAAGAAACAAGGTTCTAGGGGAATTCTGGTCGAAATTTTTGTGAAACATGTAATGTTTATCTGCGCCAATAGATGTAAAATTCTTTGATAGTGAATGATATTCAATACAAACGTTTGATAGTTAGTCGTTTATTTATAATGAAAGAAACAAGTTTCTGGGGGAATTGTTGTGGTAATTTTTGTGAAAAATTTAATGTTTATCAGCGCCAATAGATGTAAAATCGTTTGATAGTGAATGATATTCAATACAAACGTTTGATAGTTAGTCGTTTATTTATAATTAAAGAAACAAGTTTCTAGGGGAATTCTTGTCGAAATTTTTGTGAAAACTTTAATGTTTATCTGCGCCAATAGATGTAAAATCGTTTGATAGTGAATGATATTCTTTACCAACGTCTGATAGTTAGTCGTTTATTTACAATTAAAGAAACAAGTTTCTAGGGGAATTCTTGTCGAAATTTTTGTGAAACATGTAATGTTTATCTGCGCCAATAGATGTAAAATTCTTTGATAGTGAATGATATTCAATACAAACGTTTGATAGTTAGTCGTTTATTTATAATGAAAGAAACAAGTTTCTGGGGGAATTGTTGTGGTAATTTTTGTGAAAAATTTAATGTTTATCAGCGCCAATAGATGTAAAATCGTTTGATAGTGAATGATACTCAATACAAACGTTTGATAGTTAGTCGTTTATTTATAATTAAAGAAACAAGTTTCTAGGGGAATTCTTGTCGAAATTTTTGTGAAAACTTTAATGTTTATCAGCGCCAATAGATGTAAAATCGTTTGATAGTGAATGATATTCAATACAAACGTTTGATAGTTAGTCGTTTATTTATAATTAAAGAAACAAGTTTCTAGGGGAAGTCTTGTCGAAAGTTTTGTGAAAACTTTAATGTTTATCTGCGCCAATAGATGAAAAATCGTTTGATAGTGAATGATATTCAATACAAACGTTTGATAGTTAGTCATTTATTTATAATGAAAGAAATAAGTTTCTAGGGGAATTCTTGTGGAAATTTTTGTGAAAAATGTAATGTTTATCTGCGCCAATAGATGTAACATCGTTTGATAGTGAATGATATTCAATACAAACGTTTGATAGTTAGTCGTTTATTTATAATTAAAGAAACAAGTTTCTAGGGGAATTCTTGTTGAAATTTTTGTGAAAAATTTAATGTTTATCTGCGCCAATAGATGTAAAATCGTTCGATAGTGAATGATATTCAATACCAACGTTTGATAGTTAGTCGTTTATTTATAATTAAAGAAACAAGATTCTAGGGGAATTGTTGTGGTAATTTTTGTGAAAAATTTAATGTTTATCAGCGCCAATAGATGTAAAATCGTTTGATAGTGAATGATATTCAATACAAACGTTTGATAGTTAGTCGTTTATTTACAATTAAAGAAACAAGTTTCTAGGGGAATTCTGGTCGAAATTTTTGTGAAACATGTAATGTTTATCTGCGCCAATAGATGTAAAATTCTTTGATAGTGAATGATATTCAATACAAACGTTTGATAGTTAGTCGTTTATTTATAATGAAAGAAACAAGTTTCTGGGGGAATTGTTGTGGTAATTTTTGTGAAAAATTTAATGTTTATCAGCGCCAATAGATGTAAAATCGTTTGATAGTGAATGATATTCAATACAAACGTTTGATAGTTAGTCGTTTATTTATAATTAAACAAACAAGTTTCTAGAGGAATTCTTGTCGAAATTTTTGTGAAAACTTTAATGTTTATCAGCGCCAATAGATGTAAAATCGTTTGATAGTGAATGATATTCAATACAAACGTTTGATAGTTAGTCGTTTATTTATAATTAAGGAAACAAGTTTCTAGGGGAATTCTTACCGAAAGTTTTGTGAAAACTTTAATGTTTATCTGCGCCAATAGATGTAAAATTGTTTGATAGTGAATGATATTCTTTACCAACGTTTGATAGTTAGTCGTTTATTTATAATTAAAGAAACAAGTTTCTAGGGGAATTCTTGTTGAAATTTTTGTGAAAAATGTAATGTTTATCTGCGCCAATAGATGTAAAATCGTTCGATAGTGAATGATATTCAATACCAACGTTTGATAGTTAGTCGTTTATTTATAATTAAAGAAACAAGATTCTAGGGGAATTGTTGTGGTAATTTTTGTGAAAAATTTAATGTTTATCAGCGCCAATAGATGTAAAATCGTTTGATAGTGAATGATATTCAATACAAACGTTTGATAGTTAGTCGTTTATTTACAATTAAAGAAACAAGGTTCTAGGGGAATTCTGGTCGAAATTTTTGTGAAACATGTAATGTTTATCTGCGCCAATAGATGTAAAATTCTTTGATAGTGAATGATATTCAATACAAACGTTTGATAGTTAGTCGTTTATTTATAATGAAAGAAACAAGCTTCTGGGGGAATTGTTGTGGTAATTTTTGTGAAAAATTTAATGTTTATCAGCGCCAATAGATGTAAAATCGTTTGATAGTGAATGATATTCAATACAGACGTTTGATAGTTAGTCGTTTATTTATAATTAAAGAAACAAGTTTCTAGGGGAATTCTTGTCGAAATTTTTGTGAAAACTTTAATGTTTATCAGCGCCAATAGATGTACAATCGTTTGATAGTGAATGATATTCAATACAAACGTTTGATAGTTAGTCGTTTATTTATAATTAAAGAAACAAGTTTCTAGGGGAATTCTTACCGAAAGTTTTGTGAAAACTTTAATGTTTATCTGCGCCAATAGATGTAAAATCGTTCGATAGTGAATGATATTCAATACCAACGTTTGATAGTTAGTGGTTTATTTATAATTAAAGAAACAAGATTCTAGGGGAATTGTTGTGGTAATTTTTGTGAAAAATTTAATGTTTATCAGCGCCAATAGATGTAAAATCGTTTGATAGTGAATGATATTCAATACAGACGTTTGATAGTTAGTCGTTTATTTATAATTAAAGAAACAAGTTTCTAGGGGAATTCTTGTCGAAATTTTTGTGAAAACTTTAATGTTTATCAGCGCCAATAGATGTAAAATCGTTTGATAGTGAATGATATTCAATACAAACGTTTGATAGTTAGTCGTTTATTTATAATTAAAGAAACAAGTTTCTAGGGGAATTCTTACCGAAAGTTTTGTGAAAACTTTAATGTTTATCTGCGCCAATAGATGTAAAATCGTTCGATAGTGAATTATATTCAATACCAACGTTTGATAGTTAGTCGTTTAGTATAATTAAAGAAACAAGATTCTAGGGGAATTGTTGTGGTAATTTTTGTGAAAAATTTAATGTTTATCAGCGCCAATAGATGTAAAATCGTTTGATAGTGAATGATATTCAATACAAACGTTTGATAGTTAGTCGTTTATTTACAATTAAAGAAACAAGTTTCTAGGGGAATTCTGGTCGAAATTTTTGTGAAACATGTAATGTTTATCTGCGCCAATAGATGTAAAATTCTTTGATAGTGAATGATATTCAATACAAACGTTTGATAGTTAGTCGTTTATTTATAATGAAAGAAACAAGTTTCTGGGGGAATTGTTGTGGTAATTTTTGTGAAAAATTTAATGTTTATCAGCGCCAATAGATGTAAAATCGTTTGATAGTGAATGATATTCAATACAAACGTTTGATAGTTAGTCGTTTATTTATAATTAAAGAAACAAGTTTCTAGGGGAATTCTTACCAAAAGTTTTGTGAAAACTTTAATGTTTATCTGCGCCAATAGATGTAAAATCGTTCGATAGTGAATGATATTCAATACCAACGTTTGATAGTTAGTCGTTTATTTATAATTAAAGAAACAAGATTCTAGGGGAATTGTTGTGGTAATTTTTGTGAAAAATTTAATGTTTATCAGCGCCAATAGATGTAAAATCGTTTGATAGTGAATGATATTCAATACAAACGTTTGATAGTTAGTCGTTTATTTATAATTAAAGAAACAAGTTTCAAGGGGAATTCTTGTCGAAATTTTTGTGAAAAATGTAATGTTTATCTGCGCCAATAGATGTAACATCGTTTGATAGTGAATGATAATCAATACAAACGTTTGATATTAAGTCGTTTATTTATAATTAAAGAAACAAGTTTCTAGGGGATTTCTTGTCGAAATTTTTGTGAAAAATGTAATGTTTATCTGCGCCAATAGATGTAAAATTCTTTGATAGTGAATGATATTCAATACAAAAGTTTGATAGTTAGTCGTTTATTTATAATTAAAGGAACAAGTTTCTAGGGGAATTCTTGTCGAAATTTTTGTGAAAACTTTAATGTTTATCTGCGCCAATAGATGTAAAATCGTTTGATAGTGAATGATATTCTTTACCAACGTTTGATAGTTAGTCGTTTATTTACAATTAAAGAAACAAGTTTCTAGGGGAATTCTTGTCGAAATTTTTGTGAAACATGTAATGTTTATCTGCGCCAATAGATGTAAAATTCTTTGATAGTGAATGATATTCAATACAAACGTTTGATAGTTAGTCGTTTATTTATAATGAAAGAAACAAGTTTCTGGGGGAATTGTTGTGGTAATTTTTGTGAGAAATGTAATGTTTATCAGCGCCAATAGATGTAAAATCGTTTGATAGTGAATGATACTCAATACAAACGTTTGATAGTTAGTCGTTTATTTATAATTAAAGAAACAAGTTTCTAGGGGAATTCTTGTCGAAATTTTTGTGAAAACTTTAATGTTTATCAGCGCCAATAGATGTAAAATCGTTTGATAGTGAATGATATTCAATACAAACGTTTGATAGTTAGTCGTTTAATTATAATTAAAGAAACAAGTTTCTAGGGGAAGTCTTGTCGAAAGTTTTGTGAAAACTTTAATGTTTATCTGCGCCAATAGATGAAAAATCGTTTGATAGTGAATGATATTCAATACAAACGTTTGATAGTTAGTCATTTATTTATAATGAAAGAAATAAGTTTCTAGGGGAATTCTTGTGGAAATTTTTGTGAAAAATGTAATGTTTATCTGCGCCAATAGATGTAACATCGTTTGATAGTGAATGATATTCAATACAAACGTTTGATAGTTAGTCGTTTATTTATAATTAAAGAAACAAGTTTCTAGGGGAATTCTTGTCGAAATTTTTGTGAAAAATTTAATGTTTATCTGCGCCAATAGATGTCAAATCGTTCGATAGTGAATGATATTCAATACCAACGTTTGATAGTTAGTCGTTTATTTATAATTAAAGAAACAAGATTCTAGGGGAATTGTTGTGGTAATTTTTGTGAAAAATTTAATGTTTATCAGCGCCAATAGATGTAAAATCGTTTGATAGTGAATGATATTCAATACAAACGTTTGATAGTTAGTCGTTTATTTACAATTAAAGAAACAAGTTTCTAGGGGAATTCTGGTCGAAATTTTTGTGAAACATGTAATGTTTATCTGCGCCAATAGATGTAAAATTCTTTGATAGTGAATGATATTCAATACAAACGTTTGATAGTTAGTCGTTTATTTATAATGAAAGAAACAAGTTTCTGGGGGAATTGTTGTGGTAATTTTTGTGAAAAATTTAATGTTTATCAGCGCCAATAGATGTAAAATCGTTTGATAGTGAATGATATTCAATACAAACGTTTGATAGTTAGTCGTTTATTTATAATTAAAGAAACAAGTTTCTAGGGGAATTCTTGTCGAAATTTTTGTGAAAACTTTAATGTTTATCAGCGCCAATAGATGTAAAATCGTTTGATAGTGAATGATATTCAATACAAACGTTTGATAGTTAGTCGTTTATTTATAATTAAAGAAACAAGTTTCTAGGGGAATTCTTACCGAAAGTTTTGTGAAAACTTTAATGTTTATCTGCGCCAATAGATGTAAAATCGTTTGATAGTGAATGATATTCTTTACCAACGTTTGATAGTTAGTCGTTTATTTATAATTAAAGAAACAAGTTTCTAGGGGAATTCTTGTCGAAATTTTTGTGAAAAATGTAATGTTTATCTGCGCCAATAGATGTAACATCGTTTGATAGTGAATGATATTCAATACAAACGTTTGATAGTTAGTCGTTTATTTACAATTAAAGAAACAAGGTTCTAGGGGAATTCTGGTCGAAATTTTTGTGAAACATGTAATGTTTATCTGCGCCAATAGATGTAAAATTCTTTGATAGTGAATGATATTCAATACAAACGTTTGATAGTTAGTCGTTTATTTATAATGAAAGAAACAAGTTTCTGGGGGAATTGTTGTGGTAATTTTTGTGAAAAATTTAATGTTTATCAGCGCCAATAGATGTAAAATCGTTTGATAGTGAATGATATTCAATACAAACGTTTGATAGTTAGTCGTTTATTTATAATGAAAGAAACAAGTTTCTGGGGGAATTGTTGTGGTAATTTTTGTGAAAAATTTAATGTTTGTCAGCGCCAATAGATGTAAAATCGTTTGATAGTGAATGATATTCAATACAAACGTTTGATAGTTAGTCGTTTATTTATAATTAAAGAAACAAGTTTCTAGGGGAAGTCTTGTCGAAAGTTTTGTGAAAACTTTAATGTTTATCTGCGCCAATAGATGAAAAATCGTTTGATAGTGAATGATATTCAATACAAACGTTTGATAGTTAGTCATTTATTTATAATGAAAGAAATAAGTTTCTAGGGGAATTCTTGTGGAAATTTTTGTGAAAAATGTAATGTTTATCTGCGCCAATAGATGTAACATCGTTTGATAGTGAATGATATTCAATACAAACGTTTGATAGTTAGTCGTTTATTTATAATTAAAGAAACAAGTTTCTAGGGGAATTCTTGTCGAAATTTTTGTGAAAAATTTAATGTTTATCTGCGCCAATAGATGTAAAATCGTTCGATAGTGAATGATATTCAATACCAACGTTTGATAGTTAGTCGTTTATTTATAATTAAAGAAACAAGATTCTAGGGGAATTGTTGTTGTAATTTTTGTGAAAAATTTAATGTTTATCAGCGCCAATAGATGTAAAATCGTTTGATAGTGAATGATATTCAATACAAACGTTTGATAGTTAGTCGTTTATTTACAATGAAAGAAACAAGTTTCTGGGGGAATTGTTGTGGTAATTTTTGTGAAAAATTTAATGTTTATCAGCGCCAATAGATGTAAAATCGTTTGATAGTGAATGATATTCAATACAAACGTTTGATAGTTAGTCGTTTATTTATAATTAAAGAAACAAGTTTCTAGGGGAATTCTTACCGAAAGTTTTGTGAAAACTTTAATGTTTATCTGCGCCAATAGATGTAAAATCGTTTGATAGTGAATGATATTCTTTACCAACGTTTGATAGTTAGTCGTTTATTTATAATTAAAGAAACAAGTTTCTAGGGGAATTCTTGTCGAAATTTTTGTGAAAAATGTAATGTTTATCTGCGCCAATAGATGTAACATCGTTTGATAGTGAATGATATTCAATACAAACGTTTGATAGTTAGTCGTTTATTTACAATTAAAGAAACAAGGTTCTAGGGGAATTCTGGTCGAAATTTTTGTGAAACATGTAATGTTTATCTGCGCCAATAGATGTAAAATTCTTTGATAGTGAATGATATTCAATACAAACGTTTGATAGTTAGTCGTTTATTTATAATGAAAGAAACAAGTTTCTGGGGGAATTGTTGTGGTAATTTTTGTGAAAAATTTAATGTTTATCAGCGCCAATAGATGTAAAATCGTTTGATAGTGAATGATATTCAATACAAACGTTTGATAGTTAGTCGTTTATTTATAATGAAAGAAACAAGTTTCTGGGGGAATTGTTGTGGTAATTTTTGTGAAAAATTTAATGTTTGTCAGCGCCAATAGATGTAAAATCGTTTGATAGTGAATGATATTCAATACAAACGTTTGATAGTTAGTCGTTTATTTATAATTAAAGAAACAAGTTTCTAGGGGAAGTCTTGTCGAAAGTTTTGTGAAAACTTTAATGTTTATCTGCGCCAATAGATGAAAAATCGTTTGATAGTGAATGATATTCAATACAAACGTTTGATAGTTAGTCATTTATTTATAATGAAAGAAATAAGTTTCTAGGGGAATTCTTGTGGAAATTTTTGTGAAAAATGTAATGTTTATCTGCGCCAATAGATGTAACATCGTTTGATAGTGAATGATATTCAATACAAACGTTTGATAGTTAGTCGTTTATTTATAATTAAAGAAACAAGTTTCTAGGGGAATTCTTGTCGAAATTTTTGTGAAAAATTTAATGTTTATCTGCGCCAATAGATGTAAAATCGTTCGATAGTGAATGATATTCAATACCAACGTTTGATAGTTAGTCGTTTATTTATAATTAAAGAAACAAGATTCTAGGGGAATTGTTGTTGTAATTTTTGTGAAAAATTTAATGTTTATCAGCGCCAATAGATGTAAAATCGTTTGATAGTGAATGATATTCAATACAAACGTTTGATAGTTAGTCGTTTATTTACAATTAAAGAAACAAGTTTCTAGGGGAATTCTGGTCGAAATTTTTGTGAAACATGTAATGTTTGTCTGCGCCAATAGATGTAAAATTCTTTGATAGTGAATGATATTCAATACAAACGTTTGATAGTTAGTCGTTTATTTATAATGAAAGAAACAAGTTTCTGGGGGAATTGTTGTGGTAATTTTTGTGAAAAATTTAATGTTTATCAGCGCCAATAGATGTAAAATCGTTTGATAGTGAATGATATTCAATACAAACGTTTGATAGTTAGTCGTTTATTTATAATGAAAGAAACAAGTTTCTGGTGGAATTGTTGTGGTAATTTTTGTGAAAAATTTAATGTTTGTCAGCGCCAATAGATGTAAAATCGTTTGATAGTGAATGATATTCAATACAAACGTTTGATAGTTAGTCGTTTATTTATAATTAAAGAAACAAGTTTCAAGGGGAATTCTTGTCGAAATTTTTGTGAAAAATGTAATGTTTATCTGCGCCAATAGATGTAACATCGTTTGATAGTGAATGATAATCAATACAAACGTTTGATATTAAGTCGTTTATTTATAATTAAAGAAACAAGTTTCTAGGGGATTTCTTGTCGAAATTTTTGTGAAAAATGTAATGTTTATCTGCGCCAATAGATGTAAAATTCTTTGATAGTGAATGATATTCAATACAAAAGTTTGATAGTTAGTCGTTTATTTATAATTAAAGGAACAAGTTTCTAGGGGAATTCTTGTCGAAATTTTTGTGAAAACTTTAATGTTTATCTGCGCCAATAGATGTAAAATCGTTTGATAGTGAATGATATTCTTTACCAACGTTTGATAGTTAGTCGTTTATTTACAATTAAAGAAACAAGTTTCTAGGGGAATTCTTGTCGAAATTTTTGTGAAACATGTAATGTTTATCTGCGCCAATAGATGTAAAATTCTTTGATAGTGAATGATATTCAATACAAACGTTTGATAGTTAGTCGTTTATTTATAATGAAAGAAACAAGTTTCTGGGGGAATTGTTGTGGTAATTTTTGTGAGAAATGTAATGTTTATCAGCGCCAATAGATGTAAAATCGTTTGATAGTGAATGATACTCAATACAAACGTTTGATAGTTAGTCGTTTATTTATAATTAAAGAAACAAGTTTCTAGGGGAATTCTTGTCGAAATTTTTGTGAAAACTTTAATGTTTATCAGCGCCAATAGATGTAAAATCGTTTGATAGTGAATGATATTCAATACAAACGTTTGATAGTTAGTCGTTTAATTATAATTAAAGAAACAAGTTTCTAGGGGAAGTCTTGTCGAAAGTTTTGTGAAAACTTTAATGTTTATCTGCGCCAATAGATGAAAAATCGTTTGATAGTGAATGATATTCAATACAAACGTTTGATAGTTAGTCATTTATTTATAATGAAAGAAATAAGTTTCTAGGGGAATTCTTGTGGAAATTTTTGTGAAAAATGTAATGTTTATCTGCGCCAATAGATGTAACATCGTTTGATAGTGAATGATATTCAATACAAACGTTTGATAGTTAGTCGTTTATTTATAATTAAAGAAACAAGTTTCTAGGGGAATTCTTGTCGAAATTTTTGTGAAAAATTTAATGTTTATCTGCGCCAATAGATGTAAAATCGTTCGATAGTGAATGATATTCAATACCAACGTTTGATAGTTAGTCGTTTATTTATAATTAAAGAAACAAGATTCTAGGGGAATTGTTGTGGTAATTTTTGTGAAAAATTTAATGTTTATCAGCGCCAATAGATGTAAAATCGTTTGATAGTGAATGATATTCAATACAAACGTTTGATAGTTAGTCGTTTATTTACAATTAAAGAAACAAGTTTCTAGGGGAATTCTGGTCGAAATTTTTGTGAAACATGTAATGTTTATCTGCGCCAATAGATGTAAAATTCTTTGATAGTGAATGATATTCAATACAAACGTTTGATAGTTAGTCGTTTATTTATAATGAAAGAAACAAGTTTCTGGGGGAATTGTTGTGGTAATTTTTGTGAAAAATTTAATGTTTATCAGCGCCAATAGATGTAAAATCGTTTGATAGTGAATGATATTCAATACAAACGTTTGATAGTTAGTCGTTTATTTATAATTAAAGAAACAAGTTTCTAGGGGAATTCTTGTCGAAATTTTTGTGAAAACTTTAATGTTTATCAGCGCCAATAGATGTAAAATCGTTTGATAGTGAATGATATTCAATACAAACGTTTGATAGTTAGTCGTTTATTTATAATTAAAGAAACAAGTTTCTAGGGGAATTCTTACCGAAAGTTTTGTGAAAACTTTAATGTTTATCTGCGCCAATAGATGTAAAATCGTTTGATAGTGAATGATATTCTTTACCAACGTTTGATAGTTAGTCGTTTATTTATAATTAAAGAAACAAGTTTCTAGGGGAATTCTTGTCGAAATTTTTGTGAAAAATGTAATGTTTATCTGCGCCAATAGATGTAACATCGTTTGATAGTGAATGATATTCAATACAAACGTTTGATAGTTAGTCGTTTATTTACAATTAAAGAAACAAGGTTCTAGGGGAATTCTGGTCGAAATTTTTGTGAAACATGTAATGTTTATCTGCGCCAATAGATGTAAAATTCTTTGATAGTGAATGATATTCAATACAAACGTTTGATAGTTAGTCGTTTATTTATAATGAAAGAAACAAGTTTCTGGGGGAATTGTTGTGGTAATTTTTGTGAAAAATTTAATGTTTATCAGCGCCAATAGATGTAAAATCGTTTGATAGTGAATGATACTCAATACAAACGTTTGTTAGTTAGTCGTTTATTTATAATTAAAGAAACAAGTTTCCAGGGGAATTCTTGTCGAAATTTTTGTGAAAACTTTAATGTTTATCAGCGCCAATAGATGTAAAATCGTTTGATAG
Organism: Priocnemis perturbator; assembly: GCA_963942575.1. Classification (NCBI taxonomy): domain Eukaryota; kingdom Metazoa; phylum Arthropoda; class Insecta; order Hymenoptera; family Pompilidae; genus Priocnemis; species Priocnemis perturbator. The sequence continues at coordinate 653,296 of OZ012651.1, forward strand.
TGAATGATATTCAATACAAACGTTTGATAGTTAGTCGTTTATTTATAATTAAAGAAACAAGTTTCTAGGGGAAGTCTTGTCGAACGTTTTGTGAAAACTTTAATGTTTATCTGCGCCAATAGATGAAAAATCGTTTGATAGTGAATGATATTCAATACAAACGTTTGATAGTTAGTCATTTATTTATAATGAAAGAAATAAGTTTCTAGGGGAATTCTTGTGGAAATTTTTGTGAAAAATGTAATGTTTATCTGCGCCAATAGATGTAACATCGTTTGATAGTGAATGATATTCAATACAAACGTTTGATAGTTAGTCGTTTATTTATAATTAAAGAAACAAGTTTCTAGGGGAATTCTTGTCGAAATTTTTGTAAAAATTTAATGTTTATCTGCGCCAATAGATGTAAAATCGTTCGATAGTGAATGATATTCAATACCAACGTTTGATAGTTAGTCGTTTATTTATAATTAAAGAAACAAGATTCTAGGGGAATTGTTGTGGTAATTTTTGTGAAAAATTTAATGTTTATCAGCGCCAATAGATGTAAAATCGTTTGATAGTGAATGATATTCAATACAAACGTTTGATAGGTAGTCGTTTATTTACAATTAAAGAAACAAGTTTCTAGGGGAATTCTGGTCGAAATTTTTGTGAAACATGTAATGTTTATCTGCGCCAATAGATGTAAAATTCTTTGATAGTGAATGATATTCAATACAAACGTTTGATAGTTAGTCGTTTATTTATAATGAAAGAAACAAGTTTCTGGGGGAATTGTTGTGGTAATTTTTGTGAAAAATTTAATGTTTATCAGCGCCAATAGATGTAACATCGTTTGATAGTGAATGATATTCAATACAAACGTTTGATAGTTAGTCGTTTATTTATAATTAAAGGAACAAGTTTCTAGGGGAATTCTTGTCGAAATTTTTGTGAAAACTTTAATGTTTATCTGCGCCAATAGATGTAAAATCGTTTGATAGTGAATGATATTCTTTACCAACGTTTGATAGTTAGTCGTTTATTTACAATTAAAGAAACAAGTTTCTAGGGGAATTCTTGTCGAAATTTTTGTGAAACATGTAATGTTTATCTGCGCCAATAGATGTAAAATTCTTTGATAGTGAATGATATTCAATACAAACGTTTGATAGTTAGTCGTTTATTTATAATGAAAGAAACAAGTTTCTGGGGGAATTGTTGTGGTAATTTTTGTGAAAAATGTAATGTTTATCAGCGCCAATAGATGTAAAATCGTTTGATAGTGAATGATACTCAATACAAACGTTTGATAGTTAGTCGTTTATTTATAATTAAAGAAACAAGTTTCTAGGGGAATTCTTGTCGAAATTTTTGTGAAAACTTTAATGTTTATCAGCGCCAATAGATGTAAAATCGTTTGATAGTGAATGATATTCAATACAAACGTTTGATAGTTAGTCGTTTAATTATAATTAAAGAAACAAGTTTCTAGGGGAAGTCTTGTCGAAAGTTTTGTGAAAACTTTAATGTTTATCTGCGCCAATAGATGAAAAATCGTTTGATAGTGAATGATATTCAATACAAACGTTTGATAGTTAGTCATTTATTTATAATGAAAGAAATAAGTTTCTAGGGGAATTCTTGTGGAAATTTTTGTGAAAAATGTAATGTTTATCTGCGCCAATAGATGTAACATCGTTTGATAGTGAATGATATTCAATACAAACGTTTGATAGTTAGTCGTTTATTTACAATTAAAGAAACAAGTTTCTAGGGAAATTCTGGTCGAAATTTTTGTGAAACATGTAATGTTTATCTGCGCCAATAGATGTAAAATTCTTTGATAGTGAATGATATTCAATACAAACGTTTGATAGTTAGTCGTTTATTTATAATGAAAGAAACAAGTTTCTGGGGGAATTGTTGTGGTAATTTTTGTGAAAAATTTAATGTTTATCAGCGCCAATAGATGTAAAATCGTTTGATAGTGAATGATATTCAATACAAACGTTTGATAGTTAGTCGTTTATTTATAATTAAAGAAACAAGTTTCTAGGGGAATTCTTGTCGAAATTTTTGTGAAAACTTTAATGTTTATCAGCGCCAATAGATGTAAAATCGTTTGATAGTGAATGATATTCAATACAAACGTTTGATAGTTAGTCGTTTATTTATAATTAAAGAAACAAGTTTCTAGGGGAATTCTTACCGAAAGTTTTGTGAAAACTTTAATGTTTATCTGCGCCAATAGATGTAAAATCGTTTGATAGTGAATGATATTCTTTACCAACGTTTGATAGTTAGTCGTTTGTTTATAATTAAAGAAACAAGTTTCTAGGGGAATTCTTGTCGAAATTTTTGTGAAAAATGTAATGTTTATCTGCGCCAATAGATGTAACATCGTTTGATAGTGAATGATATTCAATACAAACGTTTGATAGTTAGTCGTTTATTTACAATTAAAGAAACAAGGTTCTAGGGGAATTCTGGTCGAAATTTTTGTGAAACATGTAATGTTTATCTGCGCCAATAGATGTAAAATTCTTTGATAGTGAATGATATTCAATACAAACGTTTGATAGTTAGTCGTTTATTTATAATGAAAGAAACAAGTTTCTGGGGGAATTGTTGTGGTAATTTTTGTGAAAAATTTAATGTTTATCAGCGCCAATAGATGTAAAATCGTTTGATAGTGAATGATATTCAATACAAACGTTTGATAGTTAGTCGTTTATTTATAATGAAAGAAACAAGTTTCTGGGGGAATTGTTGTGGTAATTTTTGTGAAAAATTTAATGTTTGTCAGCGCCAATAGATGTAAAATCGTTTGATAGTGAATGATATTCAATACAAACGTTTGATAGTTAGTCGTTTATTTATAATTAAAGAAACAAGTTTCTAGGGGAAGTCTTGTCGAAAGTTTTGTGAAAACTTTAATGTTTATCTGCGCCAATAGATGAAAAATCGTTTGATAGTGAATGATATTCAATACAAACGTTTGATAGTTAGTCATTTATTTATAATGAAAGAAATAAGTTTCTAGGGGAATTCTTGTGGAAATTTTTGTGAAAAATGTAATGTTTATCTGCGCCAATAGATGTAACATCGTTTGATAGTGAATGATATTCAATACAAACGTTTGATAGTTAGTCGTTTATTTATAATTAAAGAAACAAGTTTCTAGGGGAATTCTTGTCGAAATTTTTGTGAAAAATTTAATGTTTATCTGCGCCAATAGATGTAAAATCGTTCGATAGTGAATGATATTCAATACCAACGTTTGATAGTTAGTCGTTTATTTATAATTAAAGAAACAAGATTCTAGGGGAATTGTTGTTGTAATTTTTGTGAAAAATTTAATGTTTATCAGCGCCAATAGATGTAAAATCGTTTGATAGTGAATGATATTCAATACAAACGTTTGATAGTTAGTCGTTTATTTACAATTAAAGAAACAAGTTTCTAGGGGAATTCTGGTCGAAATTTTTGTGAAACATGTAATGTTTATCTGCGCCAATAGATGTAAAATTCTTTGATAGTGAATGATATTCAATACAAACGTTTGATAGTTAGTCGTTTATTTATAATGAAAGAAACAAGTTTCTGGGGGAATTGTTGTGGTAATTTTTGTGAAAAATTTAATGTTTATCAGCGCCAATAGATGTAAAATCGTTTGATAGTGAATGATATTCAATACAAACGTTTGATAGTTAGTCGTTTATTTATAATTAAAGAAACAAGTTTCTAGGGGAATTCTTGTCGAAATTTTTGTGAAAACTTTAATGTTTATCAGCGCCAATAGATGTAAAATCGTTCGATAGTGAATGATATTCAATACCAACGTTTGATAGTTAGTCGTTTATTTATAATTAAAGAAACAAGATTCTAGGGGAATTCTTGTCGAAATTTTTGTGAAAACTTTAATGTTTATCAGCGCCAATAGATGTAAAATCGTTTGATAGTGAATGATATTCAATACAAACGTTTGATAGTTAGTCGTTTATTTATAATTAAAGAAACAAGTTTCTAAGGGAAGTCTTGTCGAAAGTTTTGTGAAAACTTTAATGTTTATCTGCGCCAATAGATGAAAAATCGTTTGATAGTGAATGATATTCAATACAAACGTTTGATAGTTAGTCATTTATTTATAATGAAAGAAATAAGTTTCTAGGGGAATTCTTGTGGAAATTTTTGTGAAAAATGTAATGTTTATCTGCGCCAATAGATGTAACATCGTTTGATAGTGAATGATATTCAATACAAACGTTTGATAGTTAGTCGTTTATTTATAATTAAAGAAACAAGTTTCTAGGGGAATTCTTGTCGAAATTTTTGTGAAAAATTTAATGTTTATCTGCGCCAATAGATGTAAAATCGTTCGATAGTGAATGATATTCAATACCAACGTTTGATAGTTAGTCGTTTATTTATAATTAAAGAAACAAGATTCTAGGGGAATTGTTGTGGTAATTTTTGTGAAAAATTTAATGTTTATCAGCGCCAATAGATGTAAAATCGTTTGATAGTGAATGATATTCAATACAAACGTTTGATAGTTAGTCGTTTATTTACAATTAAAGAAACAAGTTTCTAGGGAAATTCTGGTCGAAATTTTTGTGAAACATGTAATGTTTATCTGCGCCAATAGATGTAAAATTCTTTGATAGTGAATGATATTCAATACAAACGTTTGATAGTTAGTCGTTTATTTATAATGAAAGAAACAAGTTTCTGGGGGAATTGTTGTGGTAATTTTTGTGAAAAATTTAATGTTTATCAGCGCCAATAGATGTAAAATCGTTTGATAGTGAATGATATTCAATACAAACGTTTGATAGTTAGTCGTTTATTTATAATTAAAGAAACAAGTTTCTAGGGGAATTCTTGTCGAAATTTTTGTGAAAACTTTAATTTTTATCAGCGCCAATAGATGTAAAATAGTTTGATAGTGAATGATATTCAATACAAACGTTTGATAGTTAGTCGTTTATTTATAATGAAAGAAACAAGATTCTAGGGGAATTCTTACCGAAAGTTTTGTGAAAACTTTAATGTTTATCTGCGCCAATAGATGTAAAATCGTTCGATAGTGAATGATATTCAATACCAACGTTTGATAGTTAGTCGTTTATTTATAATTAAAGAAACAAGATTCTAGGGGAATTGTTGTGGTAATTTTTGTGAAAAATTTAATGTTTATCAGCGCCAATAGATGTAAAATCGTTTGATAGTGAATGATATTCAATACAAACGTTTGATAGTTAGTGGTTTATTTATAATTAAAGAAACAAGTTTCAAGGGGAATTCTTGTCGAAATTTTTGTGAAAAATGTAATGTTTATCTGCGCCAATAGATGTAACATCGTTTGATAGTGAATGATAATCAATACAAACGTTTGATATTAAGTCGTTTATTTATAATTAAAGAAACAAGTTTCTAGGGGATTTCTTGTCGAAATTTTTGTGAAAAATGTAATGTTTATCTGCGCCAATAGATGTAAAATTCTTTGATAGTGAATGATATTCAATACAAACGTTTGATTGTTAGTCGTTTATTTATAATTAAAGGAACAAGTTTCTAGGGGAATTCTTGTCGAAATTTTTGTGAAAACTTTAATGTTTATCTGCGCCAATAGATGTAAAATCGTTTGATAGTGAATGATATTCTTTACCAACGTTTGATAGTTAGTCGTTTATTTACAATTAAAGAAACAAGTTTCTAGGGGAATTCTTGTCGAAATTTTTGTGAAACATGTAATGTTTATCTGCGCCAATAGATGTAAAATTCTTTGATAGTGAATGATATTCAATACAAACGTTTGATAGTTAGTCGTTTATTTATAATGAAAGAAACAAGTTTCTGGGGGAATTGTTGTGGTAATTTTTGTGAAAAATTTAATGTTTATCAGCGCCAATAGATGTAAAATCGTTTGATAGTGAATGATACTCAATACAAACGTTTGTTAGTTAGTCGTTTATTTATAATTAAAGAAACAAGTTTCCAGGGGAATTCTTGTCGAAATTTTTGTGAAAACTTTAATGTTTATCAGCGCCAATAGATGTAAAATCGTTTGATAGTGAATGATATTCAATACAAACGTTTGATAGTTAGTCGTTTAATTATAATTAAAGAAACAAGTTTCTAGGGGAAGTCTTGTCGAAAGTTTTGTGAAAACTTTAATGTTTATCTGCGCCAATAGATGAAAAATCGTTTGATAGTGAATGATATTCAATACAAACGTTTGATAGTTAGTCATTTATTTATAATGAAAGAAATAAGTTTCTAGGGGAATTCTTGTGGAAATTTTTGTGAAAAATGTAATGTTTATCTGCGCCAATAGATGTAACATCGTTTGATAGTGAATGATATTCAATACAAACGTTTGATAGTTAGTCGTTTATTTATAATTAAAGAAACAAGTTTCTAGGGGAATCCTTGTCGAAATTTTTGTGAAAAATTTAATGTTTATCTGCGCCAATAGATGTAAAATCGTTCGATAGTGAATGATATTCAATACCAACGTTTGATAGTTAGTCGTTTATTTATAATTAAAGAAACAAGATTCTAGGGGAATTGTTGTGGTAATTTTTGTGAAAAATTTAATGTTTATCAGCGCCAATAGATGTAAAATCGTTTGATAGTGAATGATATTCAATACAAACGTTTGATAGTTAGTCGTTTATTTACAATTAAAGAAACAAGTTTCTAGGGGAATTCTGGTCGAAATTTTTGTGAAACATGTAATGTTTATCTGCGCCAATAGATGTAAAATTCTTTGATAGTGAATGATATTCAATACAAACGTTTGATAGTTAGTCGTTTATTTATAATGAAAGAAACAAGTTTCTGGGGGAATTGTTGTGGTAATTTTTGTGAAAAATTTAATGTTTATCAGCGCCAATAGATGTAAAATCGTTTGATAGTGAATGATATTCAATACAAACGTTTGATAGTTAGTCGTTTATTTACAATTAAAGAAACAAGTTTCTAGGGGAATTCTGGTCGAAATTTTTGTGAAACATGTAATGTTTATCTGCGCCAATAGATGTAAAATTCTTTGATAGTGAATGATATTCAATACAAACGTTTGATAGTTAGTCGTTTATTTATAATGAAAGAAACAAGTTTCTGGGGGAATTGTTGTGGTAATTTTTGTGAAAAATTTAATGTTTATCAGCGCCAATAGATGTAAAATCGTTTGATAGTGAATGATATTCAATACAAACGTTTGATAGTTAGTCGTTTATTTATAATTAAAGAAACAAGTTTCTAGGGGAATTCTTGTCGAAATTTTTGTGAAAACTTTAATGTTTATCAGCGCCAATAGATGTAAAATCGTTTGATAGTGAATGATATTCAATACAAACGTTTGATAGTTAGTCGTTTATTTATAATTAAAGAAACAAGTTTCTAGGGGAATTCTTACCGAAAGTTTTGTGAAAACTTTAATGTTTATCTGCGCCAATAGATGTAAAATCGTTTGATAGTGAATGATATTCTTTACCAACGTTTGATAGTTAGTCGTTTATTTATAATTAAAGAAACAAGTTTCTAGGGGAATTCTTGTCGAAATTTTTGTGAAAAATGTAATGTTTATCTGCGCCAATAGATGTAACATCGTTTGATAGTGAATGATATTCAATACAAACGTTTGATAGTTAGTCGTTTATTTACAATTAAAGAAACAAGGTTCTAGGGGAATTCTGGTCGAAATTTTTGTGAAACATGTAATGTTTATCTGCGCCAATAGATGTAAAATTCTTTGATAGTGAATGATATTCAATACAAACGTTTGATAGTTAGTCGTTTATTTATAATGAAAGAAACAAGTTTCTGGGGGAATTGTTGTGGTAATTTTTGTGAAAAATTTAATGTTTATCAGCGCCAATAGATGTAAAATCGTTTGATAGTGAATGATATTCAATACAAACGTTTGATAGTTAGTCGTTTATTTATAATGAAAGAAACAAGTTTCTGGGGGAATTGTTGTGGTAATTTTTGTGAAAAATTTAATGTTTGTCAGCGCCAATAGATGTAAAATCGTTTGATAGTGAATGATATTCAATACAAACGTTTGATAGTTAGTCGTTTATTTATAATTAAAGAAACAAGTTTCTAGGGGAAGTCTTGTCGAAAGTTTTGTGAAAACTTTAATGTTTATCTGCGCCAATAGATGAAAAATCGTTTGATAGTGAATGATATTCAATACAAACGTTTGATAGTTAGTCATTTATTTATAATGAAAGAAATAAGTTTCTAGGGGAATTCTTGTGGAAATTTTTGTGAAAAATGTAATGTTTATCTGCGCCAATAGATGTAACATCGTTTGATAGTGAATGATATTCAATACAAACGTTTGATAGTTAGTCGTTTATTTATAATTAAAGAAACAAGTTTCTAGGGGAATTCTTGTCGAAATTTTTGTGAAAAATTTAATGTTTATCTGCGCCAATAGATGTAAAATCGTTCGATAGTGAATGATATTCAATACCAACGTTTGATAGTTAGTCGTTTATTTATAATTAAAGAAACAAGATTCTAGGGGAATTGTTGTTGTAATTTTTGTGAAAAATTTAATGTTTATCAGCGCCAATAGATGTAAAATCGTTTGATAGTGAATGATATTCAATACAAACGTTTGATAGTTAGTCGTTTATTTACAATTAAAGAAACAAGTTTCTAGGGGAATTCTGGTCGAAATTTTTGTGAAACATGTAATGTTTATCTGCGCCAATAGATGTAAAATTCTTTGATAGTGAATGATATTCAATACAAACGTTTGATAGTTAGTCGTTTATTTATAATGAAAGAAACAAGTTTCTGGGGGAATTGTTGTGGTAATTTTTGTGAAAAATTTAATGTTTATCAGCGCCAATAGATGTAAAATCGTTTGATAGTGAATGATATTCAATACAAACGTTTGATAGTTAGTCGTTTATTTATAATTAAAGAAACAAGTTTCTAGGGGAATTCTTGTCGAAATTTTTGTGAAAACTTTAATGTTTATCAGCGCCAATAGATGTAAAATCGTTCGATAGTGAATGATATTCAATACCAACGTTTGATAGTTAGTCGTTTATTTATAATTAAAGAAACAAGATTCTAGGGGAATTCTTGTCGAAATTTTTGTGAAAAATTTAATGTTTATCTGCGCCAATAGATGTAAAATCGTTCGATAGTGAATGATATTCAATACCAACGTTTGATAGTTAGTCGTTTATTTATAATTAAAGAAACAAGATTCTAGGGGAATTCTGGTCGAAATTTTTGTGAAACATGTAATGTTTATCTGCGCCAATAGATGTAAAATTCTTTGATAGTGAATGATATTCAATTCAAACGTTTGATAGTTAGTCGTTTATTTATAATGAAAGAAACAAGTGTCTGGGGGAATTGTTGTGGTAATTTTTGTGAAAAATTTAATGTTTATCAGCGCCAATAGATGTAAAATCGTTTGATAGTGAATGATATTCAATACAAACGTTTGATAGTTAGTCGTTTATTTATAATTAAAGAAACAAGTTTCTAGGGGAATTCTTGTCGAAATTTTTGTGAAAAATGTAATGTTTATCTGCGCCAATAGATGTAACATCGTTTGATAGTGAATGATATTCAATACAAACGTTTGATAGTTAGTCGTTTATTTACAATTAAAGAAACAAGGTTCTAGGGGAATTCTGGTCGAAATTTTTGTGAAACATGTAATGTTTATCTGCGCCAATAGATGTAAAATTCTTTGATAGTGAATGATATTCAATACAAACGTTTGATAGTTAGTCGTTTATTTATAATGAAAGAAACAAGTTTCTGGGGGAATTGTTGTGGTAATTTTTGTGAAAAATTTAATGTTTATCAGCGCCAATAGATGTAAAATCGTTTGATAGTGAATGATATTCAATACAAACGTTTGATAGTTAGTCGTTTATTTATAATTAAAGAAAAAAGTTTCTAGGGGAATTCTTGTCGAAATTTTTGTGAAAACTTTAATGTTTATCAGCGCCAATAGATGTAAAATCGTTTGATAGTGAATGATATTCAATACAAACGTTTGATAGTTAGTCGTTTATTTATAATTAAAGAAACAAGTTTCTAGGGGAAGTCTTGTCGAAAGTTTTGTGAAAACTTTAATGTTTATCTGCGCCAATAGATGAAAAATCGTTTGATAGTGAATGATATTCAATACAAACGTTTGATAGTTAGTCATTTATTTATAATGAAAGAAATAAGTTTCTAGGGGAATTCTTGTGGAAATTTTTGTGAAAAATGTAATGTTTATCTGCGCCAATAGATGTAACATCGTTTGATAGTGAATGATATTCAATACAAACGTTTGATAGTTAGTCGTTTATTTATAATTAAAGAAACAAGTTTCTAGGGGAATTCTTGTCGAAATTTTTGTGAAAAATTTAATGTTTATCTGCGCCAATAGATGTAAAATCGTTCGATAGTGAATGATATTCAATACCAACGTTTGATAGTTAGTCGTTTATTTATAATTAAAGAAACAAGATTCTAGGGGAATTGTTGTGGTAATTTTTGTGAAAAATTTAATGTTTATCAGCGCCAATAGATGTAAAATCGTTTGATAGTGAATGATATTCAATACAAACGTTTGATAGTTAGTCGTTTATTTACAATTAAAGAAACAAGTTTCTAGGGAAATTCTGGTCGAAATTTTTGTGAAACATGTAATGTTTATCTGCGCCAATAGATGTAAAATTCTTTGATAGTGAATGATATTCAATACAAACGTTTGATAGTTAGTCGTTTATTTATAATGAAAGAAACAAGTTTCTGGGGGAATTGTTGTGGTAATTTTTGTGAAAAATTTAATGTTTATCAGCGCCAATAGATGTAAAATCGTTTGATAGTGAATGATATTCAATACAAACGTTTGATAGTTAGTCGTTTATTTATAATTAAAGAAACAAGTTTCTAGGGGAATTCTTGTCGAAATTTTTGTGAAAACTTTAATTTTTATCAGCGCCAATAGATGTAAAATCGTTTGATAGTGAATGATATTCAATACAAACGTTTGATAGTTAGTCGTTTATTTATAATGAAAGAAACAAGTTTCTAGGGGAATTCTTACCGAAAGTTTTGTGAAAACTTTAATGTTTATCTGCGCCAATAGATGTAAAATCGTTCGATAGTGAATGATATTCAATACCAACGTTTGATAGTTAGTCGTTTATTTATAATTAAAGAAACAAGATTCTAGGGGAATTGTTGTGGTAATTTTTGTGAAAAATGTAATGTTTATCTGCGCCAATAGATGTAAAATCGTTTGATAGTGAATGATATTCAATACAAACGTTTGATAGTTAGTCGTTTATTTACAATTAAAGAAACAAGTTTCTAGGGGAATTCTGGTCGAAATTTTTGTGAAACATGTAATGTTTATCTGCGCCAATAGATGTAAAATTCTTTGATAGTGAATGATATTCAATACAAACGTTTGATAGTTAGTCGTTTATTTATAATGAAAGAAACAAGTTTCTGGGGGAATTGTTGTGGTAATTTTTGTGAAAAATTTAATGTTTATCAGCGCCAATAGATGTAAAATCGTTTGATAGTGAATGATATTCAATACAAACGTTTGATAGTTAGTCGTTTATTTATAATTAAAGAAACAAGTTTCTAGGGGAATTCTTGTCGAAATTTTTGTGAAAACTTTAATGTTTATCAGCGCCAATAGATGTAAAATCGTTTGATAGTGAATGATATTCAATACAAACGTTTGATAGTTAGTCGTTTATTTATAATTAAAGAAACAAGTTTCTAGGGGAATTCTTACCGAAAGTTTTGTGAAAACTTTAATGTTTATCTGCGCCAATAGATGTAAAATCGTTTGATAGTGAATGATATTCTTTACCAACGTTTGATAGTTAGTCGTTTATTTATAATTAAAGAAACAAGTTTCTAGGGGAATTCTTGTCGAAATTTTTGTGAAAAATGTAATGTTTATCTGCGCCAATAGATGTAACATCGTTTGATAGTGAATGATATTCAATACAAACGTTTGATAGTTAGTCGTTTATTTACAATTAAAGAAACAAGGTTCTAGGGGAATTCTGGTCGAAATTTTTGTGAAACATGTAATGTTTATCTGCGCCAATAGATGTAAAATTCTTTGATAGTGAATGATATTCAATACAAACGTTTGATAGTTAGTCGTTTATTTATAATGAAAGAAACAAGTTTCTGGGGGAATTGTTGTGGTAATTTTTGTGAAAAATTTAATGTTTATCAGCGCCAATAGATGTAAAATCGTTTGATAGTGAATGATATTCAATACAAACGTTTGATAGTTAGTCGTTTATTTATAATTAAAGAAACAAGTTTCTAGGGGAATTCTTGTCGAAATTTTTGTGAAAACTTTAATGTTTATCAGCGCCAATAGATGTAAAATCGTTCGATAGTGAATGATATTCAATACCAACGTTTGATAGTTAGTCGTTTATTTATAATTAAAGAAACAAGATTCTAGGGGAATTCTTGTCGAAATTTTTGTGAAAAATTTAATGTTTATCTGCGCCAATAGATGTAAAATCGTTCGATAGTGAATGATATTCAATACCAACGTTTGATAGTTAGTCGTTTATTTATAATTAAAGAAACAAGATTCTAGGGGAATTCTGGTCGAAATTTTTGTGAAACATGTAATGTTTATCTGCGCCAATAGATGTAAAATTCTTTGATAGTGAATGATATTCAATTCAAACGTTTGATAGTTAGTCGTTTATTTATAATGAAAGAAACAAGTGTCTGGGGGAATTGTTGTGGTAATTTTTGTGAAAAATTTAATGTTTATCAGCGCCAATAGATGTAAAATCGTTTGATAGTGAATGATATTCAATACAAACGTTTGATAGTTAGTCGTTTATTTATAATTAAAGAAACAAGTTTCTAGGGGAATTCTTGTCGAAATTTTTGTGAAAAATGTAATGTTTATCTGCGCCAATAGATGTAACATCGTTTGATAGTGAATGATATTCAATACAAACGTTTGATAGTTAGTCGTTTATTTACAATTAAAGAAACAAGGTTCTAGGGGAATTCTGGTCGAAATTTTTGTGAAACATGTAATGTTTATCTGCGCCAATAGATGTAAAATTCTTTGATAGTGAATGATATTCAATACAAACGTTTGATAGTTAGTCGTTTATTTATAATGAAAGAAACAAGTTTCTGGGGGAATTGTTGTGGTAATTTTTGTGAAAAATTTAATGTTTATCAGCGCCAATAGATGTAAAATCGTTTGATAGTGAATGATATTCAATACAAACGTTTGATAGTTAGTCGTTTATTTATAATTAAAGAAAAAAGTTTCTAGGGGAATTCTTGTCGAAATTTTTGTGAAAACTTTAATGTTTATCAGCGCCAATAGATGTAAAATCGTTTGATAGTGAATGATATTCAATACAAACGTTTGATAGTTAGTCGTTTATTTATAATTAAAGAAACAAGTTTCTAGGGGAAGTCTTGTCGAAAGTTTTGTGAAAACTTTAATGTTTATCTGCGCCAATAGATGAAAAATCGTTTGATAGTGAATGATATTCAATACAAACGTTTGATAGTTAGTCATTTATTTATAATGAAAGAAATAAGTTTCTAGGGGAATTCTTGTGGAAATTTTTGTGAAAAATGTAATGTTTATCTGCGCCAATAGATGTAACATCGTTTGATAGTGAATGATATTCAATACAAACGTTTGATAGTTAGTCGTTTATTTATAATTAAAGAAACAAGTTTCTAGGGGAATTCTTGTCGAAATTTTTGTGAAAAATTTAATGTTTATCTGCGCCAATAGATGTAAAATCGTTCGATAGTGAATGATATTCAATACCAACGTTTGATAGTTAGTCGTTTATTTATAATTAAAGAAACAAGATTCTAGGGGAATTGTTGTGGTAATTTTTGTGAAAAATTTAATGTTTATCAGCGCCAATAGATGTAAAATCGTTTGATAGTGAATGATATTCAATACAAACGTTTGATAGTTAGTCGTTTATTTACAATTAAAGAAACAAGTTTCTAGGGAAATTCTGGTCGAAATTTTTGTGAAACATGTAATGTTTATCTGCGCCAATAGATGTAAAATTCTTTGATAGTGAATGATATTCAATACAAACGTTTGATAGTTAGTCGTTTATTTATAATGAAAGAAACAAGTTTCTGGGGGAATTGTTGTGGTAATTTTTGTGAAAAATTTAATGTTTATCAGCGCCAATAGATGTAAAATCGTTTGATAGTGAATGATATTCAATACAAACGTTTGATAGTTAGTCGTTTATTTATAATTAAAGAAACAAGTTTCTAGGGGAATTCTTGTCGAAATTTTTGTGAAAACTTTAATTTTTATCAGCGCCAATAGATGTAAAATCGTTTGATAGTGAATGATATTCAATACAAACGTTTGATAGTTAGTCGTTTATTTATAATGAAAGAAACAAGTTTCTAGGGGAATTCTTACCGAAAGTTTTGTGAAAACTTTAATGTTTATCTGCGCCAATAGATGTAAAATCGTTCGATAGTGAATGATATTCAATACCAACGTTTGATAGTTAGTCGTTTATTTATAATTAAAGAAACAAGATTCTAGGGGAATTGTTGTGGTAATTTTTGTGAAAAATTTAATGTTTATCAGCGCCAATAGATGTAAAATCGTTTGATAGTGAATGATATTCAATACAAACGTTTGATAGTTAGTGGTTTATTTATAATTAAAGAAACAAGTTTCAAGGGGAATTCTTGTCGAAATTTTTGTGAAAAATGTAATGTTTATCTGCGCCAATAGATGTAACATCGTTTGATAGTGAATGATAATCAATACAAACGTTTGATATTAAGTCGTTTATTTATAATTAAAGAAACAAGTTTCTAGGGGATTTCTTGTCGAAATTTTTGTGAAAAATGTAATGTTTATCTGCGCCAATAGATGTAAAATCGTTTGATAGTGAATGATATTCAATACAAACGTTTGATAGTTAGTCGTTTATTTACAATTAAAGAAACAAGTTTCTAGGGGAATTCTGGTCGAAATTTTTGTGAAACATGTAATGTTTATCTGCGCCAATAGATGTAAAATTCTTTGATAGTGAATGATATTCAATACAAACGTTTGATAGTTAGTCGTTTATTTATAATGAAAGAAACAAGTTTCTGGGGGAATTGTTGTGGTAATTTTTGTGAAAAATTTAATGTTTATCAGCGCCAATAGATGTAAAATCGTTTGATAGTGAATGATATTCAATACAAACGTTTGATAGTTAGTCGTTTATTTATAATTAAAGAAACAAGTTTCTAGGGGAATTCTTGTCGAAATTTTTGTGAAAACTTTAATGTTTATCAGCGCCAATAGATGTAAAATCGTTTGATAGTGAATGATATTCAATACAAACGTTTGATAGTTAGTCGTTTATTTATAATTAAAGAAACAAGTTTCTAGGGGAATTCTTACCGAAAGTTTTGTGAAAACTTTAATGTTTATCTGCGCCAATAGATGTAAAATCGTTTGATAGTGAATGATATTCTTTACCAACGTTTGATAGTTAGTCGTTTATTTATAATTAAAGAAACAAGTTTCTAGGGGAATTCTTGTCGAAATTTTTGTGAAAAATGTAATGTTTATCTGCGCCAATAGATGTAACATCGTTTGATAGTGAATGATATTCAATACAAACGTTTGATAGTTAGTCGTTTATTTATAATTAAAGAAACAAGTTTCTAGGGGAATTCTTGTCGAAATTTTTGTGAAAAATGTAATGTTTATCTGCGCCAATAGATGTAACATCGTTTGATAGTGAATGATATTCAATACAAACGTTTGATAGTTAGTCGTTTATTTACAATTAAAGAAACAAGGTTCTAGGGGAATTCTGGTCGAAATTTTTGTGAAACATGTAATGTTTATCTGCGCCAATAGATGTAAAATTCTTTGATAGTGAATGATATTCAATACAAACGTTTGATAGTTAGTCGTTTATTTATAATGAAAGAAACAAGTTTCTGGGGGAATTGTTGTGGTAATTTTTGTGAAAAATTTAATGTTTATCAGCGCCAATAGATGTAAAATCGTTTGATAGTGAATGATATTCAATACAAACGTTTGATAGTTAGTCGTTTATTTATAATGAAAGAAACAAGTTTCTGGGGGAATTGTTGTGGTAATTTTTGTGAAAAATTTAATGTTTGTCAGCGCCAATAGATGTAAAATCGTTTGATAGTGAATGATATTCAATACAAACGTTTGATAGTTAGTCGTTTATTTATAATTAAAGAAACAAGTTTCTAGGGGAAGTCTTGTCGAAAGTTTTGTGAAAACTTTAATGTTTATCTGCGCCAATAGATGAAAAATCGTTTGATAGTGAATGATATTCAATACAAACGTTTGATAGTTAGTCATTTATTTATAATGAAAGAAATAAGTTTCTAGGGGAATTCTTGTGGAAATTTTTGTGAAAAATGTAATGTTTATCTGCGCCAATAGATGTAACATCGTTTGATAGTGAATGATATTCAATACAAACGTTTGATAGTTAGTCGTTTATTTATAATTAAAGAAACAAGTTTCTAGGGGAATTCTTGTCGAAATTTTTGTGAAAAATTTAATGTTTATCTGCGCCAATAGATGTAAAATCGTTCGATAGTGAATGATATTCAATACCAACGTTTGATAGTTAGTCGTTTATTTATAATTAAAGAAACAAGATTCTAGGGGAATTGTTGTTGTAATTTTTGTGAAAAATTTAATGTTTATCAGCGCCAATAGATGTAAAATCGTTTGATAGTGAATGATATTCAATACAAACGTTTGATAGTTAGTCGTTTATTTACAATTAAAGAAACAAGTTTCTAGGGGAATTCTGGTCGAAATTTTTGTGAAACATGTAATGTTTATCTGCGCCAATAGATGTAAAATTCTTTGATAGTGAATGATATTCAATACAAACGTTTGATAGTTAGTCGTTTATTTATAATGAAAGAAACAAGTGTCTGGGGGAATTGTTGTGGTAATTTTTGTGAAAAATTTAATGTTTATCAGCGCCAATAGATGTAAAATCGTTTGATAGTGAATGATATTCAATACAAACGTTTGATAGTTAGTCGTTTATTTATAATTAAAGAAACAAGTTTCTAGGGGAATTCTTGTCGAAATTTTTGTGAAAAATGTAATGTTTATCTGCGCCAATAGATGTAACATCGTTTGATAGTGAATGATATTCAATACAAACGTTTGATAGTTAGTCGTTTATTTACAATTAAAGAAACAAGGTTCTAGGGGAATTCTGGTCGAAATTTTTGTGAAACATGTAATGTTTATCTGCGCCAATAGATGTAAAATTCTTTGATAGTGAATGATATTCAATACAAACGTTTGATAGTTAGTCGTTTATTTATAATGAAAGAAACAAGTTTCTGGGGGAATTGTTGTGGTAATTTTTGTGAAAAATTTAATGTTTATCAGCGCCAATAGATGTAAAATCGTTTGATAGTGAATGATATTCAATACAAACGTTTGATAGTTAGTCGTTTATTTATAATTAAAGAAAAAAGTTTCTAGGGGAATTCTTGTCGAAATTTTTGTGAAAACTTTAATGTTTATCAGCGCCAATAGATGTAAAATCGTTTGATAGTGAATGATATTCAATACAAACGTTTGATAGTTAGTCGTTTATTTATAATTAAAGAAACAAGTTTCTAGGGGAAGTCTTGTCGAAAGTTTTGTGAAAACTTTAATGTTTATCTGCGCCAATAGATGAAAAATCGTTTGATAGTGAATGATATTCAATACAAACGTTTGATAGTTAGTCATTTATTTATAATGAAAGAAATAAGTTTCTAGGGGAATTCTTGTGGAAATTTTTGTGAAAAATGTAATGTTTATCTGCGCCAATAGATGTAACATCGTTTGATAGTGAATGATATTCAATACAAACGTTTGATAGTTAGTCGTTTATTTATAATTAAAGAAACAAGTTTCTAGGGGAATTCTGGTCGAAATTTTTGTGAAAAATTTAATGTTTATCTGCGCCAATAGATGTAAAATCGTTCGATAGTGAATGATATTCAATACCAACGTTTGATAGTTAGTCGTTTATTTATAATTAAAGAAACAAGATTCTAGGGGAATTGTTGTGGTAATTTTTGTGAAAAATTTAATGTTTATCAGCGCCAATAGATGTAAAATCGTTTGATAGTGAATGATATTCAATACAAACGTTTGATAGTTAGTCGTTTATTTACAATTAAAGAAACAAGTTTCTAGGGAAATTCTGGTCGAAATTTTTGTGAAACATGTAATGTTTATCTGCGCCAATAGATGTAAAATTCTTTGATAGTGAATGATATTCAATACAAACGTTTGATAGTTAGTCGTTTATTTATAATGAAAGAAACAAGTTTCTGGGGGAATTGTTGTGGTAATTTTTGTGAAAAATTTAATGTTTATCAGCGCCAATAGATGTAAAATCGTTTGATAGTGAATGATATTCAATACAAACGTTTGATAGTTAGTCGTTTATTTATAATTAAAGAAACAAGTTTCTAGGGGAATTCTTGTCGAAATTTTTGTGAAAACTTTAATTTTTATCAGCGCCAATAGATGTAAAATCGTTTGATAGTGAATGATATTCAATACAAACGTTTGATAGTTAGTCGTTTATTTATAATGAAAGAAACAAGTTTCTAGGGGAATTCTTACCGAAAGTTTTGTGAAAACTTTAATGTTTATCTGCGCCAATAGATGTAAAATCGTTCGATAGTGAATGATATTCAATACCAACGTTTGATAGTTAGTCGTTTATTTATAATTAAAGAAACAAGATTCTAGGGGAATTGTTGTGGTAATTTTTGTGAAAAATTTAATGTTTATCAGCGCCAATAGATGTAAAATCGTTTGATAGTGAATGATATTCAATACAAACGTTTGATAGTTAGTGGTTTATTTATAATTAAAGAAACAAGATTCAAGGGGAATTCTTGTCGAAATTTTTGTGAAAAATGTAATGTTTATCTGCGCCAATAGATGTAACATCGTTTGATAGTGAATGATAATCAATACAAACGTTTGATATTAAGTCGTTTATTTATAATTAAAGAAACAAGTTTCTAGGGGATTTCTTGTCGAAATTTTTGTGAAAAATGTAATGTTTATCTGCGCCAATAGATGTAAAATTCTTTGATAGTGAATGATATTCAATACAAACGTTTGATTGTTAGTCGTTTATTTATAATTAAAGGAACAAGTTTCTAGGGGAATTCTTGTCGAAATTTTTGTGAAAACTTTAATGTTTATCTGCGCCAATAGATGTAAAATCGTTTGATAGTGAATGATATTCTTTACCAACGTTTGATAGTTAGTCGTTTATTTACAATTAAAGAAACAAGTTTCTAGGGGAATTCTTGTCGAAATTTTTGTGAAACATGTAATGTTTATCTGCGCCAATAGATGTAAAATTCTTTGATAGTGAATGATATTCAATACAAACGTTTGATAGTTAGTCGTTTATTTATAATGAAAGAAACAAGTTTCTGGGGGAATTGTTGTGGTAATTTTTGTGAAAAATTTAATGTTTATCAGCGCCAATAGATGTAAAATCATTTGATAGTGAATGATACTCAATACAAACGTTTGTTAGTTAGTCGTTTATTTATAATTAAAGAAACAAGTTTCCAGGGGAATTCTTGTCGAAATTTTTGTGAAAACTTTAATGTTTATCAGCGCCAATAGATGTAAAATCGTTTGATAGTGAATGATATTCAATACAAACGTTTGATAGTTAGTCGTTTATTTATAATTAAAGAAACAAGTTTCTAGGGGAAGTCTTGTCGAAAGTTTTGTGAAAACTTTAATGTTTATCTGCGCCAATAGATGAAAAATCGTTTGATAGTGAATGATATTCAATACAAACGTTTGATAGTTAGTCATTTATTTATAATGAAAGAAATAAGTTTCTAGGGGAATTCTTGTGGAAATTTTTGTGAAAAATGTAATGTTTATCTGCGCCAATAGATGTAACATCGTTTGATAGTGAATGATATTCAATACAAACGTTTGATAGTTAGTCGTTTATTTATAATTAAAGAAACAAGTTTCTAGGGGAATTCTTGTCGAAATTTTTGTGAAAAATTTAATGTTTATCTGCGCCAATAGATGTAAAATCGTTCGATAGTGAATGATATTCAATACCAACGTTTGATAGTTAGTCGTTTATTTATAATTAAAGAAACAAGATTCTAGGGGAATTGTTGTGGTAATTTTTGTGAAAAATTTAATGTTTATCAGCGCCAATAGATGTAAAATCGTTTGATAGTGAATGATATTCAATACAAACGTTTGATAGGTAGTCGTTTATTTACAATTAAAGAAACAAGTTTCTAGGGGAATTCTGGTCGAAATTTTTGTGAAACATGTAATGTTTATCTGCGCCAATAGATGTAAAATTCTTTGATAGTGAATGATATTCAATACAAACGTTTGATAGTTAGTCGTTTATTTATAATGAAAGAAACAAGTTTCTGGGGGAATTGTTGTGGTAATTTTTGTGAAAAATTTAATGTTTATCAGCGCCAATAGATGTAACATCGTTTGATAGTGAATGATATTCAATACAAACGTTTGATAGTTAGTCGTTTATTTATAATTAAAGAAACAAGTTTCTAAGGGAATTCTTGTCGAAATTTTTGTGAAAAATATAATGTTTATCTGCGCCAATAGATGTAAAATCGCTTGATAGTGAATGATATTCTTTACCAACGTTTGATAGTTAGTCGTTTATTTATAATTAAAGAAACACGTTTGTAGGGGAATTCTTGTCGAAATTTTTGTGAAAAATTTAATGTTTACCTTGGCCAATAGATGTTTAATCGTTTGATAGTGAATGATATCCAATACCAACGTTTGATAGTTAGTCGTTTATTTATAATTAAAGAAACAAGTTTCTGGGGGAATTGTTGTTGAAATTTTTGTGAAAAATGTAATGTTTATCTGCGCCAATAGATGTAACATCGTTTGATAGTGAATGATATTCAATACAAACGTTTGATAGTTAGTCGTTTATTTATAATTAAAGAAACAATTTTCTAGGGGAATTCTTGTCGAAATTTTTGTGAAAAATTTAATGTTTATCTGCGCCAATAGATGTAAAATCGTTCGATAGTGAATGATATTCAATACCAACGTTTGATAGTTAGTCGTTTATTTATACTTAAAGAAACAAGAGTCTGGGGGAATTCATGTGGAAATTTTTGTGAAAAATTTAATGTTTATCAGCGCCAATAGATGTAAAATCGTTTGATAGTGAATGATATTCAATACCAACGTTTGATAGTTAGTTGTTTATTTATAATGAAAGAAACAAGTTTCTGGGGGAATTGTTGTCGAAATTTGTGTGAAAATTTAATGTTTATCTGCGCCAATAGATGTAACATCGTTTGATAGTGAATGATATTCAATACAAACGTTTGATAGTTAGTCGTTTATTTATAATTAAAGAAACAAGTTTCTAGGGGAATTCTTGTCGAAATTTTTGTGAAAAATTTAATGTTTATCTGCGCCAATAGATGTAAAATCGTTCGATAGTGAATGATATTCAATACCAACGTTTGATAGTTAGTCGTTTATTTATAATTAAAGAAACAAGATTCTAGGGGAATTGTTGTGGTAATTTTTGTGAAAAATTTAATGTTTATCAGCGCCAATAGATGTAAAATCGTTTGATAGTGAATGATATTCAATACAAACGTTTGATAGGTAGTCGTTTATTTACAATTAAAGAAACAAGTTTCTAGGGGAATTCTGGTCGAAATTTTTGTGAAACATGTAATGTTTATCTGCGCCAATAGATGTAAAATTCTTTGATAGTGAATGATATTCAATACAAACGTTTGATAGTTAGTCGTTTATTTATAATGAAAGAAACAAGTTTCTGGGGGAATTGTTGTGGTAATTTTTGTGAAAAATTTAATGTTTATCAGCGCCAATAGATGTAAAATCGTTTGATAGTGAATGATATTCAATACAAACGTTTGATAGTTAGTCGTTTATTTATAATTAAAGAAAAAAGTTTCTAGGGGAATTGTTGTGGTAATTTTTGTGAAAAATTTAATGTTTATCAGCGCCAATAGATGTAAAATCGTTTGATAGTGAATGATATTCAATACAAACGTTTGATAGGTAGTCGTTTATTTACAATTAAAGAAACAAGTTTCTAGGGGAATTCTGGTCGAAATTTTTGTGAAACATGTAATGTTTATCTGCGCCAATAGATGTAAAATTCTTTGATAGTGAATGATATTCAATACAAACGTTTGATAGTTAATCGTTTATTTATAATGAAAGAAACAAGTTTCTGGGGGAATTGTTGTGGTAATTTTTGTGAAAAATTTAATGTTTATCAGCGCCAATAGATGTAAAATCGTTTGATAGTGAATGATACTCAATACAAACGTTTGTTAGTTAGTCGTTTATTTATAATTAAAGAAACAAGTTTCCAGGGGAATTCTTGTCGAAATTTTTGTGAAAACTTTAATGTTTATCAGCGCCAATAGATGTAAAATCGTTTGATAGTGAATGATATTCAATACAAACGTTTGATAGTTAGTCGTTTATTTATAATTAAAGAAACAAGTTTCTAGGGGAAGTCTTGTCGAAAGTTTTGTGAAAACTTTAATGTTTATCTGCGCCAATAGATGAAAAATCGTTTGATAGTGAATGATATTCAATACAAACGTTTGATAGTTAGTCATTTATTTATAATGAAAGAAATAAGTTTCTAGGGGAATTCTTGTGGAAATTTTTGTGAAAAATGTAATGTTTATCTGCGCCAATAGATGTAACATCGTTTGATAGTGAATGATATTCAATACAAACGTTTGATAGTTAGTCGTTTATTTATAATTAAAGAAACAAGTTTCTAGGGGAATTCTTGTCGAAATTTTTGTGAAAAATTTAATGTTTATCTGCGCCAATAGATGTAAAATCGTTCGATAGTGAATGATATTCAATACCAACGTTTGATAGTTAGTCGTTTATTTATAATTAAAGAAACAAGATTCTAGGGGAATTGTTGTGGTAATTTTTGTGAAAAATTTAATGTTTATCAGCGCCAATAGATGTAAAATCGTTTGATAGTGAATGATATTCAATACAAACGTTTGATAGGTAGTCGTTTATTTACAATTAAAGAAACAAGTTTCTAGGGGAATTCTGGTCGAAATTTTTGTGAAACATGTAATGTTTATCTGCGCCAATAGATGTAAAATTCTTTGATAGTGAATGATATTCAATACAAACGTTTGATAGTTAGTCGTTTATTTATAATGAAAGAAACAAGTTTCTGGGGGAATTGTTGTGGTAATTTTTGTGAAAAATTTAATGTTTATCAGCGCCAATAGATGTAACATCGTTTGATAGTGAATGATATTCAATACAAACGTTTGATAGTTAGTCGTTTATTTATAATTAAAGAAACAAGTTTCTAAGGGAATTCTTGTCGAAATTTTTGTGAAAAATATAATGTTTATCTGCGCCAATAGATGTAAAATCGCTTGATAGTGAATGATATTCTTTACCAACGTTTGATAGTTAGTCGTTTATTTATAATTAAAGAAACACGTTTGTAGGGGAATTCTTGTCGAAATTTTTGTGAAAAATTTAATGTTTACCTTGGCCAATAGATGTTTAATCGTTTGATAGTGAATGATATCCAATACCAACGTTTGATAGTTAGTCGTTTATTTATAATTAAAGAAACAAGTTTCTGGGGGAATTGTTGTTGAAATTTTTGTGAAAAATGTAATGTTTATCTGCGCCAATAGATGTAACATCGTTTGATAGTGAATGATATTCAATACAAACGTTTGATAGTTAGTCGTTTATTTATAATTAAAGAAACAATTTTCTAGGGGAATTCTTGTCGAAATTTTTGTGAAAAATTTAATGTTTATCTGCGCCAATAGATGTAAAATCGTTCGATAGTGAATGATATTCAATACCAACGTTTGATAGTTAGTCGTTTATTTATACTTAAAGAAACAAGAGTCTGGGGGAATTCATGTGGAAATTTTTGTGAAAAATTTAATGTTTATCAGCGCCAATAGATGTAAAATCGTTTGATAGTGAATGATATTCAATACCAACGTTTGATAGTTAGTTGTTTATTTATAATTAAAGAAACAAGTTTCTGGGGGAATTGTTGTCGAAATTTGTGTGAAAATTTAATGTTTATTTGCGCCAATAGATGTAAAATCGTTTGATAGTGAATGATATTCAATACAAACGTTTGATAGTTAGTGGTTTATTTATAATGAAAGAAACAAGTTTGTAGGGGAATTCTTGTCGAAATTTTTGTGAAAAATGTAATGTTTATCTGCGCCAATAGATGTAACATCGTTTGATAGTGAATGATATTCAATACAAACGTTTGATAGTTAGTCGTTTATTTATAATGAAAGAAACAAGTTTCTAGGGGAATTCTTACCGAAAGTTTTGTGAAAACTTTAATGTTTATCTGCGCCAATAGATGTAAAATCGTTCGATAGTGAATGATATTCAATACCAACGTTTGATAGTTAGTCGTTTATTTATAATTAAAGAAACAAGATTCTAGGGGAATTGTTGTGGTAATTTTTGTGAAAAATTTAATGTTTATCAGCGCCAATAGATGTAAAATCGTTTGATAGTGAATGATATTCAATACAAACGTTTGATAGGTAGTCGTTTATTTACAATTAAAGAAACAAGTTTCTAGGGGAATTCTGGTCGAAATTTTTGTGAAACATGTAATGTTTATCTGCGCCAATAGATGTAAAATTCTTTGATAGTGAATGATATTCAATACAAACGTTTGATAGTTAGTCGTTTATTTATAATGAAAGAAACAAGTTTCTGGGGGAATTGTTGTGGTAATTTTTGTGAAAAATTTAATGTTTATCAGCGCCAATAGATGTAAAATCGTTTGATAGTGAATGATATTCAATACAAACGTTTGATAGTTAGTCGTTTATTTATAATTAAAGAAAAAAGTTTCTAGGGGAATTGTTGTGGTAATTTTTGTGAAAAATTTAATGTTTATCAGCGCCAATAGATGTAAAATCGTTTGATAGTGAATGATATTCAATACAAACGTTTGATAGGTAGTCGTTTATTTACAATTAAAGAAACAAGTTTCTAGGGGAATTCTGGTCGAAATTTTTGTGAAACATGTAATGTTTATCTGCGCCAATAGATGTAAAATTCTTTGATAGTGAATGATATTCAATACAAACGTTTGATAGTTAATCGTTTATTTATAATGAAAGAAACAAGTTTCTGGGGGAATTGTTGTGGTAATTTTTGTGAAAAATTTAATGTTTATCAGCGCCAATAGATGTAAAATCGTTTGATAGTGAATGCTACTCAATAGAAACGTTTGTTAGTTAGTCGTTTATTTATAATTAAAGAAACAAGTTTCCAGGGGAATTCTTGTCGAAATTTTTGTGAAAACTTTAATGTTTATCAGCGCCAATAGATGTAAAATCGTTTGATAGTGAATGATATTCAATACAAACGTTTGATAGTTAGTCGTTTATTTATAATTAAAGAAACAAGTTTCTAGGGGAAGTCTTGTCGAAATTTTTGTGAAAACTTTAATGTTTATCAGCGCCAATAGATGTAAAATCGTTTGATAGTGAATGATATTCAATACAAACGTTTGATAGTTAGTCGTTTATTTACAATTAAAGAAACAAGTTTCTAGGGAAATTCTGGTCGAAATTTTTGTGAAACATGTAATGTTTATCTGCGCCAATAGATGTAAAATTCTTTGATAGTGAATGATATTCAATACAAACGTTTGATAGTTAGTCGTTTATTTATAATGAAAGAAACAAGTTTCTGGGGGAATTGTTGTGGTAATTTTTGTGAAAAATTTAATGTTTATCAGCGCCAATAGATGTAAAATCGTTTGATAGTGAATGATATTCAATACAAACGTTTGACAGTTAGTCGTTTATTTATAATTAAAGAAACAAGTTTCTAGGGGAATTCTTGTCGAAATTTTTGTGAAAACTTTAATTTTTATCAGCGCCAATAGATGTAAAATCGTTTGATAGTGAATGATATTCAATACAAACGTTTGATAGTTAGTCGTTTATTTATAATGAAAGAAACAAGTTTCTAGGGGAATTCTTACCGAAAGTTTTGTGAAAACTTTAATGTTTATCTGCGCCAATAGATGTAAAATCGTTCGATAGTGAATGATATTCAATACCAACGTTTGATAGTTAGTCGTTTATTTATAATTAAAGAAACAAGATTCTAGGGGAATTGTTGTGGTAATTTTTGTGAAAAATTTAATGTTTATCAGCGCCAATAGATGTAAAATCGTTTGATAGTGAATGATATTCAATACAAACGTTTGATAGTTAGTGGTTTATTTATAATTAAAGAAACAAGTTTCAAGGGGAATTCTTGTCGAAATTTTTGTGAAAAATGTAATGTTTATCTGCGCCAATAGATGTAACATCGTTTGATAGTGAATGATAATCAATACAAACGTTTGATATTAAGTCGTTTATTTATAATTAAAGAAACAAGTTTCTAGGGGATTTCTTGTCGAAATTTTTGTGAAAAATGTAATGTTTATCTGCGCCAATAGATGTAAAATCGTTTGATAGTGAATGATATTCAATACAAACGTTTGATAGTTAGTCGTTTATTTACAATTAAAGAAACAAGTTTCTAGGGGAATTCTGGTCGAAATTTTTGTGAAACATGTAATGTTTATCTGCGCCAATAGATGTAAAATTCTTTGATAGTGAATGATATTCAATACAAACGTTTGATAGTTAGTCGTTTATTTATAATGAAAGAAACAAGTTTCTGGGGGAATTGTTGTGGTAATTTTTGTGAAAAATTTAATGTTTATCAGCGCCAATAGATGTAAAATCGTTTGATAGTGAATGATATTCAATACAAACGTTTGATAGTTAGTCGTTTATTTATAATTAAAGAAACAAGTTTCTAGGGGAATTCTTGTCGAAATTTTTGTGAAAACTTTAATGTTTATCAGCGCCAATAGATGTAAAATCGTTTGATAGTGAATGATATTCAATACAAACGTTTGATAGTTAGTCGTTTATTTATAATTAAAGAAACAAGTTTCTAGGGGAATTCTTACCGAAAGTTTTGTGAAAACTTTAATGTTTATCTGCGCCAATAGATGTAAAATCGTTTGATAGTGAATGATATTCTTTACCAACGTTTGATAGTTAGTCGTTTATTTATAATTAAAGAAACAAGTTTCTAGGGGAATTCTTGTCGAAATTTTTGTGAAAAATGTAATGTTTATCTGCGCCAATAGATGTAACATCGTTTGATAGTGAATGATATTCAATACAAACGTTTGATAGTTAGTCGTTTATTTACAATTAAAGAAACAAGGTTCTAGGGGAATTCTGGTCGAAATTTTTGTGAAACATGTAATGTTTATCTGCGCCAATAGATGTAAAATTCTTTGATAGTGAATGATATTCAATACAAACGTTTGATAGTTAGTCGTTTATTTATAATGAAAGAAACAAGTTTCTGGGGGAATTGTTGTGGTAATTTTTGTGAAAAATTTAATGTTTATCAGCGCCAATAGATGTAAAATCGTTTGATAGTGAATGATATTCAATACAAACGTTTGATAGTTAGTCGTTTATTTATAATGAAAGAAACAAGTTTCTGGGGGAATTGTTGTGGTAATTTTTGTGAAAAATTTAATGTTTGTCAGCGCCAATAGATGTAAAATCGTTTGATAGTGAATGATATTCAATACAAACGTTTGATAGTTAGTCGTTTATTTATAATTAAAGAAACAAGTTTCTAGGGGAAGTCTTGTCGAAAGTTTTGTGAAAACTTTAATGTTTATCTGCGCCAATAGATGAAAAATCGTTTGATAGTGAATGATATTCAATACAAACGTTTGATAGTTAGTCGTTTATTTATAATTAAAGAAACAAGTTTCTAGGGGAATTCTTGTCGAAATTTTTGTGAAAAATGTAATGTTTATCTGCGCCAATAGATGTAACATCGTTTGATAGTGAATGATATTCAATACAAACGTTTGATAGTTAGTCGTTTATTTACAATTAAAGAAACAAGGTTCTAGGGGAATTCTGGTCGAAATTTTTGTGAAACATGTAATGTTTATCTGCGCCAATAGATGTAAAATTCTTTGATAGTGAATGATATTCAATACAAACGTTTGATAGTTAGTCGTTTATTTATAATGAAAGAAACAAGTTTCTGGGGGAATTGTTGTGGTAATTTTTGTGAAAAATTTAATGTTTATCAGCGCCAATAGATGTAAAATCGTTTGATAGTGAATGATATTCAATACAAACGTTTGATAGTTAGTCGTTTATTTATAATGAAAGAAACAAGTTTCTGGGGGAATTGTTGTGGTAATTTTTGTGAAAAATTTAATGTTTGTCAGCGCCAATAGATGTAAAATCGTTTGATAGTGAATGATATTCAATACAAACGTTTGATAGTTAGTCGTTTATTTATAATTAAAGAAACAAGTTTCTAGGGGAAGTCTTGTCGAAAGTTTTGTGAAAACTTTAATGTTTATCTGCGCCAATAGATGAAAAATCGTTTGATAGTGAATGATATTCAATACAAACGTTTGATAGTTAGTCATTTATTTATAATGAAAGAAATAAGTTTCTAGGGGAATTCTTGTGGAAATTTTTGTGAAAAATGTAATGTTTATCTGCGCCAATAGATGTAACATCGTTTGATAGTGAATGATATTCAATACAAACGTTTGATAGTTAGTCGTTTATTTATAATTAAAGAAACAAGTTTCTAGGGGAATTCTTGTCGAAATTTTTGTGAAAAATTTAATGTTTATCTGCGCCAATAGATGTAAAATCGTTCGATAGTGAATGATATTCAATACCAACGTTTGATAGTTAGTCGTTTATTTATAATTAAAGAAACAAGATTCTAGGGGAATTGTTGTTGTAATTTTTGTGAAAAATTTAATGTTTATCAGCGCCAATAGATGTAAAATCGTTTGATAGTGAATGATATTCAATACAAACGTTTGATAGTTAGTCGTTTATTTACAATTAAAGAAACAAGTTTCTAGGGGAATTCTGGTCGAAATTTTTGTGAAACATGTAATGTTTATCTGCGCCAATAGATGTAAAATTCTTTGATAGTGAATGATATTCAATACAAACGTTTGATAGTTAGTCGTTTATTTATAATGAAAGAAACAAGTTTCTGGGGGAATTGTTGTGGTAATTTTTGTGAAAAATTTAATGTTTATCAGCGCCAATAGATGTAAAATCGTTTGATAGTGAATGATATTCAATACAAACGTTTGATAGTTAGTCGTTTATTTATAATTAAAGAAACAAGTTTCTAGGGGAATTCTTGTCGAAATTTTTGTGAAAACTTTAATGTTTATCAGCGCCAATAGATGTAAAATCGTTCGATAGTGAATGATATTCAATACCAACGTTTGATAGTTAGTCGTTTATTTATAATTAAAGAAACAAGATTCTAGGGGAATTCTTGTCGAAATTTT
The DNA here is from genome assembly GCA_963942575.1 of Priocnemis perturbator. NCBI lineage: Eukaryota > Metazoa > Arthropoda > Insecta > Hymenoptera > Pompilidae > Priocnemis > Priocnemis perturbator. Next base: position 682,851 of record OZ012651.1, read on the forward strand.
TGTGAAAAATTTAATGTTTATCTGCGCCAATAGATGTAAAATCGTTCGATAGTGAATGATATTCAATACCAACGTTTGATAGTTAGTCGTTTATTTATAATTAAAGAAACAAGATTCTAGGGGAATTCTGGTCGAAATTTTTGTGAAACATGTAATGTTTATCTGCGCCAATAGATGTAAAATTCTTTGATAGTGAATGATATTCAATACAAACGTTTGATAGTTAGTCGTTTATTTATAATGAAAGAAACAAGTGTCTGGGGGAATTGTTGTGGTAATTTTTGTGAAAAATTTAATGTTTATCAGCGCCAATAGATGTAAAATCGTTTGATAGTGAATGATATTCAATACAAACGTTTGATAGTTAGTCGTTTATTTATAATTAAAGAAAAAAGTTTCTAGGGGAATTGTTGTGGTAATTTTTGTGAAAAATTTAATGTTTATCAGCGCCAATAGATGTAAAATCGTTTGATAGTGAATGATATTCAATACAAACGTTTGATAGGTAGTCGTTTATTTACAATTAAAGAAACAAGTTTCTAGGGGAATTCTGGTCGAAATTTTTGTGAAACATGTAATGTTTATCTGCGCCAATAGATGTAAAATTCTTTGATAGTGAATGATATTCAATACAAACGTTTGATAGTTAATCGTTTATTTATAATGAAAGAAACAAGTTTCTGGGGGAATTGTTGTGGTAATTTTTGTGAAAAATTTAATGTTTATCAGCGCCAATAGATGTAAAATCGTTTGATAGTGAATGCTACTCAATACAAACGTTTGTTAGTTAGTCGTTTATTTATAATTAAAGAAACAAGTTTCCAGGGGACATCTTGTCGAAATTTTTGTGAAAACTTTAATGTTTATCAGCGCCAATAGATGTAAAATCGTTTGATAGTGAATGATATTCAATACAAACGTTTGATAGTTAGTCGTTTATTTATAATTAAAGAAACAAGTTTCTAGGGGAAGTCTTGTCGAAATTTTTGTGAAAACTTTAATGTTTATCAGCGCCAATAGATGTAAAATCGTTTGATAGTGAATGATATTCAATACAAACGTTTGATAGTTAGTCGTTTATTTACAATTAAAGAAACAAGTTTCTAGGGAAATTCTGGTCGAAATTTTTGTGAAACATGTAATGTTTATCTGCGCCAATAGATGTAAAATTCTTTGATAGTGAATGATATTCAATACAAACGTTTGATAGTTAGTCGTTTATTTATAATGAAAGAAACAAGTTTCTGGGGGAATTGTTGTGGTAATTTTTGTGAAAAATTTAATGTTTATCAGCGCCAATAGATGTAAAATCGTTTGATAGTGAATGATATTCAATACAAACGTTTGATAGTTAGTCGTTTATTTATAATTAAAGAAACAAGTTTCTAGGGGAATTCTTGTCGAAATTTTTGTGAAAACTTTAATTTTTATCAGCGCCAATAGATGTAAAATCGTTTGATAGTGAATGATATTCAATACAAACGTTTGATAGTTAGTCGTTTATTTATAATGAAAGAAACAAGTTTCTAGGGGAATTCTTACCGAAAGTTTTGTGAAAACTTTAATGTTTATCTGCGCCAATAGATGTAAAATCGTTCGATAGTGAATGATATTCAATACCAACGTTTGATAGTTAGTCGTTTATTTATAATTAAAGAAACAAGATTCTAGGGGAATTGTTGTGGTAATTTTTGTGAAAAATTTAATGTTTATCAGCGCCAATAGATGTAAAATCGTTTGATAGTGAATGATATTCAATACAAACGTTTGATAGTTAGTGGTTTATTTATAATTAAAGAAACAAGTTTCAAGGGGAATTCTTGTCGAAATTTTTGTGAAAAATGTAATGTTTATCTGCGCCAATAGATGTAACATCGTTTGATAGTGAATGATAATCAATACAAACGTTTGATATTAAGTCGTTTATTTATAATTAAAGAAACAAGTTTCTAGGGGATTTCTTGTCGAAATTTTTGTGAAAAATGTAATGTTTATCTGCGCCAATAGATGTAAAATCGTTTGATAGTGAATGATATTCAATACAAACGTTTGATAGTTAGTCGTTTATTTACAATTAAAGAAACAAGTTTCTAGGGGAATTCTGGTCGAAATTTTTGTGAAACATGTAATGTTTATCTGCGCCAATAGATGTAAAATTCTTTGATAGTGAATGATATTCAATACAAACGTTTGATAGTTAGTCGTTTATTTATAATGAAAGAAACAAGTTTCTGGGGGAATTGTTGTGGTAATTTTTGTGAAAAATTTAATGTTTATCAGCGCCAATAGATGTAAAATCGTTTGATAGTGAATGATATTCAATACAAACGTTTGATAGTTAGTCGTTTATTTATAATTAAAGAAACAAGTTTCTAGGGGAATTCTTGTCGAAATTTTTGTGAAAACTTTAATGTTTATCAGCGCCAATAGATGTAAAATCGTTTGATAGTGAATGATATTCAATACAAACGTTTGATAGTTAGTCGTTTATTTATAATTAAAGAAACAAGTTTCTAGGGGAATTCTTACCGAAAGTTTTGTGAAAACTTTAATGTTTATCTGCGCCAATAGATGTAAAATCGTTTGATAGTGAATGATATTCTTTACCAACGTTTGATAGTTAGTCGTTTATTTATAATTAAAGAACAAGTTTCTAGGGGAATTCTTGTCGAAATTTTTGTGAAAAATGTAATGTTTATCTGCGCCAATAGATGTAACATCGTTTGATAGTGAATGATATTCAATACAAACGTTTGATAGTTAGTCGTTTATTTACAATTAAAGAAACAAGGTTCTAGGGGAATTCTGGTCGAAATTTTTGTGAAACATGTAATGTTTATCTGCGCCAATAGATGTAAAATTCTTTGATAGTGAATGATATTCAATACAAACGTTTGATAGTTAGTCGTTTATTTATAATGAAAGAAACAAGTTTCTGGGGGAATTGTTGTGGTAATTTTTGTGAAAAATTTAATGTTTATCAGCGCCAATAGATGTAAAATCGTTTGATAGTGAATGATATTCAATACAAACGTTTGATAGTTAGTCGTTTATTTATAATGAAAGAAACAAGTTTCTGGGGGAATTGTTGTGGTAATTTTTGTGAAAAATTTAATGTTTGTCAGCGCCAATAGATGTAAAATCGTTTGATAGTGAATGATATTCAATACAAACGTTTGATAGTTAGTCGTTTATTTATAATTAAAGAAACAAGTTTCTAGGGGAAGTCTTGTCGAAAGTTTTGTGAAAACTTTAATGTTTATCTGCGCCAATAGATGAAAAATCGTTTGATAGTGAATGATATTCAATACAAACGTTTGATAGTTAGTCATTTATTTATAATGAAAGAAATAAGTTTCTAGGGGAATTCTTGTGGAAATTTTTGTGAAAAATGTAATGTTTATCTGCGCCAATAGATGTAACATCGTTTGATAGTGAATGATATTCAATACAAACGTTTGATAGTTAGTCGTTTATTTATAATTAAAGAAACAAGTTTCTAGGGGAATTCTTGTCGAAATTTTTGTGAAAAATTTAATGTTTATCTGCGCCAATAGATGTAAAATCGTTCGATAGTGAATGATATTCAATACCAACGTTTGATAGTTAGTCGTTTATTTATAATTAAAGAAACAAGATTCTAGGGGAATTGTTGTTGTAATTTTTGTGAAAAATTTAATGTTTATCAGCGCCAATAGATGTAAAATCGTTTGATAGTGAATGATATTCAATACAAACGTTTGATAGTTAGTCGTTTATTTACAATTAAAGAAACAAGTTTCTAGGGGAATTCTGGTCGAAATTTTTGTGAAACATGTAATGTTTATCTGCGCCAATAGATGTAAAATTCTTTGATAGTGAATGATATTCAATACAAACGTTTGATAGTTAGTCGTTTATTTATAATGAAAGAAACAAGTTTCTGGGGGAATTGTTGTGGTAATTTTTGTGAAAAATTTAATGTTTATCAGCGCCAATAGATGTAAAATCGTTTGATAGTGAATGATATTCAATACAAACGTTTGATAGTTAGTCGTTTATTTATAATTAAAGAAACAAGTTTCTAGGGGAATTCTTGTCGAAATTTTTGTGAAAACTTTAATGTTTATCAGCGCCAATAGATGTAAAATCGTTCGATAGTGAATGATATTCAATACCAACGTTTGATAGTTAGTCGTTTATTTATAATTAAAGAAACAAGATTCTAGGGGAATTCTTGTCGAAATTTTTGTGAAAAATTTAATGTTTATCTGCGCCAATAGATGTAAAATCGTTCGATAGTGAATGATATTCAATACCAACGTTTGATAGTTAGTCGTTTATTTATAATTAAAGAAACAAGATTCTAGGGGAATTCTGGTCGAAATTTTTGTGAAACATGTAATGTTTATCTGCGCCAATAGATGTAAAATTCTTTGATAGTGAATGATATTCAATACAAACGTTTGATAGTTAGTCGTTTATTTATAATGAAAGAAACAAGTGTCTGGGGGAATTGTTGTGGTAATTTTTGTGAAAAATTTAATGTTTATCAGCGCCAATAGATGTAAAATCGTTTGATAGTGAATGATATTCAATACAAACGTTTGATAGTTAGTCGTTTATTTATAATTAAAGAAACAAGTTTCTAGGGGAATTCTTGTCGAAATTTTTGTGAAAAATGTAATGTTTATCTGCGCCAATAGATGTAACATCGTTTGATAGTGAATGATATTCAATACAAACGTTTGATAGTTAGTCGTTTATTTACAATTAAAGAAACAAGGTTCTAGGGGAATTCTGGTCGAAATTTTTGTGAAACATGTAATGTTTATCTGCGCCAATAGATGTAAAATTCTTTGATAGTGAATGATATTCAATACAAACGTTTGATAGTTAGTCGTTTATTTATAATGAAAGAAACAAGTTTCTGGGGGAATTGTTGTGGTAATTTTTGTGAAAAATGTAATGTTTATCAGCGCCAATAGATGTAAAATCGTTTGATAGTGAATGATACTCAATACAAACGTTTGATAGTTAGTCGTTTATTTATAATTAAAGAAACAAGTTTCTAGGGGAATTCTTGTCGAAATTTTTGTGAAAACTTTAATGTTTATCAGCGCCAATAGATGTAAAATCGTTTGATAGTGAATGATATTCAATACAAACGTTTGATAGTTAGTCGTTTAATTATAATTAAAGAAACAAGTTTCTAGGGGAAGTCTTGTCGAAAGTTTTGTGAAAACTTTAATGTTTATCTGCGCCAATAGATGAAAAATCGTTTGATAGTGAATGATATTCAATACAAACGTTTGATAGTTAGTCATTTATTTATAATGAAAGAAATAAGTTTCTAGGGGAATTCTTGTGGAAATTTTTGTGAAAAATGTAATGTTTATCTGCGCCAATAGATGTAACATCGTTTGATAGTGAATGATATTCAATACAAACGTTTGATAGTTAGTCGTTTATTTATAATTAAAGAAACAAGTTTCTAGGGGAATTCTTGTGGAAATTTTTGTGAAAAATGTAATGTTTATCTGCGCCAATAGATGTAACATCGTTTGATAGTGAATGATATTCAATACAAACGTTTGATAGTTAGTCGTTTATTTATAATTAAAGAAACAAGTTTCTAGGGGAATTCTTGTCGAAATTTTTGTGAAAAATTTAATGTTTATCTGCGCCAATAGATGTAAAATCGTTCGATAGTGAATGATATTCAATACCAACGTTTGATAGTTAGTCGTTTATTTATAATTAAAGAAACAAGATTCTAGGGGAATTGTTGTTGTAATTTTTGTGAAAAATTTAATGTTTATCAGCGCCAATAGATGTAAAATCGTTTGATAGTGAATGATATTCAATACAAACGTTTGATAGTTAGTCGTTTATTTACAATTAAAGAAACAAGTTTCTAGGGGAATTCTGGTCGAAATTTTTGTGAAACATGTAATGTTTATCTGCGCCAATAGATGTAAAATTCTTTGATAGTGAATGATATTCAATACAAACGTTTGATAGTTAGTCGTTTATTTATAATGAAAGAAACAAGTTTCTGGGGGAATTGTTGTGGTAATTTTTGTGAAAAATTTAATGTTTATCAGCGCCAATAGATGTAAAATCGTTTGATAGTGAATGATATTCAATACAAACGTTTGATAGTTAGTCGTTTATTTATAATTAAAGAAACAAGTTTCTAGGGGAATTCTTGTCGAAATTTTTGTGAAAACTTTAATGTTTATCAGCGCCAATAGATGTAAAATCGTTCGATAGTGAATGATATTCAATACCAACGTTTGATAGTTAGTCGTTTATTTATAATTAAAGAAACAAGATTCTAGGGGAATTCTTGTCGAAATTTTTGTGAAAAATTTAATGTTTATCTGCGCCAATAGATGTAAAATCGTTCGATAGTGAATGATATTCAATACCAACGTTTGATAGTTAGTCGTTTATTTATAATGAAAGAAACAAGTTTCTGGGGGAATTGTTGTGGTAATTTTTGTGAAAAATTTAATGTTTATCAGCGCCAATAGATGTAAAATCGTTTGATAGTGAATGATACTCAATACAAACGTTTGTTAGTTAGTCGTTTGTTTATAATTAAAGAAACAAGTTTCCAGGGGAATTCTTGTCGAAATTTTTGTGAAAACTTTAATGTTTATCAGCGCCAATAGATGTAAAATCGTTTGATAGTGAATGATATTCAATACAAACGTTTGATAGTTAGTCGTTTATTTATAATTAAAGAAACAAGTTTCTAGGGGAAGTCTTGTCGAAAGTTTTGTGAAAACTTTAATGTTTATCTGCGCCAATAGATGAAAAATCGTTTGATAGTGAATGATATTCAATACAAACGTTTGATAGTTAGTCATTTATTTATAATGAAAGAAATAAGTTTCTAGGGGAATTCTTGTGGAAATTTTTGTGAAAAATGTAATGTTTATCTGCGCCAATAGATGTAACATCGTTTGATAGTGAATGACATTCAATACAAACGTTTGATAGTTAGTCGTTTATTTATAATTAAAGAAACAAGTTTCTAGGGGAATTCTTGTCGAAATTTTTGTGAAAAATTTAATGTTTATCTGCGCCAATAGATGTAAAATCGTTCGATAGTGAATGATATTCAATACCAACGTTTGATAGTTAGTCGTTTATTTATAATTAAAGAAACAAGATTCTAGGGGAATTGTTGTGGTAATTTTTGTGAAAAATTTAATGTTTATCAGCGCCAATAGATGTAAAATCGTTTGATAGTGAATGATATTCAATACGAACGTTTGATAGGTAGTCGTTTATTTACAATTAAAGAAACAAGTTTCTAGGGGAATTCTGGTCGAAATTTTTGTGAAACATGTAATGTTTATCTGCGCCAATAGATGTAAAATTCTTTGATAGTGAATGATATTCAATACAAACGTTTGATAGTTAGTCGTTTATTTATAATGAAAGAAACAAGTTTCTGGGGGAATTGTTGTGGTAATTTTTGTGAAAAATTTAATGTTTATCAGCGCCAATAGATGTAACATCGTTTGATAATGAATGATATTCAATACAAACGTTTGATAGTTAGTCGTTTATTTATAATTAAAGAAACAAGTTTCTAAGGGAATTCTTGTCGAAATTTTTGTGAAAAATATAATGTTTATCTGCGCCAATAGATGTAAAATCGCTTGATAGTGAATGATATTCTTTACCAACGTTTGATAGTTAGTCGTTTATTTATAATTAAAGAAACACGTTTGTAGGGGAATTCTTGTCGAAATTTTTGTGAAAAATTTAATGTTTACCTTGGCCAATAGATGTTTAATCGTTTGATAGTGAATGATATCCAATACCAACGTTTGATAGTTAGTCGTTTATTTATAATTAAAGAAACAAGTTTCTGGGGGAATTGTTGTCGAAATTGTTGTGAAAAATTTAATGTTTATCTGCGCCAATAGATGTAACATCGTTTGATAGTGAATGATATTCAATACAAACGTTTGATAGTTAGTCGTTTATTTATAATTAAAGAAACAATTTTCTAGGGGAATTCTTGTCGAAATTTTTGTGAAAAATTTAATGTTTATCTGCGCCAATAGATGTAAAATCGTTCGATAGTGAATGATATTCAATACCAACGTTTGATAGTTAGTCGTTTATTTATACTTAAAGAAACAAGAGTCTGGGGGAATTCATGTGGAAATTTTTGTGAAAAATTTAATGTTTATCAGCGCCAATAGATGTAAAATCGTTTGATAGTGAATGATATTCAATACCAACGTTTGATAGTTAGTTGTTTATTTATAATTAAAGAAACAAGTTTCTGGGGGAATTGTTGTCGAAATTTGTGTGAAAATTTAATGTTTATTTGCGCCAATAGATGTAAAATCGTTTGATAGTGAATGATATTCAATACAAACGTTTGATAGTTAGTGGTTTATTTATAATGAAAGAAACAAGTTTGTAGGGGAATTCTTGTCGAAATTTTTGTGAAAAATTTAATGATTATCTGCGCCAATAGATGTAACATCGTTTAATAATGAATGATATTCAATACCAACGTTAGATAGTTAGTCGTTTATTTATACTTAAAGAAACAAGAGTCTGGGGGAATTCATGTGGAAATTTTGGTGAAAAATTTAATGTTTACCTGCGCCAATAGATGTAAAATCTTTTGATAGTGAATGATATTCAATACCAACGTTTGATAGTTAGTCGTTTATTTATAATTAAAGAAACAAGTTTCTGGGGGAATTGTTGTCGAAATTGTTGTGAAAAATTTAATGTTTATCTGCGCCAATAGATGTAAAATGGTTTGATAGTGAATGATATTCAATACAAACGTTTGATAGTTATTCGTTTATTTATAATGAAAGAAACAAGTTTCTAGGGGAATTCTTGTCGAAATTTTTGTGAAAAATTTAATGTTTATCTGCGCCAATAGATGTAACATCGTTTGATAGTGAATGATATTCAATACCAACGTTTGATAGTTAGTCGTTTATTTATAATTAAAGAAAAAAGTTTCTGGTGGAATTGTTGTCGAAATTTGTGTGAAAATTTAATGTTTATTTGCGCCAATGGATGTAAAATCGTTTGATGGTGAATGATATTCAATACAAATGTTTGATAGTTAGTGGTTTATTTATAATGAAAGAAACAAGTTTGTAGGGGAATTCTTGTCGAAATTTTTGTGAAAAATTTAATGATTATCTGCGCCAATAGATGTAAAATCGTTTGATAGTGAATGATATTCAATACAAACGTTTGGTAGTTAGTCGTTTATTTATAATTAAAGAAACAAGTTTCTGGGGGAATTCTTGTCGAAATTTTTGTGAAAAATTTAATGTTCATCTGCGCCAATAGATGTAAAATCGTTTGATAGTGAATGATATTCAATACAAACGTTTGACATCTGATTTACTCGTACGCGAGTGGGCCCGCAGGCCGGCGGCCACCTCGACTCGTGGTCTATATGCCGCAACGCACCCTTCAATGATCGAGATGTCGCTCGATCAACGCGCAATAAATTGCTACCAGTCTATACGGGTTGCTGGCCCCTCATCTTACTGGTGGAGGCGAGGCCTTTCTAAACCTCTCCCATAGTTCTGCCAACCTTGGTAAGGCGAGCTGATTGAGTGCAGCTCCCACACCGGGATGTCAAGCCCTAGCCAGCTATGGCTTCACCACTGCCACGACGATTGCAACCCCGGTGCCTTAGATAGTATACATAGTTAGTACCCAGGGTGCCGTCCCAAATGTGGGGGACCGGTGGCAGCTAAGGGCAACGCGGGTGGGACGTTCCCACACGCTACCCTACCACTACCACCGGTGGGCCCCCCACCCCGTCTACCGATTATCCTCCGGTCGAGTGGACCCACAGCCCAGCAGCCGTTTAAGGGTCCAGTACAAGCGTATGTCAGGTCCGTGGTACGCCAAGCCCCAAAGGTCCCCACCACCAAGGGCGGGACCCCCCTGCGGGGAGCTTCGGACGGCAGACAGGCTCCGACTCGCAACGCGGAGAGGAATCTCGTCATCGGATTTGAGCCAATTGAGTTGTGCCTCCGCAATTGAGACGCCGCGCCGGGCCCGGCTGCATCGGGTAAACACGCTCGTTCGCTTGCCCCACATTCGTTTGATTTGCCCGCGATCCGCTTTGGGTCCTCGCAAATAGCGTCACGGACGACGAATAACGCGCGCCCGTCAGACCTCTGTCATAATGTACGGTCCGGCCGAAATCGTATCATCGCGAGCGGTACCGGCGGCACCCTCTACCTAACGGTATTGTATTTAGGTGATGTGGAACGTTGCTACAGAACCTGTTACTGTATTTCGTGGATTTCGATAGTTTGGCCGGGGGGGGGGGGGGGGAGGGGTCAACCCCGGCGACTCATTGAATGTGTCGTGATTAAAAATCGTCATGACGCACCGTATGCGCCACGACAAAAGAAGCATTACTTTCGATAAGTTTGCCGCTTGCAACAGCAAAACACTTATATGACGCGTCGCGTGCGATACCCGGGCAACGCCGGGTAACACGTTCTAGTACTGATGTAATGTTATGTAAAGCAAAAAAAAAATTATATTTATGTGTTACGTCGTGACTCGAGTTAGGATAGAAATATCCGATATGGATACTGACTTCGCGAATTCTCTCGTTCCGCTGAATAACAATTGCACGCACCTGACCTTGATCAAGACGCGGGCGGGATGTCTGTTTTCAGTCAACCGCGAACTCGCGGCTTTACTAGGACCAGATGCGGTAAGGAGGCTGGATTATGGTGTAAATCAGAATTGAGTACACACGTTGGGAAATCGCTACAGGTTAACTACCCTCCACCAGGTGATAACAACGAAGACTAAATGATCTTCCACCAATGATAATTTTTAGAAATCACTTACCTTGAAGCTTGACGTGGGATGGTGGTTCATTTGGGTGAACACAAAGCCTGTGGTTCAGCGACATTGAGTTAAAAAGCTACAGATGGTTGGCTAAATTTAGCTAATGAGAATTTTAACTAACTGGGTACTTCGCAATGGACAAAACCAAAGGTAGGGTGGATACTGCTCTGACTCTGCTCTGCTCAAAAACCAAATTGGAAGTGACTCCGCTCTACCAAATTGATCGGCTCCCGCCGGAGTCCCAAAAAGTACCCCCTTCTTCCCGATCTTGGCTACTCGCCCACTTTTCGAAAAAGGACGTGTCACACGTCGTCCTTCTTCGGTCTTACCTGACTTCTAGCACACACGGGGTCTCAGTTTTTCCTCTCTCTTCCTCTCCCTTGATCAACGCCCGCCTTTGTTTTCCTGAGGACAACTCTTTGGACAAAGAAGGGTTTGAAAAACTCCGTGACTAAGACTTTCGGTGTGTGGGCCCTTGGATTCGCTCTATCTCCCCTTTGCTCTTCTTTAGGACTTTTACAACTGGCTTTACTCATTCTCTTTTGCTCAATAAACTAAACGCTCGACTATGTTCTACGATGGCCTGCAAGACCATTGCGGCCTATGAAAGAGTCGGCTCAACTTTCTATTTGCATGACGAAGACCATGCGAGTGTAATATATTTGAACGATTCCTACTTCTGGACGCGAAAACGGCCGAGGACGTAACATATGTAATGTCGCAACCGGAAGAAATGGCAACGGTGAAGATCAGCCCCAGCGGGCTTTCTTCAAGGCTAGCCCCGCTTATTATGGCCCAGGGTGAATATCTGGACCAGATTAAGAAAACGGATCAACTATCAAAAGTTGACGATTCCAAAGAAGACCGTGGCAGCCATACGCAGTCGGCTGGAATCCTTGGACAAGTACTTGACTTCCTGCTGGCAGCGCCATGATGAGATCCTCGCATTATCCACTGCTGAATCAGGCAAATCTTTGATTACTTTCGTAATAATGAGTTCTTTAGCCTAAACGGGATTGCGGAAGAAGTTAGGAACTCTCTGAACGAGGCCATGGATGCGCTGATGCGAGGTCAGGCCCCGTCCAGCAGCCAGGGTTCCGAAACCGCAGGTATTACGAAAGGCACTGCAATAGCGTTGCCGTCGATTAATTTGACGATGTTTTCAGGCGTACTCTTAGCATGGCCGGGCTTCCGTGATGTGTTTGTGTCACTTGTAGATTCGCGAACTGACTCGACTAATGTCCAAAACCTTTATTATTTGAAAGGCAGCCTGGAAGGTAAAGACTAATGTCCAAAAGCTTCATTATTTGAAAAGCAGCCTGGAAGGGAAAGCATTCAGGTGCTGAGGAATACGGAGGTCACTGCGTCCAACTATACAATGGCGCGGGAACTGCTGCAGAAGCGGTATGAGAATATACGTGCGATTGTTTATTCTTATCTAGTCTTAGTTCTTAAGCTTCTGAGTGTGGGTTTCAATCGCGAATGAGACCTCCGCCATTTACGTGACCAGGCGCACGATATCCATCACGCCATCTTGAGTTTGGACAGACCTATTCGGTTGTGGGCGGACCAATTCATTCATTTAATTCTTACAAAATTAGACACGCGGACTCGACCTGATTGAGAACTCACCCAGCATGAATTAATGGTCTCGCAAGATCGCTGCCTCAATTGTTTTTGTAAAGGCCATAAGCCGTGTGCCTGCAATAATAAACATGTATGGCGGGTGTGCAAATTGAAGCACAATACACTTGTGCACCGGGGTAACTCGAAAGGTTTGAAAGGTTCCGCTATGAGGAACCTAAGCCCTAAAAGGGAGTCACATACCGCGGCAAAGGTCGATGCTCCTCCAACTCCTACGTATTACCCACCGCTAGAGTGCTTCTTAAGAGCATTTCGGGTCGCGCTTTAGTAGTACGGGCCCATCTGGATCAGGGATCTCAGGCTACTTTTATCTCCGACGCAATTGTCCAAGTTTTGAAGCCTGAACGGAGAACTGTATCCGTTAAGGTTAGGGAAAGAGCATTGTTTACTGTTGAGCCATGCAACAAGGCTGGCCCAGTTACCAAAATTTCGGCTTCAGTTTTATCGGCGCTTTCTTCGTACCTTCCACCACCATTAACCTTTCCCAAAGCTTGTGCCCACCTAGCGACTCTTCCATTAGCTGACACGGCGCGGTATTGCGATGAGCCTATCCAGTTGATTCTTGGAACTGATTGTTATGGCTCTTTCTTGAAGCAAGGACTAATTCCGGGTGTCTCGGGTTCTCCCACTGCTCAGTTGACTATTTTTGGCTGAATCTTGTTCGGAAAGGCAAACGGTGGCAAAGTGGAAAGGCAAAAGTGGTGGTGATACGCCCAATAGAGCTTGCATAAATCACGCTTCCGTAGATGAGGAACTGCATGAGATTTTCAAGTTTTCGGAGCTCGAAGAGGTTCCACAAAGGTTCAAGGTCAATCCTCCCATACCAATAGGGTATACGCGACATGTTGCGCAAGTTGCATTGTTGAAACAAGAGAGCAGACTCAATTAGAATCCGACCTTAGAAGCGGAATATTGAAATTTCTTGCAAGAATATGTTGGTCTTGGGCATATGGAGCTGGTACCTCCAGAGGAAGAATATTTACCGAATTCTAGTTATTTTCCGCATCATCAAGCTGGCATTTGGTCTGACTTTATATTCGGCTTTAGAGTGCTACTGTCGACTGCCAGTTGACTGTCAGTAGCAGCTTGGTGCTAACATCTCTTGTCAGAATTTATTGGATAATCATAAAATCCAAATTGTAAGATTAATTATATGTATGGGTTTATTTGTTCCCTTACGGGTTACAACAAAAAAATTCGTCTTACAAGCTCCTTTCCCTCTTTTCTTACAAAAGTCCACTTATTCCTATCTTAAAATTATCTTAACCTATTCCTCACATTATCTTATACTACCTCGCCCGCCCGCCGCTTCTCTCCCTCTCATTCTTTCCCTCCGCACGTACTACCCTCTCTCCTTTCCTCTCGCCACTTAATCTAATATACATTCTGTCTTATTTCTATTTCTTACTTCTACCCTCCACCTTCTCCTCGGACTTCCGTTTCCCTCTTTCTCTCCATTTTAGCTTTCATTCCTCCTCATCCACACCTTCATTCCCTCCCCCCCTCCTCTTTCCACTTTTCCCCCTACCCCCCTTGAGATTCCCTTTCCCCTCTTTTCCGTTCCAATTCCTTAATCCAATTTTCCCCTTCTCCCGCCAAAACTTCCCTCGCCTTTTGTCACCATTCCACCTTTCTCTTCCCCGCTGACCCCCATCCTCCACATCTTTCCCATACGTGTTCCCATGACTCTTCCTCCACCACACATAACCTGCACCTCCTTTCCTATTCCCCTTCCAAATACCTTCCCTGCCCCTTTTGGTTTCCCATCCCATACTTCACGAGCCTTCTCCTTCTCTCCTCCGGTCATTTGTTCATTATGTATCCCGGTCTTCCATCTTCCTTTATCTCCTCGTATACACCGTTGTACTTCGACGCCTTAATCCTCTCCTCTCTTTCCTTTCTCTGTTCCTCCATATCCCTCTTCTCCAATTCCTCAAATGTTTCCACCTCTCCCTCTTCTCCCCCTCCTATCCCTCTTTGTTCGAAAAAATCCCTTCTCTATTCTTCCCATTTCCCTATCACATTCCCCCTTGGCCATCTTGCTTTCATTTCTTCCCAGCATTTCCTCGCTACATCTCCTCCGCTGCCTTCCTCCAATTTTCTCTCAAACGCCCACGCCCTTCTCCCTGCCCTCACCCTCAACTTCCCCCTTTTTGTCTCCTCCCTCACACTATACCCCACCGTCCTTTGATCCAGCCCCATCGTCCATCTTAAGTATCTCTCCTGTAATCCATCCAGCTCTTTCCTTTCCTTCCAACATCTCCACTCCGTATCCCATCACTGCCCAAACCATTGTATCAAACATCCACTCCCTTCAGTCCCAGTCCCTCTCCCACAACCTCTTTCCTATCCCCCATACCTCCCTCATAACCGCCGCTGCCTTCCTCCTCCTCACCCTCACGTGTTCCTCCTGTCCCCCATTTGCCGTGAATACATACCCCAAATAATTTACTTTCTTCACCTCCTCCAACCTTTTTCCTTTCCATTTCCAATCCACCTTCCTTTTCATACATCCTCCCCTTCTGAATCTCACTACCTTTGTTTTTTCCCTCTTCACCTCCAGTCCCTTCCTATCTATGTACCTCTCCATCCTACTGATCATCGCCCTCATTTCATTCTCCCCCTCCGCCATGAGGACGGTGTTATCCGCGTAGGATAGAGAGTATTTTTCCTTCCTCCTCTACTTTTATCCCTCCCCAGCACCCCTTCCTCAAGTCCTCCTCCAGATCCGCCAACAATATGTTGAACAGCAAGGGGCTCAGGGGGCACTGCTGTCTCAGGCCCCTTGCTGACCAAAATGCCTCACTCTACTTCTTTCCCACCCTCACTACACTCCTCGTCTCCTTTAAGAACTCCTCCACACTCACTGTGAATCCCTCTCTTACTACCCTTTCTCCTAGCGTTTCCATCACTTTTCTTCTGCTTACTGAGCGAAGGCTGCTTTCAGGTCCACAAACGTCGCTACCATCCCCCCCCCCCCTATTTGTCTGTTAACCATAAAATTTAGTGCGTACACCTGATCAATCGTCCCCATACCTTTCCTGAAACCTGTTTCTGTCCCTGAAAGCAGCCCCTTTCCCTCGACCTCTTATTCCAACCTCCCAGCCAGTGTCGCCGCGTAGATCCTGTACAGGGAAGGCATCAGCGTCACTCCCCTATACTCCTCCACTTTCCTACCCTCCCCCTTTTTTCTAATCGGTATTATCTCTCCCTCCTTCCACTGCTGCGGCCATCCCTCCCCCTCCCACAGCCTCTTGCATATTTCCATGCTTCATTTGGTACCTCATCCTCCCCTATCGCCTTTCCCTCTTTCAACATTGTCATCACATTTATCACCTCCTCATTCTCCAACTTCCTCTCCTCGTCCTCCCCCCTACCTCTCCCCTCTGCCGCCATCCTTACTCTTTCCTCCATCCCTCCCAGCAACCCCATAAAGTATCCTTTGCCCTCCTCATCCCAGCCCCCCCTCGCGCTTCCTCTCCCTCCCCCCGCCCCACTCCTAATTCGCTCCCCCCTTCACCCATGCCACTACGGGTTGGAGGTCTGAATCTATTAGCTCCCCTATCTCCATTCTCGCTACTCCTTCCCTTGTCCTTGCCCCCCCCCCCCCCTATTATATAATCTATCACCGTTCTCCCATTACCCCCCGTAAACGTATACTCCCCTTCTTCGTCCCCCCCCCCCGTTCATTATGCCCCACCCCGTTTCCTCTAAGCATTCTAATAGCATTTTTCCCTCCCTATTAACCTTTTTATGCTTTGATTTCCTTCCTCCGTCTTCCTCTTCCCCTTCCTCTTCCCATCCCCCACCCGTTCCCGTTGTCGCATTGAAGCCCCTACTATCACTGTTACCCTTTCCTCGTCTTCCCCCTCCATCCACTCCCTCATTTTTTCTAATTTCCTCTCTACATCCCCATTTACGTATATCCCCATTATGCGCCTAGCCTAGTCCTCTTCTTATTCCTCTCATCATCCCCCCACATGCCCTCCCTTCCCTGTTCCTCCTCTGTGCGAATTTTACTTCTCATTCGATCTCCCTCGGCAGTCTATCCTTCACCTTCTCCCATCTTTTCTCCTTCAACCACGTCTCTGAAAGCACCACCACGTCCCAGAACCCTCCATCCTTATTTTCTATCCCTGCAATATTCCAAAATGCCAGCTCCCATCTCTCCCACCCCTCCCATTCGCCCTCCCGACTCTCTCCTCCTCCCTCCTCGTGTTCTCCTATGTCTCTATCTTGCACTTTCCCCGACCTCATCTCCTCCCCCCCTCCTCCCACCCTTAGCAGTGTGGCCAGATCTGGCGCCCGAGCACCAATGGTGCCCGCAGGAGTGGGGATACGGAAAAGTATGCGTGCCTTGTCCGTGAGAGCTGCACGCGGCGTTTCTCGCCGAATCGCGCTCGGCTTGGAGAGAAGGACGGAACTATGCTGCGTCTCCCTTCCACCAACGTCGTGTGACGTCAGGTATCATGACGACACATAAGAAGGACAGCACTATGCTCCGTCTTCTTTCAACCAACATCGCGCTGCGTCTTTGTTTGACATGCAGTCGCGGCGTTGCGTGTTCGTTCCACACACAGGCCGGTGACAGTGGTGCCAGATTTCGCATAAGGCATCACACGTACCATTGCGTTCTTTCAGCCGGAAGGCAAATCGGGCACCACCGCCCTGAGCAGAGCGCGATCCAGAGAAAAGTGAATCGAGGAGAGTTTGGGATTGATTCGTCGTACTCATCGTCGCTCGTCGACGCGTTGGTTTTTTTCGTAGGTCGCGCCCAGTCATGTTTCAATTTTTTTTCACAGAATAATTTTTTCTTTTAATTATTTATCACACGGCAACAAACGACATTCATTTACAAATATTTTAGTACTTACTACGGATAGTTTTTAATATTTTGTCAGCGGAATAGATGTGTCGTATTGGTATATAATAGATATGGGCAAAATATATATTTCATAAAGTTTGGTTTCAGTAACATTAATCTTTCTGTGGTAGTAATAAATAAGAAAATATATCATAAATGTCAATTATTGTGTATTATGCATTAGCCGTGAAACAAGTAATAGGAGCTTCTTGCACTAGAACGTTCTGAGGGATCTTACTAACACGCGATTTTAACACACGACAGCGTACGTCAGGAAGAATTTGCTTGACACGACGCAACGACGGTGGGAATGTTTCTATGAGTTGTTCTTTATGATTTGTTTTCTAAATAGAAGGTGACCAAATTGTGCATATATTCTAATAGTTCTCATCAAGTCCCATCACATTGATTTGTAACCTTTTTCTTACTACGCACGTTTAGTTTAACAACGCTATCCCCATTTCGAGAAAGAAGAAGGTGTTCCTTCTTTGGCAATACACCATGCATACTGTAATCCTCATGTGCGTCCATTGTCATATTCTGCCCACGAAATGTCGCAACGTGCGTATTGCCGAAGAAGGCATGATAAATCACGACAATAATAGCAAAATCCGTGTCAATGGAAAACCGAAACTTGCATTTTGTCGCTCCCGACCGACCGCGGGTCGCGGTTGGACTAATTGAAATATCAGAAAAGTCTAACCATTCTGAGCGCGTATTTTACGTACCTAGTGCAAATTATTTCCCCGGGACTGTAACCGACTTTTCCAGTGACATTTATTCATCATTATGTACGATATGTATTACATTTAAATGCACATGTAAAGGGTGCACAGGTTGTTATAGTCAGCTTTGTTCCTGTAAACGGTAAGTATTACACAAAATTATAGAGGAAAGGGTTCGATGGGATCGTAATATCTATATTCTACGAGACTTCATTCAATTCGAAAGTGCAACGCTGCACCCGACAAATGCAAATGCGTATGTAAAGTTTTTGTTTGTAAAATTTACAATGGACGTACATATGGATTACAGTATGAACGGTGAATTGCCTTCAACCGAACAACTTTTTCTGTCACGAAATGGGGAGAGGGTTCTGTTGCGGCGAATTCATAATTCGCGCGCCTTGTGACGTGCCGCCCGGCACCGCTCGCACTTTCGGCTCGCCTCAGCCCGACCCGTTCGGCATCGGGCGGACCGAGTAGTTCGATGGCCGGGCGGAGCGGGGCGAGGGGGCCGCTGCTAGTGCGATAATTAGGCCGACGACGGTACGGTGCCTTCTTCTCTTACGTGACTCCGATCCGTACAGTGGTACATAAACAGCTATTCATTACTCTTTATCGCACACGTGTTCTTGTCGGTTGACCGGACCGTCGGAGGCTTCGCTTTGAAGCTTTTTAATATTCTTTCATTTAAACTTTATATTCTCTTTACTTTAGAATAACGCGTGTCGTCTGTACCTTATAAGTTACATTAACTGCGTCTAAAATTAATCGAATTAAAGTTATAATAGGCTTAGCTCATTACTTCTTAATCCGTTACATTTAAATCGTGCCGTTCTTGTTTACGTCCTGTTCGCTTAATACTTTTCGAGTTTTGTTATTGTCTTAGCATTAACTTTGTACAGTGCCGTTGATAATTAATATATTCTTTAGCATTCAATTATTTTTAGGACTTAGTTCCCGCGCTTCTTTCTTTTTCTTATTTTTATCCGAAGTCCGCGCATTACTTTAAAGGTTGAAGAGAATTCACCGCTTCTCACTTGCAGAAGCGAAATTGATATTTAACGAACACGTTCTTAAACTAAACGTGCGAAGTAAGAAAAACGTTTCAAATCAATGTGATGGGACGTGCTGAGAACTGTTAGAATATATACACAATTTGATCACCTTCTATTTAGAAAAGAAATCATGCAGAATAAATCATAGAAAACAACTCATAGAAACATTCGCACCGTCGTCGCGTTGTGTCAAGCAAATTCTTCCTGACGTACGCTGTCGTGTGTTGAAATCGCGTGTTAGTACGATCCCTCAGAACGTTCTAGTGCAAGAAGATCCTGTTACTTGTTTCACGGTTAATGCATAATACGCAATAATTGACATTTATTATATACTTTCTTATGTATTACTACCACAGAAAGATTAATGTTACTGAAACAAAAATTTATGAAATATATATTTTTGCCATATCTATTATAAACCAATACGACACATCTATTCCGCTGACAAAATAAAAACTAGCCGTAGTAAGTACTAAAATATTTTTCAATGAATATCGTTTGTTGCCGTGTGATGAATAAATAAAAAAAATAATTATTCTGCGAAAAAAAATTGTACTGTGGCTGAGCGCGAACCTACGAAAAAAAGAACTCGAACGCGTCGACGAGCGACGACGAGTCAATCCCAAACTCTCCTTGATTCACTTTTCGTTGGATCGCGCTCTGCTGAACGCGGTGGTGCCCGATTTGCCTTCCGGCTGAAAGAACGCAATGGTACGTGCGATGCCTTATGCGAAATCTGGCACCACTGTCACCGGCCTGTTTGCAGAACGAAGACGCGACGCCGCGACTGCATGTCGAACAAAGATGCAGCGCGCGATGTTGGTTGAAAGGGGATGGAGCACAGTTCTGTCCTTCTTATGTGTCGTCACGATACCTGACGTCACACGCCGTTGGCGGAAGGGAGACGCAGCATAGTTCCGTCCTTCTCTCCAAGCCGAGCGCGATTCGGCGAAAAACGGCGCGCGCAGCTCTCACGGACAAGGCACGCATACTTTTCCGTATCCCCACTCCTGCGGGCACCATTGATGCTCGGGCGCCAGATCTGGCCACACTGACCCTTAGTCTTTCCTCCTCGTCATCCCATCTCCATTTTCCCTCTATCTGTACTCTTCCGTACCCTACCCACACCCTCTTCCCTTTACCTCTTTCCTCCCTCGCCACTTCCTCCTGCCTCCACTTCATCTTCCTTTCCCTCCACGTTAGGTCGTCCTCTATTCTTATACCCTTGTCTTTCAGCTTTCCTCTTGCCATCATCACTTCCCTCTTTTGACCCCTTCCCCCAAGCCTGCCTATCACCCCTCTCCCTCTCCTCCCCTCTTGTCAACTCCCTTATCTCCCGTATTTCTGCCGTCGCCCCAACTCCTTTTAATAACGTTGGCAACTCTCCTCCTTTGTCTTCTTCCTTTTCCTACCATCCCCTTACCACTATATTGCTCCTTCTTTCCTCTCTCTCTCTCCTTCCTTTCCTCTTTCCATTCTATCCTCCTCAGCTCTTCCCTTATCTCTTTCACCTCTTTGATCTCTTCCTGCCCCCCCCCCCTCTTCTCCTCCCTCCTTATCTTCTCCACCTTCCCTTCTACTTCCGCTATCCTTTTCTCCATTGCTTTTTTCTCCTTCCCTCACCTTTCCTGTCCTTCTTTCAGTTGCCTCCTTGGTTCGGTTATAATTTCGTCCCTTGTTTCCCTCCCTCACTTTTCCACCTGTTCTTTCATCGTCTCTACTATTTCCGCCATCACCTCCTTGATTCCCTCCTTCATTTCCCTCTTCAGTTCCTCCTTCATATCCGCCCAAGCCCTTTCTTCCTTTCCCTTCTCCTCCTCCCTCTTTCCCCAAGCACTCTTCGGCGACCTCTGTAATCTCTTTCCTGCTTTGAATATCCCATCCTCCTCTTCTTTTCCCTCTATCCCCTTTCCTTCGGCCCCCACCCTTTTCCTTTTCCATTGTTCCTCCATACTTCCTACGCATCCCCTTCTCACCCCCAAGACCACACCTAACTCCTTCGCCTTATCCGTCTCTTTACCTCTTCTTCTGCCCACTCTTCCTTACCGGCCACACTCGCTCTCTTCCCGATCCCGCCGCCCTCTTTCCTCCACAGGTGGCTTTGCGCTCCCTCCCGTCCACCTGTCTGCCCACCTGTCTGTCCTCCCGCTAAATCACCTAACCTCACTTTTCTGTCGCCCCTTCTTCACCTCCCTGTCCTCTTTGCCGTCGTCCCTTCTTTCCACCCACACTTCCACACCTCCCTCCTTACCTCCTCTGCCTATACACCCTATTCCCACGCAGCCCACTCTCTCCTTCTTTTTCTCACTCACACCTTTTCACGCTCACTTTGCACCTATTCCTGCCTCTTACACGGCGGAAACGGAAGTTCCCAGCTACACCACGAGGCTAGAAAAATGTCAACAAGACAAAAATATATTCGACATAAATATAATAAATTATTTTTGTTTGACAATCAATAACATTGTTTACAGGAATTACAATTGTCTTACTTATTCAAATTTCTACCTGAAGAACTTTTCAATTTATTCCAATTACAAAAAGGATAACTTTTACGTCAATATTTGATATATATAAGTAGCTATACTTCTAAAAATACTCAGAGTCTATGAAATAAAAATGATACATACATAACCGACTAATACAAAACTTTTGTATATGGATCTGTGTACAATCTAAACATTACGTTCCATATGGTCCTTTACTTTCGAAACAGGTTATGGTTATACCCGCATTGCATTGATCGCCTTATGTTCTTTACTTCTGCGCAGCGCCTGCGCATTACTATCCGAGTGCGATTACATATAGGAGTGACGGAGGAAAAGATATACTTCTGCCCTTCCGCCACGTTCCGTGCATTGCCGGAATAGGAAACGCGCAGTCCATGTATATAAGTTCTATGGATACCCCTCACTACCCGTCTAATAAGCACACAGATCTTAATGATGCACTCTAACACGAACAATTATGTAATAAAAAGGTTAAACCAATGTATTATTGTTTGGGAAATATTGTCGCAGCGACGCGCGAAGGATGTCCCGCACGCCAAGACGAATCCGCAAAACACGGCGGGTTCTCAAAGGGCGACTCAACGTGGCAGCACGGCACTGGCCGCTCCGTTTCACTGGTCCGAACGCCCTATCAGTGGCGCTAGGAGCGGAACGAGGCCCTTTCCGGCTTCCTTCCGCTCTCACTCTCGTCTCGACATCGTTAGCGTGCGTTTCGATAGTTTTATAGTGTGCTCCAATTTGTGTGCCAAAGTGCCGAAAGGCACGATCATGCGTCTCATCATAAGGCTCACTGTTTTTCCCATTGAACTGTAGATTTATATGCGCTCATAATATTGTATTTCTCAGCTTAGCTTTACGATTATAACTCTTCTGCATCAACACGCCGGCTCAGGCATTGCACGTGGCGGTTGCTAACCACGTGTAACCAGGTAATGCTCATAATGTAAAACGCGTCAATTAATATAATAGTGTCGTGCTCACAATCTCAATAGCTCAAACAGTCTCGAACTGAACATATTTTCTGACAATAAATATGCACTATCTACACGCAACGTGCGACCACGTGCTTTAATAACCTCACCACCGGATGATCTACTCATTTTCGGCATTTCCTTCCCCACTACTCCTTTCCTCACACATTTACCTATTTCCCTTTACGAACTGATCTCAGTCCCCAACAATTATTTATGTTATTTTTTTTATAATATAATTTTATTTATTATTTTTTGTTACGTCCGGACGTCGAGAGTCGATATTTTAAAGAGTCTGTAACCGTACAATTTTGATCGAATTTCGATCCGACTCTGAAGCGCTGAGTAAGCCCGGAGATCGCGAACCTAGAAGAGAAGCTCGCCGCGCGAAAAACGTCGCATCCGGAAGACTCCGTAACGACGGGCCCGATTTCCGATAAGTTCGCGCCGTGCCACTTTCGTATCGCCGTAGATGGCGGTAACTCCTCCGTAGAAATCGCGAACAATCGAACGACCACTCGAATAAGTAGAAACTTAGAGAAAGTAGAAGCAAGACGACGAGTAAAACAGACTCCAAAGAACCCGAAACCCTCCAACAGTATCCGACGGACGAGGTGGCCTACCCCGCTCACGCACCGGTTACGGCCACGCTCGTTTCGTATTCACAAGACCAAATTTCAACCATTCAGACGGCTAAGGCGGCCTACCCCGCCCACGCACCGGTCAAGGCCACGCTTATCTTGTCTGCCTCAAACTCCAAACACCACTATACCCGGTGGCTGCGATCTGCCTCACCCGGTCTCGGCACCGGCCAAGGCGATACGCAGTTCACCACCCCATAGTAGAACATTCCGAAAACCTACGGTCGGGACAGTCTAACCCGCTGATGGCACCGGCATAGATCTGCGCCCGATTCGTGCAATCCCGTCACGATAAAAGACACGATGCACTGGACGACTATCCGCTATTCGTCGCCAAGAGATACGAACCCCGGTAACGCGACGCGCTGATACACGCGCCGCGCAGTCTGCGTCGTGCATCAACACTGGCGAGCGGGCGCACGTCACTCAAAACGCTCAAGTGTATCTACTGTACGCAATAACACCTACAAACAAGAATACAACGTCCTACATTGCATAATAACTCTGTGCCTGCTCATTACACAAGTTTCCCCTTCGCCCACTCCTGCACAACTCGTAAGAGTATTTCACTCCACGGAGCGAACCTTGGCCAGCGCTGCCCGAACCAGACACTGGCGCAGGACCGCCGCCGCAACGAGGAAGACCGGGACCCGTCAGACAGGTCACCGCTGACGGGCCGTTCTGGAAAGTACGATCCTACTCACGCATTCGTGGAATCGTACTGTGACAAGTCGATATATAATAGTCGATCAAAAGTTTGTCAAAGACGGACGGTAGTCCAGCGGTCGACTGTCCTGCCCGGGAGTAACGCGTGAATAAATAAGATTAAAGTTATATAAAAGCCGAAAGATGATTATAGGCCATTATTAAGTAATGACCGATAAGAAAAGATAACGAGAAAAGAATAATATATTCGATCTGCAGGACTTACGGGATGTCCACCTTCACTAAACCCGTACAGGTTCTGAATTATTACGATGGAATTCGTGTATAAGTAATGTTAGTTATAAGCATGCAAAGAAAATATGAAAATAGATCGGATATGGTGTGAAACAAAAATTGTATATTCTGGTGTATATGTATATGTTGCGTGTATAATGTGTCGGCATGCGTTACCGTTCAAGAGGTGTTTGCGTATGTTAACAAAGCATAGCCATTATTAAATATATTCGATTCAATCACATGTTTCTGACACCAAGTTCGTAATTAGAAGTGGGTATAACGTTAGATTGATAATCGAAATATTTGTACAATTAGAAAACGGGAAAGTTAACTATTCACGCAAAATCGTTTTCGGTAGTATGACTTCGCTGGTAAGCTACGTGTGGTATAATTTGATTGAGTGACAACGTTCAGTATTCGTTACTTCTCGCGACATAATTTGTTACTTGTGGTATTCTATGTGACAACGTATAAAGACAGATTTTCGTTTCGCCTGGCGCTCGGAGCTACACGGATTATGCACGAGCCCTTACGACTGTAGCCCTAGGTCTCCCGTGATAAATGTATTGGGGCAAGGGTCGGGCCAGCAATCCATAATTTGAAGTAGATATTAGGTTGTCCCTTAAGTTTCTTCCGCGCCACGCTATTTATTGACCCTAACTGGCATAGCGTGGCGCGGAAGAAACTTATGGGACAACCTAATATTTACTGTTTATGTGGTATTAACTTTGTATTAGGTTGTCCCATAAGTTCCTTCCGCGCCACGCTATGCCAGTTAGGGTCAATAAATAGCGTGGCGCGGAAGGAAATTATGGGACAACCTAATAGTTGGAATATTCTTACCGTATTGCTGGAAAACGCTCAGACAATCACTCTTTCTATTACGGACTCTCTCTCTCTCTCTCTCTCTCTCTCTCTCACACGCTTAGATCGGCGATATGTGGAATTCGTCAGATAACATTGATGAGTACCTTCGAATCGTAATTGGGTATTAATACTACGATCTGACTTGAAATTGCCTAAGGTGAGACGTTATATGAGCTATGCCGATTACTCGTGAAAAGACTCTGTTCAGTTAATTTAGAATTCGCGCGCGACATGACGCGCCGTTGACGTCACCACGAACGCCTGGGCGGTCGGACGCTTCCGCCGATCCTCGGCTGCAACCGGGCGGACCGAGCAGTTCGGTGGGCAGCTCGGGGGGAGGCGGAGGGGGTCCGAACAGGTGAGAGACGAGACTCACGACACAATGCCACCGTTCGCGTTGTATTGACTTCCGAGAAGGACGTAAATTTTACCGTGAAAACCAAGTGTGGAAAAAGAGCCGTGAGTGTCTTCCCTCTCATCTGCGTTCCGCTCCCCGTTACCTTTCCCGTCCGAATCGGGTTGCTTTCTGCCGTTTTACTTTATGTCTAATCTTCCGCTAAGAGCGCCTTTTCGTTTCTCATTTTAGTTTTCATCTTCTTTTGGCTTTCCGCGTGTTGTTAGATTTAATGTAGTTCCTAGTCCCGCGTAGTCTTTAAATTAGTTTATTCAGAAATTCGATCGCGTGCGTAATTTAAGCTTAGTACCTAGAGTCTAGAATATTGTTCAGTTTTCCTTAAAATATATTGTAAAACGAGTCTAAGGTCACTCCTGGTTGCGCCTCCCCTCATCCTTGTCTTTCTCAAGTTCTTTCCCCACTCCCACGGGTCTCAATCTAAACCGGCACTGCCTTCGCCGAAGGAAACATCCGACCGACGATCGGAAGGATTTCGTAGCGACAGACTCTTTAGACGAATATAGATGTTTCAATTCATTCTAATTCCGACGCCAATTCCTCACACCAGGAAGATTATCTCCGTTAGACTCTAAATTGTGAATAATGTAGTACGCTTTAAATGAAACTTATAAATTAACGGGTTCGGCGCAATTCGCCGACCACGTACCGGAAGCTAACGCCGATCGCACTTTCGCACACTAGACAATATTTAAACAAAAGAATATGAGTCCAAGCTCTGATTATAACTAGACTTTAAGACTAAATTTTAACGAGGATGTTTGAGTCTCTGATTTCACTGCAAGAATTTGCACAGATTAAGCTCATGCAAGAATAAACTAAGATACCCTCGGGCAGAGGACTGTGCACCTCGCGGCTGTACAGCCAACTGCGACGATGATCGCGTCGCGAGGTGGTTGTAAGGCTCGCTCAGGGATAGTTTCTCATACCCTCTTCGCGGAATCGGCCACATACCGGTTGACTGTACGTACAAATATCCGCGGAAACGGTGTACAGCGAGATACTGATTTCGCTCGTTAGTCTCTTTTTCTAGTTATTGGATTTTATTGCAATGCATACAGTTTGCGCTAGGCATGCGCCGTAATACAAGTATTGGCGCAAACGGTGGTCGGAGTAGCAAATATAGGAAAAATATACTAAGCAAATCAAGAAAAATAAGTTGAAAGTTACGCTGGGACGTAACATCCCCCCCCCCCCCCCCCGAATCATCTTCGTCCCCGATGATGTCTTCGGAGCAATTTAAGCGTAGGGGTTTTCTGACGTCCGGTGGTACCGGATTCGAACATGGAGGATCTGTCGATCGCGGCGATGGTGTACTGCGCTGGTTCCTCCCACTTTTAGGTCAAAAGTGTGCCCTCGCGGGTCTCCGCGGAGCACTTGGAGAACACAGTCTATGGGAGGCCGCTGCACGCCTGTGCATCCCTCTACATCCACTTCCGTGATGGTGTTGTACCAACGCACTAGGCCACAGATGTCCTCATCGGTCACGCCGGCGTTGTCCCTGCACTCCAGTTTTTCGAGTGCGCGCAGGCGCATAAGGAATTCCGCCCCGACGGAGGGATGCATGAGGCTAATGTCTAGGTGTCGCAGCGCCGGCAAGTCTCCAAGTGACTCCAACGAGAATTGTCTCCGGATATTGGTGCATCCCGTAATGTCGAGAGATTCCAATGCCTTCGTGTGGGTTCCAACCGCATCAATGAACGAAACCTCGACCCAGCTGTTACAGTGGAAGGACAGTTCCGTTACTTTTGTGAAACGCGGTGGGATCCACATCGCGCTCGTCACCGAGCCGTACCCCAGTTCCATGAAGTCGGCGACCTCACCCTGGTCTGCTGCCTCTGCCAGCTCGTGCTCCAACGTCTCGTTCGTCGGGTCGCAATAGCGCAGGCACATCTTCTCGAGGTTCTCTCCCATCACACGGTTATGGCCCAGTGCTGACAAGACCTCGTCCCCGAAAACCACCGGTTGATCTAAGGTGAGTTCTGTCAGCCCCACGGGCTTTGAAAGGAACTTCGCGAGGTAGTTGGGTCTCGTTCTGGTCCTGGTTAGCGCGAATTTTTCCAGGCCGCAGCTCCTGGTAGGCCACGCGGCGCCCGTCATCGGTGTCTTGAACGCGGAAAACCCCTTTAATTTTCGGGCGGCGAACACCCATTTCAATTCCGAGTCCACGGGACGTCTACATTCCCCTACGCCAGTGTTTCTCAAACTTTCAACATCTGTGTACCCCTTCTATAATTTTCGTAACACTGAGTCCCATGTAGGCTACGCATCATACAAAAGTAAGCTGCTTGTTGCACCAGGCGCGGCCAAAGCCCGGTGCAGCGCGTACCCCCACCGAACTCTTCCCGTACCCCAGGGGGTACGCGTACCACACTTTGAGAAACACTGCCCTACGCTAAGGTATTTAAAATTACGGGCGTTGTTCGCGATAGCACGCAATCCTCAAGGCAGGATACTAAGCCCGGAGAGGTCTAGTTCCTCTACGAACGGAGCATAAGACGCAGTTATCGTCACGATTGACGGTCGCCAATTCTCCGCTACCTCCGTATCGTGAAGAATAACGGAGCGGAGTCCCGGAGCGCTCCTACGCAGCGCCCAGTAGTACGAGTTTTTGGTAACCACCCTCCGGTCCCGGTACTCCGGCCAACCCCAGCTCATTACCGTCAGGGTGGCGGTGGATTTAAGGTGGAGGAGAACGCTAGCCCTCCATGCTTTGTTTACCCGCTCCATTCTGGCTAGCACGGAGTAGGGCAGGTGTTTCGCTATTTCGGACTACGGGAGCGTCCTGTTTGCCCACAAGACCGATTGCGCTCGTGCCGATTGCGTACGTCCAGATCGCACACACTCCGATTGCTCACGTCCAGTTTGCACACAAGACCTATTGCGCACATTCCTTTTGCGCACAAGACCGATTGCTCACGTTCCGATTGCACACTTCCCGAAGCCCATGTCCCGTTTGCACACAACACCGATTGCTCATGTTCCGATTGCACACAGACCGTTTGCGCACAAGACTCATTGCTCACGACGATACAAAATTTGTGCTATTTTTGTTATGTGAGAACTCTTCAACCTGTTCAAAATTATAATAATTAAGACAATTTTCAAACTTGTAGTAGTTTTTAACATTTTCGAAATTTTCTAGATAATAAGTTTTCACAATTTTCAAAATATTTGTAGTTTCCTACTTTTGCAAAAATTTCCAACTTTTGGAATTTTCAGAATTCACAATTTCCAAAATTTGTCTCATTTTCAGAATTTTAACCCTTTGACTACGGCGGAATTTTAGACATTTTCAGTGTTACGTCCTGCGTCCTCCACCCGCCCGCAAATTTTTACTTTTCTAAATTATTCAAGGATTAACTAATCGATTGCTCTCGCAGCAGTCTGCTGCTCGTTCAATAGTTTCTAAGATTTACTATAAGCTAACTTTCGGAATGTAGGGCGGTTCTCACGGACCCCCGTTAGCAATAAGACATGCCACGTGCGACAAGTAAAGGTAACCTACACCCGGCCGATAATAACCGAGACGACGCGATTAGCAAACGAGCGAAGCGCACGGGATGTGACGCCGTCAAATTCTCACGCACGCCGACCGGACGAGCGCCTAATAATGTTGTATGCCGGAAAAAGGATCTCAAAAGATAAGACACGTATAGCCGAGTCCTGGGAAAGGCATCTGTCGCGCCGCTCCCAGGAAAGAATGCTGATGCAGCGTCAGCAAGCGAACGCCGCTCAGCGGAGCGTGCCGGATATATAGGGCAGTAGGAGACCTTTTCGAGCGCTTCTTTTTGACTTGACTTCTGTCTGGGCAGTACTTTGATCTGCACCGCTGTTCGCGCATTAAGTAGCTTCACACTTCGTAGTTAGTTCAAGTGCGGGTGCAAAGCGTAACACCCGACTTAATATTTTCCTTCGTTACCTTTTAAGTGAATCAAGTCTAATGAATAGAATCAAGTCGAGTCAAGTGAATAGAATCAAGCCAAGTCTAGCGAATAGAATCAAATCAAGTCTAGTGAATAGTGAACGCGATAGAATCAGTGACGTCGTTCCTGCACCTCGTCAAGCAACCTCAGGTTTGAGCAATTGAGTAACTCCTGTAATTCGAATAATTATAAGTAACCTGCGTGGTCGAGACACTGCGTCTGGTCCCGACCTTCGACCCTCCTCTCGCGACAAAGAAGTGGAGCCGTTCCACTTCTACAAATTGTAGGGATCGTAGCTACTCAGCTGCTTTCGGCGCACGGTGGTTCGGCCTCAAGGTCAGTAGTTACCTTAGCGGATCGTAACTATCCCCCATTCAAATTCGTAACCAGAGAACACCCCGTTACCTAGGATCTCGACGTCACCCGCGACGTAAAGACTATACGGAGCCATATCCATTCGGACGCAAGAACACTTTTAGAGCCGTAATCATTCGGACGCGAGAACACGCATCGGCTAGTGTTGAGTTCAAGTCACCCGCGACGTAAAGACTACACGGAGCTGTATCCATTCGGACGCAAGAACACTTGTAGAGCCGTAATCATTCGGACGCGAGAACACGCATCGGCTAGTGTTGAATTCAAGTCACCCGCGACGTAAAGACTACACGGCGCCGTAACCATCCGGACGCAAGAACACTTTTAGAGCCGTAATCTTTCGGACGCGAACATAAGAGCCGTAACTATTCGAACGCGAACATAAGAGCCGTAACTATTCAGACGCGAAAATAAGAGCCGTAACTATTCGGACACACACACACACGAGCCGTAACCATTCGGATGCCCCCTTTTTATTCTACGATCCACCAGTGAGCCGCTCCACTGACGGATCAAACTCCGTTACCGGTGCGACCCCTTCCGTCCATCCCCCATTCCTGGTATACCTGGTGAACGCAAGGTGCCGAAAACGGAGGACGTAACAATACATTGCTCAACAGTTCCGTTACAACCTATCTTAATAGTTTTTATTTCTAATGTTTCATTTCTTCATTAACTATTTTATAGAGAGTAGTTAACTATAGTTTGTTATTATAATCACCGAATTCCGAATTCCGTTGCAGTGCCCTCCTATGTGCAAGTACTTTCCATATCTCTCCGTTTGCAATGCACAGAAACTTGAAACTGGTATACCCCTAATTATGTTAGACATTTTAAGAATATTAACTTTGTAAATCATTTCTTAGGTTTAAATTTTTATTATAGACGAATACACTCGCGCAGATAAAATATTTTTGACCGAGCAAGGATCCATAATACTTTGCCGCAAAACTTCCAGTGTTAAAAGAAATGCATCGCATGTCTTACCAATTTGGGTACCGTTGATAGAATGAGGGCCAATAAACCAGTTCGTGATCATATCACACCATACATTAACACTCCATGGACGTTTCTCTTGTCGTAATCAATGAAGATTTTCTACCGACCGGTGACACGAATTTCTAGTGTTTACTTCGTCAGATAAATGATTCTTTTTTTTATCCTCCAAAAGCTACGTGTAAAAAATTATACGTGTAAAAATTTCTGTCAATAGGAAAAATAATAATTGCAACTACAATTACAGTGCGGAATCAGATAGCGAATGTTTCGATACTAATGTGAATCCTCTTCAGTGACAAATAAAATAGTGTCTGGAAAATATTATGAAAGCGGTTGTAAATAAATGATAGGTTGAATCTGAAGGCCCAAAATTAAATTAATATTTGACTGAAAATATTGAAGAATGAATTACATAGTTGTTATATCAAGAAATTCTAATAAATGCAAAGCACAAATATGCCGAGGCAATTGTGGAGTTTAGGGTGATTGTCCATGTGTGCGAAGAAGGTTATGTAGTAGGAAGTTAAGTAAATAAATATAAGCATAAAGATGCATGAAGATTAATAAGATAATAAGTGATAGTTGTGGCATTATCATAATAGGCAAGTCACAGTAATGACAAGTATTTTTTTAAATTTCCTGAGTTGGCTGAAAACTCACCGCTCGTATACGTGCCAGCACTATTTACGCGGTGTTGTAGTAAAAATAGCATTGTACCGTAGACATAGAATTTATATTATACCCTTATAATATTATACCCTCTGCTAAACTGTTATTTACGTCAGTAAATGACAATATGTTTCTTGCATGAGCACAATTCTTTACGCTTTCTACTCTGGTCAAGAAGTGCCATGTCACTTACATGACATGTATCAGACGTATAGAAATTGAATTTCAAACATTGTTATAATTTTCCGTTGTAATGCAACATACATGTCCATTCTGAATCAATTATGAGTAATAGTGAAGGGGAGAACAATATAACGTCCGCATTGTCTGTACCTTAGTAGTACTCTTATTTCTCATTCATTTCTCGTATGCAATGGACTTTTTAAAAAGCCGTTATTGCACATTAAGTCGGAATTTGCTGTCATGTGTTGGCCTTTGGCCTTATCAAAATAATTGGATGAGTTTTACTCTAAGAATTATAATAACAATATTTTTACTTACACTAATTTGTGCTCAGGTATTTTCTAATTATTTTCAATGTACAGCGTCAATTGTTTGGCAGAAACTGTGATTAGCAAGGTTATGTATCGTAAATTTACATTAATAACAATTAAATATGCAATACTACAGATAATACCAATCTTAAAAATGACAATTGACATCGAATATCTCATTGATACCGCACCAATGATTGCATTACCGATTGGAGGAGTTGTTATGATGACTGAACGTTATATTAATATGGATAAGGTAAACTACTGTTATATATAAGTCAATATCTTAACATTGACTTCTGCATGTTACCCTCATAAATTAATATTTTACAAGTAACCTGCAATTGTGTGGATCACCGGCATACATGAATTCTTTACTATTTATCCTTACACGTTCAACACAATGGGACAAATACCACGTTACACTTAAATACTGCGGTATGATTGTGGGTGAGATAAGCATTGCATTATACTGCTTAACAAATTGTAACATTTTGTATGGGTGGCAACATCTGGTCGATGGTTTTAATACATATTGATACAATTTCCAAATATTGCAAAGAAATGATTACTTTTCCGAATAACGTCCCTTTGGCATAATGAATTTGCAAATATGTTTAGATATTACTTAATTTACGAATTTCCTTTTGTTACAACTATGCAAGACATTCTCAAGAGCTGTTACATCAGCGAATCCTTCCCATCAGTTGTAATCGAACTCCTGTCTTACAAACGATACATGTTCTTTATTATCAGATGCTCTAACTTGCCTGAAGAGAGAAAATGGAATCTTGATGATGTCTGGCATTTATCTGGCCACTAGGGATGATATGGAAAACAATCTATGGATAATGATCGTGGGTAGTTAGGGCTTATCAGTGGGGTAGGTGAGGTTAAATAATCAAAAGCAGTGGGAAAAGAGTGAGATGATGCGACTGAGCAGGCGACACAACGAAACTAATAATTTGCACGCAGGATGGCCAATCCTCTATCAAAATGGTGGATCTCACGTAGAGTGTAATTATACTGGCAAGTGATAGACCAGATAATATTATTCGGAAAACCATTATGACAATACCGAACAGAGATTTTAGTTTTCCACGCGGAGCGTATAACGCGCACTGCAAATAATATTTAGAATTGTTTGCAAGTTCACATTTCGAAATTGACATATTTAAGCCTTTTCCAAAATTCACAATAAGATCAGGTTTAAGTTTTCTTTCAAGCAATCGTTACTTTTCAGTACCAAATAATCGTCTAGCGGGTATAGGCTCGTAGTTTGAAAGTTCCAATTTGTTAAAACACATCTTTACTGCATATATACGTCAACTCAAAATATAATGAATTTTATTTTAGCAATTGTGCTAATCCATTCGATTTTGTTTCTTACCAATAATCTTAAACTTCATTAGAAATTAATGAACCTACTGATTTTCCGCAGTTGCTTAAGGAGAATCGTCTACGTCTCCATTTCCTTAAGGGGTTACACCACCTTGGCACTTGGAAAAAGTGGCACAAAATGAGACAATTTTGTTGACGCAACTATTAACTATACAAATTTGATTTTATTATCACTATTTACAATATACATCAGTGAATATATCATATAAAAATGACTAAAAAATATTCAGAAATAGCGGAGATATAAGGTGACCCGCAAAACGCCTTCGCTGTGATACTCGTCGACGGTGGAACATGTAGCATGGTCAAAATTCGTCTGAAAAAAACGTCAGCAATTTTCATCTAAATAAACGTAATAGCTAAGAAGTAGCACAAGGAAAACATTTTTTTAACATTTTTGTGGAATTGACCGCCGTTTGTAATACGATATTGATTTTTTTCGTTAAAATTGGATCCTAAAACATTAAAAACAAATTTATGAGGCATCCGATCAAATAACGCCTATGCTACTTGATAGATATTACCGTAGAGAAGATATAGTGTAAATTTTAATAAAATCGGTTCGGTAGTTCTCGAGATATCGTGTCCACCAATTTGAGAAAACTCGTTTCGAGTAAAACGCAAAAGAAGAAAAAGTACCGCGTCAGCATGTTAAGATCCAGCATTTTTGTACATTACCTTTAATCTGCGATTCCTGGTCTATACATTCCTAGTCCTTCTATAGACGCGTAAAGATCCATTCCGAAATCATTTGGCTTCATGATAACAGACCTTCAATAACGGTTACAAACGGATATGCCTATCTGAGCGGGCAGACGCTCTCTACGACTCTCTGCCGTGCTCACTTCAAGTTG
Organism: Priocnemis perturbator; assembly: GCA_963942575.1. NCBI lineage: Eukaryota > Metazoa > Arthropoda > Insecta > Hymenoptera > Pompilidae > Priocnemis > Priocnemis perturbator. Next base: position 717,072 of record OZ012651.1, read on the forward strand.
CTATAACTCTGGTAATTTTTGGAATATTAACATGTTCAACATCGCAAATTCTTCTTCAAAGTACAAGTAATGAAATAAGGCAAAAAAAAAATCGTTTTTTTAAAACCTCAAGGTGGTGTAACCCCTTAACATATGTTCCGAAGTCTTTCTGACGTTCGGCGACGGGAGGCCACTACTTAGGAAATCCTTCGTTACAAGGACAGATTTTCTGGCGTTCGGCGTGTGACGGCCGCTCTCTTAGAACTCTGTTCCTCATATAATGTAAACCGTCCGGCGGCCACTGCTGAGAAAGCCCCCGTTCCTAAAGGAGATTCTCCGTCGTTCTGGCGGTCACTGTCTATGGAATATCCTTCTACAGTGTCGGGCCCTTTCTGGGTATTATAAAACCATTTCCCACGTGAAATCATATTTGGTGTGTGCCTTAAGCATTCGCTATAGTTACACTCTGGCTCGTAATAGTTCCATGAAATCTTATGTGTGAAGAATAACCAAAATCCTTTGGCGATTGACAAAGTCGATCTGCTGGATTAATAAAAGGCCAGTAAGATTCAAGTATAGGCAACTCAGGTGACCGTGGTAGATGAAATGCGCATGCGCGTGTGTCTTAACTCGCGCAACTTGTTGCTGCCATGCATTTATAGCGATGGCTACACTTTCGTCGTTTTGGCTCCAGTACTTCTAATATAAACAGAGCGCACTGGAATTTAGACATTATATTGGTTATTGCCAAATTGATTGTAATGACATAACACAATTTCACGAAGCCCACAAATTGGAGTAGATCGCCAGTATCCGTAGGTTTCGAATGTCGATTAATATTTGAATATTAAGTTATCCGAATAGTTAGTATTACTTGAGTAGCAGTACCTGGATATATAAATAATGTAACTTCATTCGTAGCATTTCGGTTTCACTAAGATACTGATATAGTAATAAATTAAAACAGTCCCAGTCCTAATTACCATGCATGACACTGCAGTGTACATGTGGTAGCAAATTGCGTCCAGAGCCACCGCCGGGCATGTGACAACATGCGTCGCGATGTACCAAGCGTGTGTGCGTACGGGCTGAGTGTGGGTACATATGTGTGAGTGACGCTTGAGAAACGGCAGGATGCCGAAAGAGCAGTATAGGTCGAAGTCTCGCAACGACCTGATCGTTATTGATGTATATCATTAAGTGTTGTGCTAATAAATAAAGACTTTCCATTCTCATTATACGCCCGATCTTACATACATTCACAGCTCACTGGCCATTTAGAAATTAATGTTCTCATGGTTGGTAAATGTTATTTCCATAAATCCTATTATTGAATACAACGATAGAATAGTTGTTTTCGATTTATCGTTAGCCTATCTATAACCGTTTATATAATGTTAGAAATACGTTAACCCTCGCCCGGCAAAACCCGAGCCTGGAGAATAATTTGTAGACATACATGGTATATTTAGAGTAGATTGTTTGAGCACGTATACAGGGTGCTAAAAAACCATTTAATATGTATACAGTACAAAGAACACACTATACTGAGTAAAAATAGTGTTAATAAACACAGGTCGAAAGGTTAACCGTTTCTGAGAAATAAAGATTTTTGTATCTTACAAGGAAAGGTCGCACTTGGTGCAATGAAGTTTTCAAAAGTCGATAACGGAATCTCGTTCTACACCCCCTGGGTTTGTGACACTCCCAAGGCTATAGAAATATCGCAATTACTTATTCCATCAATTGTTGGAGCAACTGCGAGATCGAGATGCGTGCTCTGTGTATGTGTTTGCGTGCACGTGTATGAGAGAGAAACTGCATGATGACCGAATGCTTCGTGAGCGACCGGCGTCTCCGTTTTTTGGTGACACACTGTCGTTTGGCTGGGCAACGCGACGCTAGGAAGGAACATGGCGCGTTTCGGGATCAGAAAGACGCGTGAACGAGCTGCGCATCTCTAGCGAGCGAATGCGTGACAGCGAGCAACAAATAATAAGCCGCATTATGCGGAGCCTAACCGGGTTGGCACAAACCGCGCAAACAAATTTATTTTATGCATCATAAATATGCAAGAAACATATGGCATTTTTGTACGTTAAGATACAAATATGCACTAAAAATCCATAAAATACCTATATGTAATAATGCTGTTTACAATTATTCTACTACATTGCAGTTTGCGTTACAATGCATGACGAGCATTTTCTCTAAATTGGACACCTTTAATTGATGATGTTTTTCTGGGAATATTAATTTATAAGCGGAGAATGACCGCTCTACGTCGCACGATGTAATCGGTGCGTACGCAAATTTGCTCCAACAACGTTCTGTCACATTTATTCATCTTTGTACGCCTTCGTTACCCAAGTGCTTGATATTGTCGATATTTCAGTAAATGCTACATTCTTTTCTAAAATTGCATTAACATTTCTTGTCGATAGTTCCGCGCAAACACCAGGAACGTTTTCTTTTTTTGTAGATATATTCACCCATAACACGTGAACGGATGTCGGATGTTCACACTTCTTGGTTCATATGAAGGGGCCTATTCTCCCATTAGTCCCATTAAGAAAAATGTCAACAAAAACCTATTTTTGAAACAGTTTTTTCACAAAATTTCGAGAGTAATTTTTACGTGTTCACGTGTAACTTTTCACTCGGTTGACCGATTTGGATGGTTTCGGATACGTTTGTAAGGGGTCACTCCCGCGGTGGTTCCATGTATATTTTAAAAAATTCTAGTAAAGAATACCCATCTTTTAATCCACTTATTTGCTAGCAAATTACTAGTCCGAGGTTGGTCGGGTTACTGTTAACACTTTACCGACCGGTAGCTTATTTATCGGCTTATTGCCCGCAACACTTACTGACCGGTACCCCATTAATCGGCTTTTTGTCGCCGACGCTTACCGACCGATAGTCTATTAATCGGTTTTTTGCCCCGACACTTATCGAACAGTAGCCCCGACCCCTATCCACCAGTAACCTGTGAATCGGTTGTCATGGCAACCAATACTTTGTTATTTATTATTGAGGTACAAGTGTTAGATCGTACTACTGAAAGCTCCTATATTGTTATTGTCATGTACGCACAGGTAAGCGTTGCGAAGAATCGAAGCACGCTCGCCAAGATTGCCTAAGGATTACGCGATATCCCCACCGATCCTGCGAACCAATCGCGATACGCCAAGCGGGTCTTCGCAATTCGCACACGCGAGGTACCTTCATACGCGAGATGTACACCGGCGAACAAAAAGAGTTATAAGACGATTGCCAACCGTGCAAGACGTGAATGAAAGCCTTGAATAATATTGGATATACGGGACGATTGAAATCCGCTCCTTACCCCGACGATTCCGATGAGCGGCCTCGAACACAACAGTTATGTAAGATCGGGGGTATAACGAATAAAGAATGTTTACTGAATAATACAGCACTTAATAATACATACATAATAAATTGATAAACGATGTAGGTGATAGTTGTGCCATAATCAGCAATGCATTATTTAGGAAGTACATTTCGCCAATGTTTCAGTCACCTTCTGTGACTCTCTTCAGGGTTAACAAAGACAATGGTGTATTTCTTAATTCTATGTAAGAACACTCTAAGTTGGGGATAAAAGGAAAAATTCTGAAAACATTATCTCACCTATGACTCTTCCTTTTTAACATACGAGGATTAAACCTCTTCTCAATGTTATAATTATGATTTATGGAAGCAGGGATATATGTAAGAAGAACAACTCAGATTAGAAAGAGAACAACAAAGATAAAATGAAATAAATGGAGCCGTGCTTGAGTGCTAATTTGCTTACCTCGTGGTATACCACGGAACATTTCTCGTCTTATGAGCACCATTCCTTTTATTTCATTTTATCTTTGTTTGTTCTCTTTCTAATCTGCGGGATCTCTTTGCGGGTGCTCCGCGAGAGAGGAACAACTTTGCGCGTTTGCTTCCAGATTATTTATAAAAGAATTACGTTAAATGAAACTTAAATCTAACGGGCTCGGCACTGGATTTGCCGACCACGTGCAGGAAGCGTTTCGCGGATCACACTTTCGCACTCTTTTCACTATTCAAACTAAACGGAAAAATGAGTCCATTACTCCAATTGATAACTAGAATTTAAAGACTACGATTTTAACGAGGATAGTTGAGTCCTTTTGTATCACACTGCAAATGAATGTACACAAATTAAGCTCAGACAAAGAGATTTCTATGATGCCCTCGGACAGTGAACTACGCACCTCGCGACTTTACAGCCAACTGCGATGAGGAATTCGTCGCGAGGTGGCTCCTGGCCTCGCTCAGGCATAGTTTTTAATGCCCTTGTTACGTCCTCCACCCGCTTTTTCTATAACTATATTCTCGCAACGGGCTCATCGCACCGCGTATCCCCTTATTTAGCCGTAAGTCGCGCATAAACGAAACAGGAGCAGGCGCACCGCGCCACTGAAATTCCTTCACGTAACGCTGACGCCCATCCGGGACGTAATCCGCGCCACGCGAAGGAATGACATAACGACCGCGCACAATAATAATGTAAGTAGAAACAAGAATGCTGACGCCGAATCAGCTCACAAGCCAATCCCCGACAATCGACTAGCGATCCGCGGCAACACATAGTTCTGAGAACGCCAACGCCAAAACGGAAGCTAGGGTGCCAGTTCCACGAAGCACCTAGCGACCCTCAGCGAAACACACTACTTAAATAGGCCACAGAGCAAGCGATTCCTCAATTACAATTGTCAGTTCCATAGCTAACGTCAAACTCAGGTGCGGCACTAAGTCACGTTAGTTCAGTTTCGGCAACTCGTTCGCCTAAGTTCTTCGTTGTCAGGCTCCCAGCAACCAGGCTCTAGTTTAATAAGAACAGTTGTGATTCTCGAGAAAGTGTATCGCCACAAATACAACTCAACATCAAACCCAAGGTAACTACAACAACCATCAATCTTCCTGACCCTACAACAACCTCGAAGAACCACACGACCACCGCGACATCATCGAACCCCCGCGATCTTCCATTCAGCTACCGGTTCACACTTTACCCGGCACTTTCGGCTACATCCCCATTCCTACCTAGGGACCCCAGTGATCGTCGAGCCATCTGCGGGCGTGGACGCCTTCCCGGCCTTCCTCCGCGGTAACTCACCCACTGGACCAGGATCGAGCCCATCGAGTAGGGTGACTAGTAGCGAGATAGTTCGGAAGCCTTCCCGGCCTCTTGCACCACACTCCTACTGCCCCTGACGATCGCTCTCCCTGGTGTGGAAAAACCCCGGGGTAGTGAACAGGAACCAGCCGAAACCTCCGCAGTTTTGTCGTTTACAAACCACCACTAAGATTCAACCGTCGCGCAGGTCCCCGCCGCAACTTTCACCGGAAGAGGCCCCGCGCAGGTCGACTGGTACGCGCCCGAAAGGAACGAGCCCGGCTCCGGGAACATCTGGCCGCTCAGCTTGAAACCGAGGTCTCAGCCGCCCTGACCAACCCCTCTCCCTCCTACGGCCCCAGCGGGGCCCGTCCTTCCTCCCCCAGTCCCAACTATTTCCCTATCCACACCTCCGAACTAAACCTTCCCCCTGAACCTGTCTCAGCAGAATCCTTCGCCTATCCATATATATTTGACGACGGACGCGGCAGGCACTATTTGTACCCGTCTGCCGCATACCTGCGTGACCTAGTCGAAGGATTCCCGTCCACCGTTACAGTGACAGAAATCTACGAGGACTCGGACATGGAGATATTGAACTAAAGTATAACGGCGATTCCGCAATAAAGCCCGACTAAGGACCACCAAAACGTTGACGTTTTTCCCCTTCCCTTCTCCCCAACGCATTCATACACACGAAGGTAACCAGTAGGCCGGTTAAACTCCCGCCGAAGCCACAAACAGTAGAGCCGTAACCATTCGGACGCGTTCACACACATTAAAATAACCAGTAGGCCGGTTAAACCCCCGCCAAAGTTACGAACGGTAGAGCCGTAACCATTCGGACGCGTTCCTCTTACATTTCGCGATACGTCAGTGCGCCGCTCCACTGACGGATAAATCCCCTTTTCGGTGCGATCCCTCCTTCCGTCCGTCCTCGATCCCCTGTATACCCGGTGAACGCAGGGTGCCAAAAACGAGGACGTAACACCCTTTTCGCGGAACTGGCCGAATAGCGGTCGATTCGATATACAAATACCCGCTGAAGCGTTCGCTCGGTGTTCATCGAGGCACTGTTTTCGTTCGTTAGTCTCTTTCTAATTATTAGATTATATTTGGTGTGCTGTGTGATTCCGTTAATTTAAAGACTCGAGATTTTTCAGGCTCACGCTCCGTTTTGAGTACTCACAACGAAAAATAGTTTTATGCAGAGGCGATGCGCGATTCATGCGTAAACAATAACGAAAATATTAGACAGAAAGATAACAAAAATTAACTATGCGAAAACTCTTTATAGTAATCTATGTAAACATCCATACTGTATAGACACATTGATACATGTCGCTCGCTCGCGTTCCGGTTTCGGCCATATATATATTTATACATTGGGTGGGACGACGATAATTCAAAAGTGAGGGATTTTCACTATACACTGCAACAGTACCGCGTATGCGAAGGGCACAAGCCATAATACAAGTATTGCCGCATCCAGAGGCCGGAGTAAGGAAAATAAAAAAGATAAATTAATTAAAAAAATATACTAATAGAAAGAAAAATCAAGAAATTACGCTGGGACGTAATACTCGTGTTAAATCCGCAACAAATTTTTGTTGAGCTTGTTTAGCTCCTTGACTGATGATTAGCTGCTCCCTCTACTTTCTTTTTGTATATTGCAGCATTTATGTGCTGTACCAACTGCGACTTTCGTTGACATTTAAAAATTTTCATACACTTTTGACAATAAAGACTTTGGTCATCATTTTCACTAATAGCAGTTTGGAATCGTTTCCAATCCAAATTTGAATTAACGCGTTTCTATTTTGTTTCAGTTTTGGCATTTTAACAAAATTGAAAAGCACGTAAGCATACTGACGAATCAAACTGAAGTTTTTGAATTCCAAGCATACACTGTCACATCTAACACTCAATTAGCAACTCAAGGTCACAGAAATATGTTTTGATAGGGTCTATGTTTGGCATTGACATCACACAACAACAACGGAAAGCGTGAGAAAGAGAGATCGAGATAGGCCTTCTAGCGTGTTTTATAAATATAATAGTTTTGTGTGTGTCTCCTTAAAATTACCCACAGACTTATTTGTCGCATCCAAGTCCCACACTAATAGACAAAATTACTTTGATATGATAAAAATTCCACATTAACGTAACATATACATATTTGCCGCAAATAACATACGCAATATACTTCGACATGTGCACTTAAAAAAACATGAAATATGCAAAATATGCAAAATGAAAAATGCATTTTTAGAATCTCCCATAACTTTACCCATGTCCTATTAAAATATACATTTGCGTAAACATTCGCAGTCTGATCATCATTAATTTACTGACTGGATGTTAACAAAAGACTCGAAGGTATGATATAGATATAGACAATAAATTATAATCTGCTCACCACAGACGGCGGCAGTTTCGGAATTAACAAGGAAATATCTAGTCTACGGCTTTACAATGGTTGCGAATATAAGTGCGCTCGGTTTTAGTTCGCTACGTGGTTTCCAAAACGCGCTTCGTCCACGCCGCGCTATTACATGCGTTTTGATCGTGATTCCGTAGGGATACTCCCACAATACTTGGCTATTACGGAACAAGATCGTGGCGACAATTTGTGTACACAGATCGTAATGATTCTGGACAGATCGTTCGCTGACTTCGCTCTTTCTGCTCGCACTCATTCTCTCTTACGCTCGATTTCTCTCCGTCTCTTTCTCTTCCGCTGGTGCAAATCTGTGGAAAATATGCATATAGCAATACTTGAGCCTTAGGAACCGTAATAAGATATTAGTATGGTACAATAATGGTATCGCCTACGCACGCTATTGTTGATAATAAATATGAGTTATACTTAACGTGACCATACGTCCCGTTTTGAACGGGACCATCCCGCTTTTAGGTAGCCTTTCCCGTTGTCCCCAAGCACAGCTTCGGGACGCCGAAATGTCCCGTTTTTAGAAAGAGAGCAACCCACGGTAACTATTTTAGAAAAGGACACTAAAAATCATCCGACCATACGTCCCGTTTTGAACGGGACCATCCCGCTTTTAGGTAGCCTTTCCCGTTGTCCCCAAGCACAGCTTCGGGACGCCGAAATGTCCCGTTTTTAGAAAGAGAGCAACCCACGGTAACTATTTTAGAAAAGGACACTAAAAATCATCCGACGGTAGCACCTAGGAGCTCAGCCAGGACGGCCAATACGTCTCACACATCGTAAGTCGGCCAGAAGCCTGCAAGTCCGCTTATTCTTTTTTTATCTGTAGGATAGATGGGAATGAGTGCCTGTGTGGATGAGTGCCTGTGTACATGACAAGAGTGTGGGTGTGTGTATATACATATGCATTGGAATCAGTTATTCCGTTGCCGCGAAACAGCGATTGGCTTGTTTTCGCGTCTTCGCAAAAATGCCTGTGTATGCGTGTGTGTGTGACAGGTTGTTGCCCGGTGCGAACGTTGGAAAGCGAGAGAATATAACAAAAAACCGACGATTCGAAGGGTTCACCTGTGTGCGATTGCAAAACAGAGTCAGTCAAATGAGTGAGCTAGAAACGCGTATACGCGAGAAATATAAAGTGTCTCCTGAGACATTTTTTCCTTACATATCGACGTGTATTATTGTAGTTAATTTAAGTTTTTTGTACATGAACCCTTCATTTTAACAATGCCTAAACGCAAGTGTACTCTTAATGTAGATCTACAAACTAAGTACCCGTTTATAAAGCAAATAAGTACTCCATCGGACGTCAGATGTGAAAAGTGTCGTGCAGAATTTAACATAACCCATGGAGGTGCCAGCGATATTAACCAGCATTTAAGATCAGGAAAACATAAAAATTCCGATATTGCTGCTGCTACAAGTTCTTCATTGATTAATTTTTTTAAGAAAATGAATTCACAAACTTCGAAAAATCTGGAAGTTGCTACGGCGGAAGGCGTCTGGGCTTATCACACGGTGCAAGAAAACCACAGTTTTCGCTCTAACGATTGTGCTTTTAAGTTAATTCAAACATGTTTTGAACAGAAATTTGGATGTGCCCGGACGAAAACAGAAGTTATTGTTGTAAATGTGTTAGCGCCAATAATAATAGGTGAATTAAAAGATCGCCTCAGCAAATGCAACTCTCTTCCTATATTAACTGATGCTTCGAATCACGGATCCAAGAAAATATTCCCTGTTTTAGTTCGATTTTTTTTTACAATACGAAGGCACACAAGTCAAACTTTTAGAATTTCAAGATCAACCGGGCGAAACATCAAACGTTATTATGAATTATCTCATGAAAGTATTCACAGAAAATAATTTGACTTCAAAAATCGTGGCATTTTGTGGTGATCATACTAACTGCAATTTTGGCGGAATTTATCTCTAGGAACAACATTGTTAGGGATAGGATGTGGAGCACACATAATTCACAACGCAATTAAAACTGCCGCAAATTGTCTACCTATAGACTGTTCTGGGATCGAATAAAGGTTTCGGTATTATTGGTTGCCAACATAAATGCGATCCCGGCAATGTCTACTGTTACAAGACATCACCTATTTGATATTTGGCTTCACGTGTAGGAGATGTTGAAGAAAACGTTTTTATTCGTATAACTGCGCAATGCGCTTCACTCCTAATCACACCTCAACTCACAAAATGCAACTGACTTGACTGGACGCACAAAGCAGCGTCGAGCGAGCGAGATGCGCGGCCAGAAGCTACGCAACTCTAAACAAAAAATATCAATCACGTACCATAGACTTTTATGCGTTATTGTGAAAATATATTCACACTTTTATATCTATTGTGCTCGCGTGGCAGTTGACACAAATGTAATGAAGTTGACACAAAGTATCACAAATTGGTAGACTATAGTAAAACTAAGTGGCTTGCGCTTATGCCTGTTATTGAGAGGATTTTGAAACTGTACAAGCCATTAAAAAACTACTTTTTGAGTGTACATAAATGCCCAAACATATTGAGAATTTTTTGAAAACAGTAACTCTGAATTATGGCTCCTTTTTATGCATGCACAGTCAACAACATTCCATTAAACCCCTCGGACTACCACGGTGGGTCACTTTTTCGGTGCCAGGAGATAGGCAACCCTGTCACCAGTGGTGCATGTCGGTCTGCCGGTAGACCGGTACATGTCACTCGCTGCAAAAGTCGATATTGCCACACATTCGCGAAACTGTAAAAGGTCGGATACCGGCTGGACGTCACCATTGCTGGTTGGAATTATGAAAATGTCGGATTACACTTCTCGGTTTCCTTTCAGCGCGGCAGACATACGCTTTGACAGTATATCAAATGATGAATTTTGTACTTATATTCCTTCTGTTAAATGAATATGTACGCATTTACTCTATCATAAATACACAATTTAATATTCACAAAATTTTTTGAAAGTGATACTTTTTCCCTTATCACTTTTATCCTTTATAATGTTTGAAATATGATCGTGATTTGTTGTATGATGCGTAAACAATTCAAATATTTTGAATATTTAAGTTACATCACTGAGAGTGTGGCCAGAAAGCATCCTGCAAACGTGCAGAGATGGGCTACGCGAGAAGTGTGCGTGCCGTGTCGGAGTGCCTAGACACCGTTGAATTGCGGTATGCACTCAGAATCAAAGTAAGGACACACACACTCCGAGCGGTATCCATCCATAATGTCGATTCCGGCGTCACTCACACGCTTCCTAACTTCTCTCATGTACATTGTTTGATCTTTTCCGCGCTCAAAGTCCGTGAAAAGACGGTGCCGGACGTTTCCCGGCCGCGCTCAGTCGCTTATTGTCAGTGCGTCGTGTTCCACCGAAGTGCCAAATTCGGACGTTGGCGACGCGAAACGCGAGTGACCCGGTAGTGCGGATGATACATCGCTGTGGGAACGTGAACATGCAAGTGGCAGTGACAGTGAAAGCGGTAGTGATGTAAGGCAAGACAATTCAGACAGTGACTTTAGTGATAAGCAACCGGAAGCGAACGAGTCCAAGGACGACGTATTTTCAGGTTCCGAAAGCGACGACGCCGCGAATGATTCGAGAAATCATGTAGTGTCCGGTCGCACCAGAAAATACATCGCGCCTGATAACGTCACTGCTGGGTCAAGTATTTCTCGCGAACCAACATTGACATCAAAAAGTGAAAATGTGGAAACAATCCAAGATTGATGAATGATGATATAATGGATTGCATCGCAAGAAATACTAATAAACGGGCGAGTGAATACTGTAGTACACACCCTGGACAGTCGTGGACAGAGGTAAGGCGAACCGAATTAGAAGCTTTTTTCGGTATATTAACAATGACAGGCCGATTTCGAGAATCGCGGGAAGATATTGCACATATGTGGCGCAAGGACCTTTTTTTATCTCGCCCGTTTTATACAGCAGCAATGTCGTGAAATCGATTCCAAAGTATTTTAAGATTTATCCGGTTCGACGCGTACGAAACGAGACACGAGAGGCAATTCGCGGATAAATTAGTACCAATTTGTAAAGTGTCCGATATCTTCGCAGCTAATTGTCGGGAATGCCATCAAGCCTCCGATAAAGGCACAATTGACGAGCAGCACATGAAATTTCGGGATCGCTGCTCATTTAAAGTTTATATGCCAAGTAAACCCGGCAAATACGGCGTAAAAATATGGACAGTTTGCGATGCGTAGACAAGTTTTTGTTGTAATTTCCAAATTTATTTAGGAAAGACCGGCAATACTCCCGAAAAAGGGCAGGGGCCACGCGTTGTCGGGGATCTTTTAGATTATTGGAAAAATTCGATGCGTACAATTACAACCGACAATTTTTTTACGGACATAACGTTAGTTAAGGACCTGCTGGAACAGGGACTATTTCTCGTCGGCACAATGAGGAAGAATAGGACAGATTTACCGAAAGTACTGACAGAGACATACGGATGGCCCGTGTATTCTTCCCATTTTCTATTCACGCGCAACTTTTCTCTCGTTTCGAACGTGCCGAAACCGCGTCGATGCGTAACTCTTTTATCGAGTGTGCACCACGCTCACGATGTGTCAAATGAAGAATTCAATTTTAAAACTGCAATTGTTCAATATCACAATTCGACCAAAAGTGGCGTGGACACACTTGACAAATTAGTTAGAGAATACACGTGCCGCAGATGTACACGACGCTGGCCTAATGCAATTTTGATGCATTTTATTGATATAGCCGCATATAATGCATTCATAATATGGATTATAAAAAATCCTCAATGGGAAGCGGCAAGTGGGTCAATTCGACATCGGAGAAAGCTCTTCCTAGAAGAGCTAGGAAAACAATTGGTTGCCGCAAATATTAAAAATCGGGCGAAGAACCGGACGGTAGCAAATAACCGGTACGTTGCAAAGGCCATTGAGGCCGCCGGAGAAACAATTTCTAAAGGAACAAAGGTAGATCCTGCTGCTTCTAACAAACGTGGCAGGTGCTACCTTTGTAAATCGAATTCTAAATTCACGAACCGCTGTAAAATTTGTAAAAAATTTGTTTGTCATGTTACGTCCTCGGTTTTTGGCACTCTGCGTTCACCGGGTATACCGGGGATCGAGGACGGACGGAAGGAGTGATCGCACCAAAAGGGCTTTCGATCCGTCAGCGGGGCGGTTTTCTGACGTATCGTTGACTTGTCTCGCACGTCTCTGACGCTGGCGAGTGATAGTTTGTGGCTTCGGGCGGTGGTTGCTGGCCTACTGGTTGCTTAACGTGTGTGTAAATGCGTCCGAATGGTTACGGCTCTATAGTTTGTGGCTTCGGGCGGTGGTTTAACCGGCCTACTGGTTACTTAATGTGTATAAACGCGTTGGGGTGAAGGGAAGGGGAAAACGTCAACGTTACAATAGTCCTTAGTCAAGCTTTATTGTAGAATTGCCGTTATACTTTAGTTCAATATCTCGATGTCCGAGTCTTCGTAAATCTCTGTGATCGTGGCGGTGGACAGGACTCCTTCGAGTAGGTCACGCAGGTATGCGGCAGACGGGTACAAATAGTGCCTGCCGCGTTCGTCGTCGAGTATATACGGGGTGGAGAAGTATTCAGGGGGGAGTTTGATTCTGAGGTGTGGATAGGGGAATATTTGGGACTGGGGGAGGAAGGATAAAACCCGCTGGGGCCGTAGGAGAGAGAGGGGTTGAACAGGGGGATTGAGACCTCGGTTTCAAGCTGGCCGCCCAGATATTCCCGGAGCCGGGCTCGTTCCTTTCGGGCCCGTACCTGTCGTCCGGCGCGGTGCCTTTTCCGGTGAGAATTGCGGTGAGAACCTGCGCGACGGTTGAAACTTAGTGGCGGTTTGTAAACGACAAAACTGCGGAGGTTTCGGCTGGTTCCTGTTCTCTTACCCTGGGGTTTTCCCATACCAGGGAGAGCGATCCTCAGGGGCAGTAGGAGCGTCGTGCAAGAAGCGAGGAAGGCTTCCAAGCCATCTCACTACTAGTCGCCCTGCTCGATGGGCTCGATCCTGGTTCACTGCGTGAGTTACCACGGAGGATGCCGGGAAAGCGTCCACGCCCGCAGATGGCTCGACGATCACTGGGGTCCCTGTGTAGAAATGGAAATGTAGTCGAAGCTGCCGAGTAAAGTGTGCACCGGTAGTTGAATGGATTATCGCGGCGGTTCGATGATGTCGCGGTGATCGTTTGTTTGGAGTGTTTCAAAGGATGGTCGAACGTTTCCTGGATGTTGTTGTAGAGTAAAGTAGACTGATGGTTGTTGGAGTTACCTTGTGTCTGATGGAGGTTGTATTTGCAGATATACACTTTCTCGAGGTTCACAATTATTACTGAACTAGAGCTTGGCTGCTGTGAGCCTGACAGTGAGGAAACTAGACGAAAGGGTTGCCGAACTGAGTTGACGTGACTTGGTGCCGGACCTGAGTTTGACGTTGGTTGTTGGACTGATAATTGTAATTGAATGATTGCTCTGTGGCTCTGCGCTGCTTATTTAAATAGTGGATTTTGCTGAGGGCCGCTAGGTGCTTCTTCGAACTGGTACCCTAGCTTCCGTTTAGGCGTTGGCAATCTCAGATCTATATGTTGTCGCGGATCGCCAATCGATTGTTGGGTGGTTGGCCTGTGGACTGATTCGGCGTCAGCATTCTTATGTTTCTACTTACATCTCTATTGTGCTATTGCGCGCGATCGCTAGGTCATTCCTTCGTGTGGCGCGGATTACGTCCCGGACGGGCGTCAGCGTTACGTGAAGGAATTCGGTGGCGCGGTGCACCGGCTCTTGTTCCGCTAATGTGCGACTTACAGTTAGTGGGAGGATACATAGTGCGGTGAACCCGTTGCGAGAATATAGTTATAGAAAAAGCGGGTGGAGGACGTAGGATGTAACAGTCAAGCGCATGGAAAACGAAAGTTTACATGCGAGAATTGTACAGATTAAAAGTAACTCTCGTTTTCCATTCGATTTCGTGTAAAGCAAGATATTTGCGAGAAACAATAAGTTCTGCAACAACCGGCCTCGTGTACAGTTCATGCAAATATGTCCAAAAAATTGTAAATATAGTTTTTAATTGTAAATTAATATATATATATATATATATATATATATATATAGCCCAAGTGTGCTGACACTATATATATTTGGATCGAGCCGGAAAAGTGCTTGCAGTCGTCACGAAGGAGCACATGAGGGCGTACCGTGTGTGTGAGCGCTGTGCGCGTCGTGTCTGCACCGTACAGACACGCGGCACGTACACATGTGCTCCTTCGCTACTACTGTAAGCACTTTTCCGGCTCGAGGCCCAGTCTGCTGACACTCGTGTGATTATGTGTGTGTGCGTGCGTGGATGAATGTTGCGTGCGACTGACCGCCCTCAACCCGGTCAAGAAGACGACGGCACCGACAAGACGACGGCACCGAGGAGGACGACGGCACCGAGGAGGACGATAAATCAAGAAGGGCCACCAATTGCACCGTGGGGGTTTTAGCCGGCAAAAATCCGGCACTACCCCGCACAATCAGGGGTAGCACTGAAAATGAGGCACTACCTCTGGTAGGGCGGGGTGTCTTTTGAAGCATTCCCGTACGTAAAAAAAAAAAATGTAAACAATTTCTAAAACACACTGTAACATCGCTAAAATGTACCTAAGCGACAATGTAAATTTTACCCCAAACATATTGTAAACAAATTGTTAACAATGTATAAAATATTTGAAAACATCAAGAACAATTACGTATGTAGCCAGAAAATACAATTTTTGTCGAATAAATAACAGATGTGTAACCAGGCTTTATAGATTTCTTTCTTTAACCTCCGTGACATCACTTTGCGCTTCATGGGTAACATGCAGAATGACTCATTTTTATAACGAGTGACTTTACCGGCATACCCATGGGTTGCAGCTCATCAGGCTGGGGATTAAATCAACCCAGCGTGGTACGCCGCGTCGCGCTTATATTCATCGGTAGTCCGAGGGTTAAGCTGTGTTAAATATCGGGGGTCAGAGTATTCCTGCAATTGAAGCAACAAAGGAAAACAAATCAACTAAAAAACAATTTGGTTTTGAAACAAAGTACTCTGTTTCTTCCCCACTCCGTTCATAATTTAATGGCGAAATCGCAAGAAAGTGGCTGCAGTGGTGTTGACGAAGAATATATGAAAATTAGAGCTGCTGAATTCTACAAAATAAGCAAAGAATATTTGGAACAGTGGACTGTGTTCTTTGAAGAATAAAAAATATTTGAATGGGCGAGTTTAACTAAAACACCTAGGTTGGAAGAAATTCAAAGCGTATTGGATGAATTGATTGCAAAAGGATTTATTAATTCTAAACAAGACCCAGAAGAATTTGATGAGTATTCACTTATTCCCAAATACATTACATCACAAAAAGTGACAGAATGGAACACTGTGAATGTTTCAACCGAAAATTGTTGGGTGGAATTGTTCAAACACTTTCACACCAATAATTTGAAACATATGAACTTTCTTATAATTATTGAATATATTTTATGTTTACCCGGCACTAATGCAGCCGTAGAAAGGGTCTTTTCCCTTATGAATAACTTATGGACAAGCGAAAAAACACAACTAAGAGTCCCAGTTCTCAAAGCCATGTTATTTATGAAAGTAAATTTTCAGAAATCTTGCCAAGAATTTCAGTCGTATTTAAAATCAACGCCAAATATACTTAAGCAAATTTGTTCCTCAGAAAAATATAAGACCAAATAAATGATTTATTTTCACGTGTTCTTTTTTTTGTGTTTTCATTAATAAATAGAAGCTATGAAAAAATTTGCGTTTTCTTGAAAGCACATACTATTGTAGGCCCTACAATAACACAATGTAGGGTAACCAAACAGAACAACGTTTATTTAATAAAGTAACCCCAGTTCGTGATAACTCGATATACATTTGACTTAAATTTAATATAAACATCTAATATGTGTGGTTCTCGGTCGACGTGACAGGAACAAAGACAAATTCAAGAATGCGGATTCCGAAGTGCACACACACACACCTTCCGATTTCTTTTTCTCCGCGCGTTAAGCCCATGTGAAAAATGAAAGAAAACTACTAAAAGATATTCAGACCTGAAAATTCAGTCTCCCTACACTATTACCTACAAATTAGTAGATGTCCCGCTTTGAGGAAAAAAATAAATGGTCACGTTAGGCATGCCCTAACGGACAGCTATAAAAATAGTGGCGGCTTAGACCTAACAGAGAAATTGTTCGAGAATCTCGCGATTCCCGTTGGGAAGTGACAGGGAATAAAAGGAGAGAGGAAAAGGGGGGTAAAGTGAGTAGATCTATTGGCGGTGGAGAGGTTATGTATCCACGTGGTCGGCATTGTCCGTTTAACAGAGTCTTTATTGACAAAATAATGGTCAAGGGTGCTATACGGTAGTGAGAGTAACAATTATAATGAGCGAGATAAGCAATTGTATGAATTGTATCCGCCTACAATGATTTGTACCTGTTTCGGATACACGTGTTCGTCTGCGCCGCGTGCAGAGCCTGAGCCGTCGGTGTTGATGTACCGTGAGCTTTTCAGAAACGAGTCTGAGATGTGTTGAATGAGCGTGTGATGTGTGTGAGCGAGTCCGTAACCGAGAGTCAATCCAAAAACTGATTGCAACGTGTATGAAGATGGAATCTGTGAAACTGTGAAATGGCAATGTGTTCACGTTGATCACTGAGACGGTAATGGCCGACAAATCCGGCGAGTACGCCGCCCGCTTGCCAGTGATATCAGAAGTGGCATCCTGCCGCATCGCGGCACGCGTGGTGGGGGAAGGCGAGAGTTGTATGCGTGCCGTGTCCGTGAGCGCTGCGCGCGCACAGTACGTAGACAAGGAAGGAGCTATACTTTTCGTCTTCTTTCTCTTTCTACCAATGTAGAGTAAAATGACGTCAGAAGCTGCGCACACACCGTACGAGGACAAGGAAGGAGCTATGCTTCTCGTCTTCTTCCTACCAATGTGGAATAAAATGACGTCAGAAGCTGCGCGCGCACCCAATAGAAAGAGACACAGGATTATGCTCCGTCTTCTTTCCACCACGATCGCACGCACGTGCTTCGTTCGGCATGTGACAGCGGTACCGAATTTACCTTTCGGCTGAGCGTTGAGCCGGCTGAAATTGTCAAAAATGCATTTGTACCAAATTTATCTCGCAAGGCGTCATTCGATAGGAGATGAAAAGAAAACGCTCTATGCCAAGTTTCAACCCTCTATCTCCATCGGGTAGTTATAGGGGAAATAAAAAAATCAGTTTTTGACACATTTTCCGTATTTAGCGGCGCGGACAAATTCTGAAAAAAATTGAGAATATTCAGAACATGTGAATTTATGGTTGGGAATTTTTGCAGATTTTTGTTTATCAAATCCTAAGCATCAAAAATCAAAAACCCCCCAAACACACGAAAAATTCCAATTACGTGTTGAAGTTTCCGACCCACAGAATTTTTATAAATGCTGTAGTGAAGTATTGGCATAAGTAGTACCACCAATTTTTTTTAGATTTTTTGGTAGTGTGCGTCGTAGTTCAAATAAATAAAAACCAACATTTACGACATATTTCGTGTAATAACTTATTGAATACTTAAAATAATTTGTTTTCTTGATATTGCCAGTCAATTATACGATGCTCTACGTTTTTGCATGCGAGAGAGCAATGTACAAATAAAGGGAATTAAATTATTTCGAGTTTATTGAAAGTCTGTGTGCACCGTACTTTGAGAAATATTGAACGGTAAGCCAACAGGACGAGTAGCTCGTTGGTTAAGCTACAGCCGCCTGCGACATCGTTAGACACATTTGTCGGAGGTTTGCGGCCAGGAGGCTCACCTTTTTTTTTCTTTCTAACAACTACACGACGGTAAGCGATATTCACTTACAAATATTTTAAACATACTTCTATAATATTTAACTGTATTGTGTATGAAATATATATGCACGCATTGCATTATTTATGTAATCTTTACTTATATTATATCACCCAATGAAGCTTCCAATGCGTGTAATGCATTCGAACACAGGAACATTCTAGGAATCTGCTAGTATAAGTATTTTATTCTCCAAATATAAATTTTCACGTGGTCTTCCACGCCACCCATGAGGTGCCACGACTAGCGCGTTCGGTTTTTGATTGTGGACCTTCGCCAGCAGCCCTATTGTACCACATTTTTAATTTATTAAGTTACAGTGGTGATGGGATATGTTTCAAGGAATGGTGTAGGTATATTGACTTTTTATAAAAGAATAAGAAAAAGCAAAAAAAAAATTGGTCTGGCATCACTTGTGTCAGACCGTACCTCTCCGAACAGGAGAGGTACAGCGGTACAGCAAAAATTGGTCTGGCCTCACCTGTGTCAGACCGTACCTCTCCGAAATGGAGAGTTACAGCAAAAAAAAATTGGTCTGGCCTCACTTGTGTCAGACCGCATGTCTTTACGTTTAAGAAATCTGTCGTATGGTGATTGCTGTCATGAGTTAAAAATATGCTTTTCTTTACACATATCTCATCACCACTGTAATGTAATAAATTAAAAATGTGGTACAATAGGGCTATCGGCGAAGGTCCACAATAAAAAACCGAACGCGCTAGTCGTGGCACCTCATGGGTGGCGTGGAAGACCACGTGAAAATTTATATTTGGAGAATAAAATACTTATACTAGCAGATTCGTGGAATGTTCCTGTGTTCGAATGCATTACACGCATTGGAAGCTTCATTGGGTGATAAAATATAAGTAAAGGTCACATAAATAACGCAATGCGTGCATACCAGTGTAGCCAGATCTGGCTCTTTTACACCATCGGTGTCCGCGGGAGTGGGGATACGGAAAAGTATGCGTGCCTTGTCCGTGAATCGCGCTCGGCGTTGAGAGAAGGACGGAACTATGCTGCGTCTCCCTTCCACCAACGTCGTGTGACGTCAGGTATCGTGACGACACATAACAAGGACAGAACTATGCTCCGTCCCCTTTCAACCAACATCGCGCGTTGCGTCTTTGATCGACATGTAGTCGCGGCGTCGCGTCTTCGTTCCGCACACGGGCCGGTGACAGTGGTGCCAGATTTCGCATAAGGCATCGCACGTACCATTGCGTTCTTTCAGCCGGAAGGCAAATCGGGCACCACCGCGTTGAGCAGAGCGCGATCCAGCGAAAAGTGAATCCAGGAGAGTTTGGGATTGACTTGTCGTCGCTCGTCGACGCGTTCGAGTTCTTTTTTTCGTAGGTTCGCGGCCAGCCATGACTCAATTTTTTTTCACAGAATAATTTTTTTTTAATTATTCATCACACGGCAACAAACGATATTCATGTAAAAAAATTTTAGTACTTACAACAGATAGTTTTTAATATTTTGTCAGCGGATCAACTTTATCTCATTGATTTGAAACCTTTTTCTTACTACGCACGTTTAGTTTAACAACGCTATCCTCATTTCGAGAAAGAAGAAGGTCTTCCTTCTTTGGCAATGCACCATGCATACTGTAATCCATATGTACGTCCATTGTCGCATTCTACCCACGAAATGTCGCAACGTGCGTATTGTCGAAGAAGGCATGATAAAAGACGACAATAATAGCAAAAACCCTGTCAATGGAAAACCGAAACTCACATTGTGCCGCTCCCGACTAATTGAAATATCTGAAGAGTCAAACCATTCTGAGCGCGGATTTTACGTACCTACTGCAAATTATTTCCCCGGGACTCTAACTGACTTTTCCAATGTCATTTATTCATCATTATTTTGCAACCAATTGTACGATATGTATTACTTTTAAATGCACATGTACAGGATCCACAGGTTGCGCTAGTCAGCTTTTTCCCTGTAAACGGTAAGTATTAGACAAAATTATAGAGGAAAGGGTTTAATGGGATCGTAATATCTATCTTCTACGAGAGTTCATTCTATTGAAAAGTGCACCGCTGCACCCGACAAATGCAAATGCGTATGTAAGGTTGTGACCGTACTTGATTTCGAGTTCGCAATGTATGCGCTTATTACCCGAAATGCGTGCAATAATCCGCGATGTATTAGGAGATTGATACTGCCTTCGATCTTATAGGTCGCGGGTTTGTTGATGTTTCGCCGCGCTTCGTTCGTCTATCGGTGTACCGGCAAGTCAGTGGTAGTGGTCACGGCTACCACTGTGCTCGCGTGTCGGAGAGCAGGCTCGTGCTCCTGTTAAGGAAGCGGATGGTGGGGGTTCGTTCGGGCAATGAACCTTGGTTTGTTGACAATTCTGTATTTTTCGGTGTCACAGTACAGCTGTTTCGCACTTACTTTAACCGCTCGCTTTTATACGTATGCCGATGCAATTCTCGATATTGTAATATGCGTTCGTGACTCTATTTGGGCTACCACTGGGCCTCAGCCATCCCAGTGGCGTTTTCTGACCAAAGAGCACCGGGGCCCCGGCCGGTACGTGAGCGGAGGAGGTCGCGGCGCAAGTCGTTTCCCTTTACAATTTTTGTCTTGCTGAAGTCGCTTTTGAACGCCAACAACCTTAACACAACCCAGGGGCCGGTGCGTGAGCGGAGGCAGGGGAGGTCAGTGTTGGTATTCCAATCTACTCTTATACGTCGCAGATACGTCGATTTCTCGGCAACCTTAGCACGTCCCCACGGCCGGTGCGTGAGCGGAGGCGGGGTCGGCCAGTGCTTCTTCTCGATTTCTCTGGTACGTTATCGCAAGTCCTCAGGAGAGGTGCGCCAATTGCATGCGCTAGGAGATGAAGTCTCCAAGGTATCGCTCGTGTATATGACTAGTCGTGCTACGGCACGGCGCTAATCTGGCACACAGGCCCCGATTGCCAGATTTCGATGGCTTTTATACTCCTCCAGAGGCGGGGTTTCTTCCGCGAATTTTCTAGAGATCGCGCCTCACGCACCCTGTCGGTCGGTGTACGATTGGGGTCGTTCCCCTTTCGGTGGGGGGGGGGGGGGGGGTACGTCCACCACTACTGTGTAGCCGTTCGCAATAGTTCGAGGCGCGTGTACGGTTACAAGGTTGTAGTTTATATAATTTCAGATACGTGGACTTCCACGGCACCCATGGGGTGCCACGACTAGCGCGTTCGGTTTTTTAACGTGGACCGTCTCCTATAGCCCTATTGTACCACATTTTTATTCTATTACATTACAGTGGTGATGAGATATGTGTAAAGAAAAGCATATTTTCAACTCATGACAGCAATCACCATACGACAGATTTCTTAAACGTAAAGACATGCGGTCTGACACAAGTGAGGCCAGACCAATTTTTTTTTTGCTGTAACTCTCCTTTTCGGAGAGGTACGGTCTGACACAGGTGAGGCCAGACCTATTTTTGCTGTACCGCTGTACCTCTCCTGTTCGGAGAGGTACGGTCTGACACAAGTGAGGCCAGACCAATTTTTTTTTTTGCTTTTTCTTATTCTTTTATAAAAAGTCAATATACCTACACCATTCCTTGAAACATATCCCATCACCACTGTAACTTAATAAATTAAAAATGTGGTACAATAGGGCTGCTGGCGAAGGTCCACAATCAAAAACCGAACGCGCTAGTCGTGGCACCTGATGGGTGGCGTGGAAGACCACGTGAAAATTTATATTTGGAGAATAAAATACTTATACTAGCAGATTCGTAGAATGTTGGTGTTCGAATGCATTACACGCATTGGAAGCTTCATTGGGTGATATAATATAAGTAAAGATTACATAAATAATGCAATGCGTGCATATATATTTCATACACAATACAGTTAAATATTATAGAAGTATGTTTAAAATATTTGTAAGTGAATATCGCTTACCGTCGTGTAGTTGTTAGAAAGAAAAAAAGGGTGAGCCTCTTCTTTGGGCGCGAACCTCCGACAAAGGTGTCCAACGATGTTGCAGACGGGTGTAGCTTAACCAACGAGCTACTCGTGTTGTTGGATCACCGTTCAATATTTTTCAAAGTACGGTGCACACAGACTTTCAATAAACTCGAAATAACTTAATTCCCTTTATTTGTACATTGCTCTCTCGCATGCAAAAACATAGAGCATCGTATAATTGACTGGCAATTTCAAGAAAACGCAATTATTTTAAGTATTCAATAAGTTATTACACGAAATATGTTGTAAATATCGGTTTTTATTTATTTGATCTACGACGCACACTACCAAAAAATCGAGAAAAAATTGGTGGTACTACTTATGCCAATACTTCACTACAGCATTTATAAAAATTCTGTGGGTCGGAAACTTCAACACGTAATTGGAATTTGTCGTGTTTTTGGAGGGTTTTTGATTTTTGATGCTTAGGATTTGCTAGACAAAAATCTGCAAAAATTCCCAACCATAAATTCACATGTTCTCAATATTATCCATTTTTTTCAGAATTTTCCCGCACCGCTAAATACGGAAAATATGTCAAAAACGGATTTTTTTATTTCTCCTATAACTACCCTTCTGATGGCGATAGAGGGTTGAAACTTGGCATAGAGCGTTTTCTTTTCATCCCCTATCGAATTACGCCTTGCGAGATAAATTTGGTACAATTGCATTTTTGACAATTTCAGCCGGCTCAACGCTCAGCCGAAGGGTAAATTCGGTACCGCTGTCGCATGCCGAACGAAGCGCGTGCGTGCGATCGTGGTGGAAAGAAGACGGAGCATAATTCTGTGTCTCTTTCTATTGGGTGCGCGCGCAGCTTCTGACGTTATTTTACTCTACATTGGTAGAAAGAGAAAGAAGACGAGAAGTATAGCTCCTTCCTTGTCTACCTACGGTGCGCGCGCAGCGCTCACGGACACGGCACGCATACAACTCTCGCCTTCCCCCACCACGCGTGCCGCAATGCGGCAGGATGCCACTTCTGAGATCACTGCCGCTTGCAGCGCGCAATAAAGGCGCGTTCGCATGGTTTCGCGTGTGAGCCGGCCCCAGGCCGCCTTGAAAATGCCGCGACGATGATTCGTCCGGCGTCGCCGCATTCTCAAACAGAAATGTTTAAATCTAGTGATGGCTACAACCTAACACAGCCTCCCTTATTTTTAAATTACACTGGACAACGAGAAAATTGCTTCCTGGCATCTATTAACCAATTCTTATAGATTTTGATGCGCTGAAAACGAATCTGAAATCCGTTTTTGTTTATTGGATCTAGTTTTCGAGAAATCGAATTTTGAAGAAAACTGCATTTTTTGCACTTTGACCCACATTTACGCCGTAAATATAAAAGTGAGACAATTTCCTTTTATTGCAAACAATTCTGCAGACTTTCTCGAATAAAATAGTATATAATAATTGTGCAATATGAACTTGCAAATATGTGTAAACATTGATTAAAGTTGGCGAGACACGTTTTTCACGCCTATTTTGAGGGACTCGTTTCCTTTTTCTGTCAAAATGATGCTTCTGGCGTAGATTCCAACTACTCTACGCGATAGAGCAGACATTTTTCTTTGGGAAACCATTACAATCGCACTCAAAACTAATTCCAGTTTCGCACGGGAAAAGGGAAAAGGAGTCCGTGTCACGCTGTTTCAGCAGGGGTCCTCCGCCATAAATTATTTCACACGCATGTGACTGCTCGCTGCTCGGCGGAGATACTTCGGTGTGGAGCACGCTACATACAGTAGGACCGGAGAACCCCTGCTGACACTGCGTGACACGGACTTCTTTTCCCTTTTTCCGTGCGAAACTGGAATCAGTTTTGAGTGCGATTGTAATGGTTTCCCAAAGGAAAATGTCTGCTCTATCGCGTAGAGTAGTTGGAATCCACGCAAGAAGCATCATTTTTACAGAAAAAGGAAAAGAGTCCCGCAAAATAGGCGTGAAAAACGTGTCTCCCCAACTTGAATCAATGTTTACACATATTCGCAATTTGATATTGCACAATTATTATATACTGTTTTATTCGGGAAAGTCTGCAGAATTTTTTACAATAAAAGGAAATTGTCTCACTTTTATATTTACGACGTAAATGTGGGTCAAAGTGCAAAAAATGCAGTTTTTTTCAAAATTCGATTTCTCGAAAACTAGATCCAATAAACAAAAACGGATTTCAGATTCGTTTTCAGCGAATCAAAATCTATAAGAATTGGTTAATAGATGCCAGGAAGCAAAAAATAAGTCGAAATTTGTTGTCCAGTGTTATCCTTACATCATATGGATAATTTTTAGAATACACTATATTGGTTGGAGTCTTACACGTCTACATCGCTTATAGCCAATAATTCTAGTATAGTGCATTTTTCTTTACTAAGTCTATTAAATCGGCCCTCAATATTATTAATAGTAATAATCGTCGTGAGATCGTGCGGGATGTTTAGCACTCGGGAGCCTAATGCTTCAGTAATGCAATCCTCCATGGTCTAGATACCTCTTAGGTCGTAAGCGAGAATAGATTTCCAAATTCGACGATAGATTTTCGTGGTACCCATTGCATCGAAATATGGATTTGGTACATTTTTCATGAGTGTAATGACGAGTTGCTCCCTGTTTGTCTGGTATAATATTAATGTGAATACTAACCACGCAGTGGCTGAGGATTTAAAACAAAAGACATGTTAGCATATTTCAAATGGTTTTGATGGACTAAGTCAGTGTGGTCCACGGGTGGGGCCCCTCACACGGCTGCTTCCACCTCCACTAGCTGGACGCAATACCGACTCCCCTCCCCTTCCCGATATACCATACCGCCGCAGCGCAAGCGATCATGTGACGCACTCAGCGTCGTCCGTCACGATAACAACGGGTAGTCGGGTGGGGACTCGAAATCGCACCTAGGTGCGGTTCTTGAACCACACTGGACTAAGTGCTCCTTTCCTTTTAAGCTAATTATTGCGTTTACGTCCTCAGATAATGATGTTACTTGATATGGTCCTAACCATGAAATACTTAATCCGCCAAGTCTATCTGTACCTTGATTTTTTAACCATACCCATTCGCGTGGTTCTAGTACTAATGGCTTAATAGTCTTATCAAAATGTAAATTAGTTTTTGTTTTGGCTTCTTGTAAAGCAATTGAAGCTCGACTCCAAAGTCTGTCCAGATGGGATTTAAAACCCTCTACGAAATCTGTATATGTAAGCCCGTTTTCATTCTGTAGCTGCTCTAACTCTGGCGGTTCTCTTCCAAATGCCAATTCGAATGGAGTTACATGTGTTGCCGAATGAATATTGAAATTTTATGTATTTATTGCTGCGTACAGTAATCGACTCCAGTGTCCTTTTTCTTCCGTGATGGCAAGTTGACTTTTCAAAAAATCCTTAAGTACTGCATGAACTCGCTCCAATGATCCGATTGATTCGGGTCTAAATGCAGTAGTATGGATCAAATCTATTTGCATAAAGTAACGGTTTGACTACGTCGATTGCAACTTTGTGACTGAAACTCCTCGGAGTGTCCGTAATGAATGAGGTTTTTGTCGGTCTTCTAACGATTTTGTTTTCTTGACAGATGGTGCACGTGTTCACGTATTGCGTTACGTGTTTGTATGGGCCCGTCCATGTGTAAGACCGAAGTATCTTCTAAAATAGTGATTTTTATTCCTGCGAGTCCACCTAGAAGAGTGTCATCAACTTGTCACCAACCTCTCTTTCTAATAGCGTTAAATGTATGTGTAATGTATTAGTCTTAGGGCACGTGACTGTCACTGTCACGTGTGCGTATGCGCACTCCCGAATCGACGCAGTATCGATAGACGGAGTCGATCACGGAGCGTCAAGCGCAACGCACCACTTGGAACCATTTATAGAAATAAAAGTGTGACCCAGCGGCATAAAGTGATTTATTGAAGCCACCTCCAGATACCACAGTATAGAAGGAACATACAGTGTACTCAATATGATTTCTTTTAAGGCGCGCTTATCGACCAGCGCTAGATTAGTTAACGAGATTAGTTGAGCAATCCATCGTAATCGAATTAATCACTTCTGCTAAAACTAAATCTCGAGTTTCTTCCAAAGATTCGCGAATCTCATCGTGGAAGAAAGTTTCGCAACTGATTTCGATAGTGTTGTCGTCGGAGAACTCTAAAGAATTTCGTTCGCCCAAATTCAAATTAATTAAGGTACTGTCAACTGCTGGTTGACTTGCGAAAACTACCGTTTTCCTCCATGGTACTTAATTAGTTCTTGCAATCATCACCGAATTTCTACTCAGCGCGTCTGCATTCGCATTTAAGCACCCTTTCTTGTAAATTATTTCATAATCGTATTCTTTCAATATAATTAGCCACCGCATTTGCATGGCACTAGGCTTCTTACAATTCGCTAACAACCGCAATGGTTGATGATCTGTTAAAATCTTAAATTTTCGTCCGTATAGATAAGTTCAAAAATGCTTCAAGCTCCACACTATCGCCAGTATTTCTCGATCAGTCGATGAGTAATTTTGTTACGCTGCGTTAAGTATCCTGCTTGCAAAATTAACCGGCCTCTCGTAACCCTTCTCGTCTTTCTGAGCCAGGACAGCCCCCAAAGCTTCGCCAGATGCGTCTGTTGCTAGAATACATTCCTTAGAAAAATTGGGATGAGCCAAAACGTTATCGCTAAGAAGTTCGTTCTTGAGTTTTTCAAATGCTTACTATTGCGATGTGTTCCATTCAAATTTTGCTTCGTTTTTCAATAAATTGTTCATTGGTGTTCCGGACTGAAGCGCCAGTCGGTAATTACTGATTGCCAGTGTTTATTTTTCTCTTACTCACGTTTCTGTCTCCTGGTACGTGCCCCCGTCCCCGCTTCCTACGGAGGCAGCCAAACCGAAGTGGTTACACCAAGAATTTATTTTTCCGGTATGACTTGTGCTTCGCTATGCCCTCGTCACGTTCGCGTTCGAATAATGAGTCGCCCGTTTGCGCCTCTCGATTTTCTTGGGCCGCTAATTGATTCTCATACCAATTAGCGCCCCACGGACAGGAGAGGGGGTATGGCTATATAAGGAGGGTCACCGTCTTTGTCCTTCATGTTCCTTGCGAATATTATTACAAAGTTCAGTTGACGTCGAAAGTGAATTTAGAGAGTGATTGCAGTGAAATTGTAGCGAGATCTCGCTATTCCGTGTACTGACTCAGTATCCACCTTCCACCTGCAGGACCTTCCTTCCGGAGTTGCTGGTACCCGTCGCGCGCCTGAACGTGACTCTTCTATCCCTCTTCGTTGCGGGCATTACGGCCATCCTGCGTGAATTCCTCTCGAAGGGAATTGCGCCGTTTTGTCGGTAGCGCCCTTGTCCACTCTCACCCCAGACTATCTTCTCGCGTTAGGCGAATCGAAAGTCCGAGTCTTCCTACATTGGAACTGCGTTTCACGTTCGTTGAGCCGTCGCTTTCGCCCAAACACGCGTGCAAGAGGCTCGTTAACGCCTTCCCACTTAGTCGACTCCATTCTCGCACGTGCGAGTGTTGTAAATATTGTAAACAATTAGTCTATAAGTGTTTCGACATTAAAGACAGTGCGTGTTTAACCAACACCAATTTCGTGGTTGCACACTCCCGTTACGGTTTCCCGCTTCCCCGGCAAAGTACGCTCCTTTCCGTACAATTGGTTCAGATATCTTTGAAAAGTCTTTAATAAATCTTCCATAATATCTGGCCAACCCTAAGAATTGCTTTATATTCATTTTGTCTTTAGGAACTGGAAATTCTCTAACAGCTTGTAACTTTCCCGGATTTGGTTTCACTCCGTCTTTGGTAATTAAGTGATCTAAATATTTTAACTCTGGTTTCAAATACTCGCATTTATCTGGTTGCAATTTCAAACCTACGTCTCGAAGTCGTTGAAATAATATCCTTAGTTTATTGCGGTGTTCATCGAGGGTTTCCGCAAACACAACCATATTATCTAAGTAGACAAAACATATTTTTCCTATTGTCGTGTGCAAAAAGTGTGTCTGTGTGTGTAAAGAGCATATGAGAGCGAATGGTAGCATGCTGCGCGTCGTCTCCTGTTGCCGGGCGCGTTTTTCGGCAAAAGTCGTGCGCTAAAGGCAGTCGAAGATGGCATGCACGCATGAGTGGACGTATGAGAATACTGGGAATAGCGTCACGAGGATGTGGATAAAGTGTAGTGCGTTGTAAATAAATATATCTATGTTAATATTACTGTGAACCCTTTGGCCTATAACCACGAGTCTGACTCGTGGTAAAGAATTTGTGTCATAAACAAAAACCACGATTCTGACTCGTTGTAAAGAATTTGTGTCATAAACGAAAATCACGAATCTGACTCCTGGTAAAGCATTTGTGTCATAAACGAAAACCACGAGTCTGAAAGTCTGAACAGCTGAATGGCACGGCGTGCGACCGACTTTCTTGTTTACTATGGCACGCGCAATTGGCAGATACCGTGAAGGCCAAGGGGTTAAATCTATGGACTATTTGAACGACGACCAGTCAGTAGTCACGTATATTAGGTTTGGATTATTAATCGTACAGTTGATATTCTTTGATTTGCTTACTTGCAATCACTTTTATTACGTCCATTCGTTCACGGTCTTTACAGCAAGATTGAGACCGGAAGTACGCTCGCACGCTGCCTTAAAAGCTAGTTCCAAAATAAGTGCCAACCGCGTCACTCAAACATCTCTAACATTCCCACTTTTGAGTGGTGCTGCTCGATCGCTAGCATGCTTCGCAATTTTATGAATCTCTCTTTTGGTAATGGTTTTGTTAGCATATAGGCGATCTGTTTTTCGCTCTCTACATATTTCAAATGAAATTCATTATTCTCGAATAGGTTTCTTATGAAGTGATATTTTATGTCTATGTGTTTGCTGCGCTTGTGAAATTCTGGGTTTTTAATAAGTTTTATCGCACTTTGATTATCTACGTATATTGTTGAGTATATATTTTCTTTCCCTGTCAACTCACTTACCAATCGCTTCACCCAAATTAATTCTTTAGCTGTCTGACTCAGTGATCTCAGAAGTGGCATCCTGCCGCATTGCGGCACGCGTGGTGGGGGAAGAGAGAGAAGTAGTATGCGTCGTGTCCGTGAGAGCTACGAGTAAATCGAGTGGCGCGTAGCTCTCACGGACATGCACGCATACTACGTCTCCGTGTGCGGCAGGATGCCACTTCTGGGATCACTGGTCTGACTTGTGGCGACGTACTCCGATTCTGTGGTAGACAGTGCTACACACATTTGTTTTTGTGATCCCCAAGTTATTAATGAGTCTCCTAGTTTTATAACAAATCCAGTTGTTGATTTTCTTGTGTGTATGTCGCCTGCAAAATCTGCATCGCTAAATGTGGACAATTCTAAATTGTTATGATTATTAAATACTATTCCACAGTCAAGAGTTCCTTTTATATATTTAATCACTCTCTTTACCGCACCCCAGTGTGCTTGTGTCGGGTTCTCAATGTACCGACTTAGGTGGTTAACTGCAAAACTAATGTCAGGTCTTGTCAAAATTGACAGATACATGAGACTTCCAATTGCCTCTCTATAGGGGACAGATGGATTTTCTGTCTCCTTATTTTCATATAAACTTAAATTCTGATAACCGTCCATTGGAATGCATATTGCATTTGCTTCATTTAAATTAAACCTCTGTACTATTTTTGTTTGAGATATGAACTGCTCGCGTAGGTGTTAAGCGAGAGGATAGTGGAAGGGTGAGTGGCAAGTGAGCTTAAGCGGTTGAAGTTATAAAAACCACAACAGTTGATTTATTTTACGCACTAAATAACAGTTATCTATACACTGAGTGAACCCGTATTGAGTTGCACCGTACGAGGAGTAATACTGACAGAAAAGAGATGAAGTGAAACCGTCCGAAAAGAGAAACGTTTGCTATAGCACAAGATGTAGTGAAGTTCGCGCGATACAATGGTTGCGAGGTGAGTGAGAATAAAGGCGGGCGCCGGAAGCGCACCGGCTCGTGACGTGAGTTCTCGAAAGTAATCGATTAGATCTGTGGTGATCGCTGATAGGTGGACAAGTTATCGATTCGAGATCTCGCATGATTAATGAGTGTGAAGTGAGGTGAAGTTAGTCGGTAACATAGATTTCTCTGACAATTTTACTGGCATACAGTTTTTGATTAACTAAAATACTCCCATTCTGCATTCTTTCAATTTGCATGCCTAAAAATAAACTTAAATTTCCAATCTTTATGTTAAATTCTTTCTGTAGGCGTATTAGTAATCTGTCAATTGCACTTTTCGTTTTCGCTAAAATTAAACCATTGTCTACGTTTAGCGCCAATATTAATTTTTCTGACTCATTGTTGTTTAAAAAAATACAAGGATCTGCCATACTCACATGCATTCCATTCTTATTCGAAAAATGAGTAAAACATTTGTTCCAGCACCGGGACGCCTGCTTCAGCCCATATAGTCCTCGTCTAAGCTTGCATACCTTATTTGATCCGTCCTCAAACTCTTTTGCTTGTTTCATATATATTGATTCATTAAGCTCGCCATACAGAAACGCCGTGTTAACATCAAATTGCTTCGTGTACATATTGCCAGCGGCTGTTAAGGCGATCATTGTTCTGATCGACTCAAATCGAACTTTGGGGCTGAATGTTTCTTCATAATCAAAACCATACTTTTGTTGGAATCCTCTTGCCACCAACCGAGCTTTATATTGTTCTATTTCATTATTCGCATTTCGTTTTATTTTAAACACCCACTTGTTGTCTATCAATATCTCTCCTTTTGGTAACTCTTCTAATTTCCATGTTTTATTTTTAACTAACGCTTCATACTCTTATTCCATTGCAATCTTCCATTTGTGCGCATTTACGGACTTTATAGCATCTTCATACGTTTCCGGTTCACTTTCTTCAGTCTTTATCATTGCTGTACTCCAAAAGTCGTTAAATCTGATCGGTGCTTTTAATAGTTTTCTATCTCTTAGATTTCTATTTGATCCTTGTTGTGGTGTCACATATTGCTCTCCTTCTAGATTCTGTCTTCTTTCTTGATGTTCTTCAATTCTTCTCTCTTCATTTTCTTCAATTCTTCTTTCTTCTGTTTCTTCAATTCTTCTTTCTTCTGTTTCTCCTGTTATGTTTGTATCAGTATCTACCAATGTGTCTTCTGAAGTATCGTGATCTTCACTTTCTGTTTCATTTAATTTTTCTTCTTGGTCAGTCTTTTCTTTTAATATTAAAGTTGTACATTCTACTTCCTCATTCCCTAATTTTGTTGTATCAGTCTTCTGCAACTCATTTTGAAAGATAATATTCCTTGTAAATTCAAACTTGTTTTCATTCTCTATCCAAATTTTATAACCTTTTGTTTCCTCATTGTATTCAACGAATATTTCTTTTTTTCCTTTTACGTCAAATTTTCTTCTTTTTTCTTTAGGTACGTGTATTATCACCTTTGTCCCAAATACTCTCACGTTATCTATCTTAGGTTTACATCAACTCCCACGGTGTCATCCCTTTTACACTGCTGGTACCAGTTCGGTTTAATGTATATCCATGGCTTTTGCAGTTAACATTGTGCGAGCTGCTTCCACTAAGGTTATATTTTCGCGTTCCGCGCTGCCATTCTGTTCTGGTGTATATATAACTGTTTTCTGATGACATATGCCGTTTTGTTCAGTGATTCTTTGTATCTCTTGATTTACAAACTCTAGTCCATTATCGGATCTCAACGTTTTGCATTTAGATCCAGTTTGCGTTTGTATAAAGTTCAGATATTTGATTAACTTTCCAGACACCTCAGTTTTGGACCTCAAAAAATAAACAACCTTATAGTGTGTGTAGTCGTCCTTAAACAAAATAAAATACTTTGATCCCCCTAATGATTCTTTCTCAATCGGACCACATAAATCCACATGAACTATTTCTCCTATGCATTCAGTCTTTGAGTTACTTATATTAAAAGGTAGTTTGTGTATCTTGCCTAGCGCACAAGATTTACAAAAATAATCCTCCATTTGAGTTTCGATTTCCATTTGTCTTAGTATATTTCTTACTTGTTTATTATTCTGATGCACTAGTTTCTCATGCCACAGCTGTATGGTGCTTTGGGTTGTCACATGGGCTTGTAGTTCCTCGCTATCTTCTAAGACCTTAAATTTCATTTTGAATAACCTCCCATGTCTGGTTCCCACTGCAACAGCGGCGTTTCCTTTTGTTACGTGGCACTCGTTTTCATTTAAAACTATTTTACAACCTTTATCAGCTGCTGCTACTGCCGAAAACAAATTTAATCTTATATCAGGTACATATAGCACGTCCGCAACATGTCTCTCTTTGCAGACATTGTTTACAAAAGTTTTAATATTTATTATTCCTTTTCCTAGGGCTGGAATGAGATCACCATTTTCAATTCTTATCCATTTGTTTTCTGTGAACTTTTCATAGTCAACTAGCCAACTATTGTTCTTAGTCATATGGTCGCTGGCACCTGAATCCAGGTACCAATCATCTTTACAGTCAGTTGTATTATTATTCGATACAGTCAGATTTCCTATAAGCGCATCACCTTTTCTGTTGTTATTACCTCGAGATGATAGGTTATACTCAGACTTTGTTTTATTTAAGTGCCAGCAATCCGCCTTCCAATGCCCTGGCTTATTACAATAGTTGCATACTCCTGGCTTTCTAGTATTGTGATGTGTTTGCCTGGAAGTCATATTTTGTCCCCATGCGGCTAAGGCACCCGATCCTCCGCCATCCCCTTCCTTTGATATTGCTCAAGCTTCCTCAGTTATCAGTCTTGCAGTTAAATTATTTAGAGTCCTTTGTTCCTCCTCTGTAGATTCCCATGCTGTTACAAAATGCATATATTTCGGAGGCAGTGTCATCAGTATCTTTGTTATCAGCATTGAGTCTGCCACAGGCTCGCCCAATGCTTTCAATTTATAGTTTAAATTCTCAAGTCTGGATATGTATTCCGCCATTCTTTCTGTACTTTCCATTTTGGTAACATAAAATTACTGTTGCAACATGTGTATTCCAGTTTCACATTTCTGCTCGTATACACTGTGTAGCTTTTTCCACATATCCTGAGAACTTTCGCAATTCATTATGTGCACCAACGGCACATCCGAGATACTCGTTGCTATTATCCTTTGAGCCAAATGTTCGGCTTTTTCCGATTGCAATATTTCATTTTCAATTTCTAGGCTTTTTGCCGCATCTGCCGTTGAGGCTCTAGTAGGTTTCTTAGAGATGCCATTTACTATATCTATCGCCTCTATGGAGGATAGAATTATTTTTATCTGAAATTTCCAAGTATTCCAATCACTGGAACCTTTTAATTTAGTTATTCTAGACTCGTATTCACGATCCATTCTTCAATAAAATTTATTTCTAGCACGTGGTCTGATAACCTCTTTTCACTTGATCCAGAATATATTAGTTTTAACTATTTTCAATCCCTGGGCCCATAACCTGTTAAATCTATGGACTATTTGAACGACGACCAGTCGTAGTCACGTATATTAGGTTTGGATTATTAATCGTACAGTTGATATTCTTTGATTTGCTTAGTTGCAATCACTTTTACTACGTCCATCCGTTCACGGTCTTTACAGCAAGATTGAGACCGGAAGTACGCTCGCACGCTATCTTAAAAGCTAATTCCAAAATAAGTGCCAACCGCGTCACTCAAACATCTCTAACAATTACCCTGGTCATTTTCAATTCTACACTATTGATCCTTTTCATGCTTGATCCATCATTCTCTGAAACGTTGCAGGCGCATTCTTGAGTCCAAATGGCGTTCGGTTATACTCGATGTGTCCTGCGGGTGTAGAAAACGCCGTTTTCTATTTGTACTTTTCTTTCATCTCCATTTGATGGAAACCACTTGCCAAGTCGAATGCGCTAAACCATCGAGCTCGCCCTAACTGGTCTAAAATTTCTTCTATATTTGGCAGTGGATAAGCGTCGTGCAAGATTTTGTTGTTTAATCCTCGGAAGTCAACAATAATTCTCCATTTCTTCTTACCGCTTGCATCTGCCTTTTGCGGCACAACCCACAACGGTTAATTGTAGGGGGAAGTAGAATCGCCCTTACTGTGTCAGTATCAGGTTTGCTATGCTTTACCAATGTGGTGCTAGGCAGATTGTCGCCGGGCAATGTGTAGATATCCTTGAAATCTTCTATTACATTCGAAAATCTGTCTTTTTCACTCGCATCGGGCAAAGAGTTTCCTTTAGAACCTCGGTCCTTAAGGGTTTCAAGTTTACTTTAAGTATCTGATGCAGGGTCTTCGTTAGCTCGACCATTTGCTTACTTGTGTTACGTCCTCCGTTTTTCGGTACCCTGCGTACACCGGGTATACCGGGGATCGGAAGACAGACGAAGTGACCGGCCCGATAAGAGATGTGACGTGTCAGGGGAGCGGCTCGCTGAGACGTCGCACGCGCCTGAATATACTCGGTGTCCTAGATTCGACGCTAAACCTACGTGTATTCTCGCGTCCGAACGATTACGGCTCTAAAAGTGGTTGCGTAGCTGGTGACTCGGAATTACACCAACCTAAGGATTTTCTCGCGTCCGACTGGTTACGGCACAGAAACTGTGAGCGTCGCTGGTGACTCGGAATTACACCAACCTAAGGATTTTCTCGCGTCCGACTGGTTACGGCACAGAAAGTGTGAGCGTCGCTGGTGACTCGGAATTACACCAACCTAAGGATTTTCTCGCGTCCGACTGGTTACGGCACAGAAAGTGTCAGTGTCGCTGGTGACTCGGAATTACACCAACCTAAGGGTTTTCTCGCGTCCGACTGGTTACGGCACAGAAAGTGTGAGCGTCGCTGGTGACTCGGAATTACACCAACCTAAGGGTTTTCCTCGCGTCCGTGCGGGTTACTTAATCTATGATTTCTACATCCGAATCTTCGCGAATCTCGGTTACCACGGTGGTAGACGGTACGATTTCCGGTTCTAGAGGCTCGAAGTAGACCGTGAACTGTTCTTGCCCTGGGGGTAGTTCGAACGGACAAGGGTGTTCTGGAGAGGTCCAGACCGGTTGCGCGTGTTGTCCGGGGTGCGGGTAGGTAGGCGGAATGGAATTCGCTGATTCGCTCGCGGTTTGTCGATATAGCTGCGACCGGTACAAGCGAGCAGCTCCGCGACGTGCCCAGTATTTTACTCCGCCCCGCCGAGTTCCTCTATAATCCTTACGTGGCTGGCGACGTCGGGGTGCTCTCTGGTTATGAGTTTGAGTGGGAGAATAGTTGCGATCCGTGGAAATGACCACTGACTTCGGGCCCGAACCGTGGTGTGCCGAAAGTGGTTGAGTAGCCACGGTTGTAGCGAGGGGGCCGGCCGCGGGCTAACGAAACCTGTGAGCTGAGGTCGCAACGAAAGATTCGCAGAGGGATCACCGGAACTCGGAGGTTCGACGGTGCCAACGGGATATTGCCCGCACGGCGACTCAGGCACAGGCTCGATGGACAGCAAGGACCACCCGATTTATGCGGCCGGCGGTTTCGGTGCCCCAGGTTATGGCGGGCAAGGAAAGGGGTGATGTCCCCCGTCTAATTACACTCAGAGAGCACTCCGATAACCAGGCTTTACGCGGGTGTACGGGTCACGTTGTGAGGATGGGTGTGTAATACTTGATTCACGAGATTGTGTACATGCTGTTTATTAGTTGATCGAACCCTACAATTTGGAGTGGAACGGCTCCACTTCGTTATCGCGACCGGAGAATCGGAGATCGAGACTAGACGCAGGGTCTCGACCACGCAGGTTACTTATAATTAGTTGAATTTCAAAGGCTTCACCACGCTGGTTGCCTAGAATGGTCCGAATTACGAAGCTTGATCACGCGGATCACTTATAATTAGTCGAATTTCAGAGGCTTCACCACGCTGGTTGCCTAGAATGGTCCGAATTACAAAGACTGCTTGGTTACACCAACCTGGTGTTGCCTGACGAGATACAGGAACAATGGCACTAATTCTACCGCGTTGATTATTCACTTGGACTTAACTTGATTCTATTGACTCGACTCGACTTGACCTGATTATATTCGTTACACTTGATTCACTTAAAAGACACCGAAGGTAAATACTAAGTCGGGTGTTACGCTTCGCACCCGCACTTGAATTCTTAATACGCGAACAACGGTGCAGTTCGGAGCACTGCACCCAAAGAAGTGAATTGAAGTAAAACGTTCAACGAGTAAGTCACAAGTCCCGAACAGTAAGTCGCAACCAAGAGTGCGGTGGTGACCAAGAGTGCGCGTATAGGTATTTGCCGTAACCAAGAGTGTCCGAAAAGGGTCTCGTACTGCCCTATATAGACGCCGTGCTCCGCGGAGCGGCGTTCGCATGCTGACACTGCATCAGCGTTATATCCTGGGAACGGCGCGACAGGTGCCTTTCCCAGGACTCAATCATACGTGTCTTATCTTAAATAAGGGTCCGTGAGAACCGTGCTACATTCCTAAAGTTAGATTAGAGTAAATCTTAGAACTATTGAGCGAACGGGAGACTGCGGCGAGAACGATCGATTAGTTATTCTTGAATAATTTAGAAAAGCAAAAAATTGTGGCGGGTGGAGGACGCAGGACGTAACACTTGTATTTATTATCGCTTCTTCGGCATGCAAGAACGGCATTCCGAGAAGACCGTCTTCTTCTATTGGAAAATCGTCCGGCACGATAACTAGCACATGTTGCCTATCTCCAATATCCATGCGAGCTTCGCGATGACTAATTAACGGCACACTGGTGATGCCATAAAATTGATTATTTCGCGCTCGCGTTGGTAATCCGCCAGATTTTTATTATTTAATTCAATTTAAACTTTCTCCAGTATCGAGGAGAAAGCGCCTTGGTTCTCCGTTTCTTCCCAATTGGATTGCAATTACGAGCTGTCTACTGGAATCTCGTCTGAGTTTAAGAATTTTATGTTTGAAGGTTTGCTCATCGGTAGTAAGGGAAAATGTTCTGATTTGCAATCTTTTGCGTAGTGTCCTTGCTTATTATTTAAAACACGTTGGAACAAATGGTGATGTATTTTCGCTTCTAATAACAGGCTTGGATAATGTTGACGTGGTAGGAAGCTTCGTCGGTAGAGTCGTGTTTCTACTATATGTTTCTACGCGTCTTGGTGCATTATAATAATTTGATCTTGTTCTTAACTCGTCGTTGCGTTGCTGTCCGTAAGCTAACCGTTGTGCTTCCAGTAACGTGTGAGGACTTTGATGTAAAATATCCTTATAAAGTGCATCGTTCAGATTTTTAATATATATCGGGATCGTATTTAAGTCTTCTGCTCCCGCAACTGCATTTCGCTCAGATACCGATAGATATATATTTGTACTTATGGCTCTGTTAATATCCCGGTGTAGAAGATTGAATCGTCTAGTATATTCGCACACGTCTCGCCTGCCCTGTTTCAAATTGTTCTGTTCTTTTATCAGGAGATCGTAGCTTTTTATTAATGAATATTCTATCAATAATACCTCATATAAATCTTCCAAAGTAATTAAATCCCTTTGATCCACTAATATTCCTGCGTCTCCCTTTAGTTTACGACAGGCCTGGGCAACTCGTGGCCCGAGTGCCACATTCTCCTTCTTCTTCCACTTCTTACCGACCCCCACCTTATTCCGTTTGCGCGCTGACGGAGCGAGGGGAACTAGCGGGGACGGTCCCGTATTATATGGTACGCTAGTTCCCCTTGCTCCGTCAGCGCGCAAATGGAATAAGGTGGGGGTCGGTTAGAAGTGGAATGTGGCACTCGGGCCACGAGTTGCCCAGGCCTGGTTTACTACTACATATCATATTCAAATAGATGCGCTCTTCTGAAATGAGCGGTTTCATTTCCTTGATTTTGCGGATAAACTTTTCTACTGGTTTATTGTACCGTCGAAGTCGCGAATCATATCTACTTCGCTCTTCCTTGGTATACCGCATGAGAGTTTTCTTCGAAGAAGACTGTTCTGTATCACCTTCCGAATGCGTTTCGTCGCCGCTATGTCTCGAAGGTGCACTAGCCCGCTGTCTTTGCAAACGTAATTTCGCTAGTTCTGCTTCAAGCTTATTTAATTCATCTGCTATACTGGCTTCTATTGGAACGCTTTCATCCTCGAATGAAGTCCTCGGTTTTCACTTGTCAGTCTTGAAATTACTTATTTTTAAGCTGCATTTTCTTTGCGAAATTTCTGATATTTCTGAATCTTCAATAGACTTTTCCCCATTAGTATCTGTTGTAATTTCGACTCTAGCTTCGCAAGTTCGATAGGTAGTAAAAGACATTTACTCACCGAGTTGCGAACTGCATCTCTCTTAGTTTCGTGGATTTCCTCGGATTTCCTTTTGCCAAGTTGCAGCTATCCTACCGCTGCCGCCATG
Organism: Priocnemis perturbator; assembly: GCA_963942575.1. Lineage (NCBI taxonomy): Eukaryota > Metazoa > Arthropoda > Insecta > Hymenoptera > Pompilidae > Priocnemis > Priocnemis perturbator. The sequence continues at coordinate 755,964 of OZ012651.1, forward strand.
AAGGTGTCCTCTGTTATGTCGCGTTGGAAAGGTGGGGGGTGATAGTCTCGGTATTCACTCCTCTTCTCACAAGCACAACTTAAGGTTTGTTAAGAACAGCGTACAGTTTGCAAAATGGAACTAAGTGATTGAGTGGACTATCTAGCAGCATTACGATGTTGCTTGCTCGATGGTTTTTCTTAGAGTGTCGGGCCCAGATTTGGGCATTTTCTGGGTAGTGTCTAGTGGAGGGAAAACCCCTTAGCGTCGGTCACATAAGCACGCGGTGCATACGGTGACGCCATCATTGGCACAAAGCCTCAGTTATCTTGAAACTTAAGTTATTTACGCAGGATGAAGGGCATGCTCTAACGGACAGCTATAAAAATTGTGGTGGCTTAGACCTAACAGACAAATGCTTAAATCTAGTGATGGCTACAACCTACGAGTACTCTCCTAACCCTAAAGGGCGACCGACGGTGTTACCTCGCTCTCTCATAGTAGAGTTCAGCAAAAGAAGGGATAATACCTCTCTGACGGTGATATTTTGATTCAATCGTTACTGGGGAATTGCGCATCTCGCTAGATCGGTAAGTCATATCGGTAATTGTAGTCCCCCTCGGTTTCCCGCGAGTGGTAACGAGATTTATCGATCCCTGTTTTTGTAGATGATCGTTATGCTGGTTAATGACAGTGGAGAATAGCGTGAGATAGTAAATAAGGTAGTTTGCCTTATAATAGTTGTTCTTTATTTAGGATTACGTACATAATAACGGGTGACGTGTGCATATTACGACGGGTCGCATTGGACCGACTACCGACGCAGTAACGCACGTATCTCCCGGCACACATCGCATAGCAACACTATAGCACCGTCTGTTTGGTGGAACGCGCGAAAGACAAAAAACACGCAATATCGTTGATTTTTCCAACACGGTAAAATCTTTTTTTTTTTACTTCACAATACCTAGGTTATAGTTTCATTATTGACCAAGTTTTTCGAAATATCTCAATAATTTGCCAGGTTGTGACGATTATAATGAAAGGTCTGAATGTTTCACGATTTCAGTCGCTACGTGTAATGCTGTAGTACTATGTTTTACAATGCAATAATGTTGGAAGTACGGTCATGCCTCACACGATAATTCCATTCGTTGTCCGAATACGTATGACCCATTGCCAATACCCCCACCCTTCGGGGAAATTTCCTTAAAGGGCCCGTCAACCGAAGGCGACCTTCTCGTCTCGAAGCATACACCAGTACACCCATTATTGTAATTATCGGTGAAATATTCTAGTTGGTGTGGTTAGTGACGAGAGTAATACATATGCTTATATAGCAACCAAACACGCATTCCCCTGGAATTCAATAGTAAACATTGAATCTCAAAATCTTCTCGTCTGATTGTGTATAAATTTGGAATGGACATAATTTGAAACATTTTCTATCGATTAATAGGGTGAACTTTCTAAACGGTCATAAATTTGTTTAGAATAAATTAATAATCTTATTTTTCCTCTCCTAACACAGACCATTCCTGCCCTTATTCCCATGTCACTTCCTCCGACCCATATGGGTCTCTCCTTTCGGCAAATCCTGTGCTACCGTCATCTCGTTTACCACCTTATACCGCGCAACCTTTCTCCACACGTTTTCCTCATCCCTTTCTTAAATATTCTGGAATCCCCTCTACCCTCAATGCTCTAAACCACCTGTTGTACTTGCAACGTCAGAAGTTTTTACGCATTTGTCCCTTTTCCCTCTCCGCCTTTATCACTACTTCCCAGAATCCATCTCTATATGAATGCTGTTTTCCTCAAAAACCACCCCTTTGGGCCCTTTTTCCATTTGGTTAGTCTGTCTTACCTACCCTTTGTTCTCTTTATCCCCCCTCTCTCTCCCTCTCCCTCTCCCTCTCCCTCTCCCTCTCTCTCTCTCTCTCTCTCTCTCTCTCTCTCCGCCTCCAGGGACACTTATTCGTATATTGTTCTATTTCAACTGTTTGAGAAATACAAGATTCGCCGGGGCAGAGAGCTTGAAGGGAAAGGAGGGTGTAAGACTTTACTTTAGCCCCACCACGCTTTTCAAATGTGCGATACGTCATTCCACGCAGTTTCACCCGCTGATCACGAATATCGCAATGTTTTTTGGCGAAATTATCAAACAACGCCAAAAAACAGTAAAAAATGTAGAAACCAAAAATCGTTTTTCAAAGATTACTCAGTACTCCGTAGATGTTTTTCAATACGCGACACGTCATTTGACGGGCCATTTTGCCCCACTCACGGCTGTCCCATTCGTTTTTTGCAGAAATCTAAAAAACTTACGAAAATGTCGAAAAACTCTTATAAGAGTTATTGTACGATTACTCAGTACGACACGTCATTTGACGCGACCTTTCATAGTAAATACGGCCGTTGTGTTCGTTTTTGCAAAAACCTAGGAAATTTCCGTTTTTACGCATAACAACTCCTTTCGAAGTACGGCATCGTATTTGTTTTGGCCACATTTGGACGCCATCACATTTGGTGATATATACATATTCGTTTCGCGCCGAAGGCGGTGTTGATACGCCAATGCGCGGCATTTTCAAACCCTTATCATATATCTGAGCGTCCGTCCGTTCACCCCAGTACTCACTTCGAATATCTATTCCGGAATTTCTTTAGTCCCTTGTTCTCGAGTCAACCCCATGATTTGCTACTGTCCCACCAGCGCGTCATATAATTTCTTTCCCGCACATGCAATTACCTATTTCTCACCTTCCTATTTATCCTCCACTTTAATATAAAGATTTAGGTCATGGTCGTATTTTTTATCAATTGTTCCTGTAGCCGTTCTAAAACCGATCTCCGTGTGCACGATGGCTACACTAGTTTCGAGCACGTGCCAAAGTCTTTCCTCTAAAAGCTTCGTATATATTTTATATAAAGACCACTGCACCTTTCAATTTCCCTCTTAAGCCCCTCTAAACGGTTTCTCATCTTTTCCTTTCCCTTTCATATTACCTGCCATTCTGTGTATTTTTCTGCTGAGCACTGCAACATTCAACTGTACTATCTTCCACACAATATCTCCCTCTCCTACCACTTTAACACTTCCATGCTTTCGTCCCACGTCTAAAATTCTACTTCTATCCTAATTTTTCCGTATATTACCAACATTGTTCCTTCCCCTCCCTCGCAGCTTCCATAATCGCCTCTAACTATTATCTTGCCGTTCTTTCTTTCTACGTTAAGTCGTCTTCTATCGATTCTCCCTATCCTGCTAGTATAATCTTCGTCTCCATTGCCTTTCTCTTTGTTTCACTATTCCTCATCGTTAGCGCAATGAGCCCTACCCGTCCCATCTACCTCACTGTTTTTATACACGCTCCGAATCCTAACGCTTTCATCCGTTCTTGACCTCTTCTTCCTCCTCGTTTCTTCCTGCTATTACTCATGTTATTACTATTTTCCTCCTCTTTTGTTGTCTGCATCTTCAGCCCAACACCCCCCCCCCCCCATACATTTCACTGTCCACGCGCCCACCTTTCTTCTCTATACTACACACCTCTCCTCTCTATTTGCATTTTGAGTTTCTTTCTCTACTCCTTGTCGCCTCTCCCTTTATTACTACCATTCTTCTTCCATCGTTTTTGTCTCGGTCCTCAACGCTTCTAACTCTCCCGTGACGTCTCTTGGCTTTTCACTTGCCTCTGCTCAATTCTCCTTTATGCACTCCTTCATGCTTCCTAACATGTAAAACAATCTTTCGTTGCACTACTCTCGGTGTGATTCGCACTCACGAATGTCACAACCGTTGGTGATGATTCGGCCTCTCCGAATTGCTCTTCGTTGACGTGTTTTGTGTTCCTCTTTGATTCCTTCACGTGCGCTTTCCGGTGAAAAACGTAGAACAGAAATTGCCGCGGTAGCGTCTTGTACGACGAGTGGTGAAGCGGACGAATGTGACGCGTCATCACGTGATCTAGTTCGCAATCATAAGTGGTCGCGTTGCAACTGGGGCGTCGGATACTAGGCCCCCTGGATTTCCCCAGCCGCAGGCGAGCGCCCCTATCGGCGGAAGAGCGAGGGGGGAAGCAGCGAGTCGTGCGCCTACGTAGGTTAAGTTAGTTTTTAGAATCGCCTGGGCGGGAATGTCCATTTGGTACTACTGTGCCAAAGAGAAGGACTAGTGCGAAGTCAAAGTTCAAATAAAGAGTTATCGGTTTTTTTATCCGCGTGAATTCATTTTTTTGAGGCATACCTCCGTCATTACCCTGCATTTCATTGCATATAACTTGTCTAGTAAGGATTTTGGTCCCATGGCATTTGAGTGGTTGGTGACATAGTGTAATACGGGAAGTACTCTCGTTCCTCAATAAATTGACGCAATATTGGACGACTCATTCGTCGAGTCCTTCCGTACGTACGCATCTGCTCTGCAGCAATCTCTCCTTGTTGAGCGGCCTTAGTCATTCATATTTCTTCATCTTCATCGTTGCGGCATCATCAAGGCGGCCTGAAGGCCGATCCACACGCGGTACCGTGCGAACGCGTCTTCTCAAAATGCGCGGCACGCGAGCGGCTTTCCCGCCAGTTTTCGGCCATTATCATCTCAGTATTCCACGAGAACACACTCTTTATTGCGCTCATTACGGTTTTGACGTTGTAAACACAGTGCAGTCACATCACCTTTATTCGGTGTTATCACGGATTTTCGTATATACTCACACGCATCAGGTTTCACTCACGTACTTAGCTGCACCTCACGGTACTTCACACGCGTCCTCAGGCTCTGAACATGGCGTGAACTAACCCGCGTATTCGAAACAGGTACAACTCATTATAGGCCGATACTGTTCCGTGGTTGGATGTCGGAGTTGACTCCTACGTGGCGTCCTCTCCGTCGTTTCGTATTTGAGAATGAGATGAATACACAAAAATTACGTTGCTCAAAGTTTATTGATTTATATGCTCACGCACCAATTCTTACAAGAAGAGTGAGGTGAACGCGTTCGCTTACGCTTGCTCCGATCGATCCGCGATCGTCCCTTGTCCATCTCGTAGACGGGTGTTGGTGGGGACGACCTATCCCTACGATTTTTGTTGCTATGCAGGATTTTCTCCTTGCATAGCTATTTGTCTGTGTGTACACATGTATGTGTGATCGGTCGCGACAACGCCTCGGGTGCATACGCTCGGGTCGCGCCGACGTATTGTGTGTGACGTGTAAATCCACACACATGGAGACATCGCCTCGTATTCGACTTGGGTCGCGATGATGTCTCGAGCGTACTCGGATTGCGACGACGCCTCAAGTCTGAATCGGGTCTCGATCATTCGCATACGCATGCTACGGGTGACTTACGTATCACCTTCGCTAATTATTATTTCGATTAATGATATCGTTCGCATGGTCGTGCACGACGTCGAGGGATGATACAGAACAGATACAATTAATGCAATTGATTATCTCACTCATTTTTGTTGTCACGCTGACTTCCGTAGAGAACCCCCGGCCATTATTTTATAATAAGGACTCTGTTAATACGGACAACGTCGATCACGTGGATACATAACCTCTCCACCGCAAACTGATCTATTCACCCCCCCCCCCTCTCATTACTTCCCCCTCATCACCCACAGAGAATTCCTTGCAATTCTTAAACACATATGAATGCGTGTGTTAAAAATATAGCCTTGGTATTATTTTTTAAAATGTCTGAACGACTCGATGATTCTGTGTCCCTTGACAACAGCCTTCTTTCCAGGGAGTTCGGTCTCTCTCGAACTCTCCCCACTAAATGGCCAGATCCTTTATTCAATTGTTTATTGATTTTCGCATGCAACGAGGCATCGATGACGTCAGGTCATGGACCCCGTGTTCGCGCCTTACCAAAAAATTGCGCATCACCTCGGCAGCCCGCAACAATGCGTCGGCCCCCTGCCCCCCTCGGATTTCATGCGTCCACACTTCTTTCCGCGGTGACGCTAACACGTATATATCTGAATTGGAATATAATGTGATATATTCGAGGACCTCTTATCATTGTTTAAGAACTGTATAATCGCGCTTATCAACATATTTTTTGTGATCTTTAAATTAATAATTATTCATTTTGCATTTTCAGATGCAAAGCGTTTTTGATCACCTTCAAAAGTATTGGAAGGTTCTGATTGAGGAAGAAGAAATTGAAATAATGCACAAATATTCTGATATTGGAAGACGGACAACTATCATTTATTCGAGTAAGGGTAATACTTTTATTGCATAAAATGTAGTAGAGAAAAAATATTCAAAATATGTTAATTGTGTTAATTATTTCACAGTGTATGTATTTTCAGCAGTAATGCTGTATGACGTAGCTACGGTGAGTCCATTTATCCTTGATATAATATGGCCTCTTAATGAATCTCGGCCTCACAGAAGACTTTGTAAAATTCATATTTTTATTGACGTCGAGGAAGATTCTATTATTGTTATTATTTACTTCGTTGTCTTGATAAACATATCACTGCTCATAATACTTGGACATCAGATAGTACTTACAGTTTTTATCTACCATCTGTGCGGATTATTTAATACATTGTGGTAAGAAATTATGTTTTATGTACAATGAGTTTGCAGAACTTTATTGAAATGTCCAGGACTGATATTGTTCGATGGTTACATATAAAACGTTCTATTTATCAGTAAATAACCTGACTAATACGATAAGCGGTTATTTCAATATAACTACTTTATTATGCGCAGAGTTTGAATGTACACATTTATTCTGTTTGAATTGCGTTCTACAAATCCAAATATCAGTATGACTCTAATATGCGGACAACTTTTGATAACATCACTAACCCAGAATTGCAGAATTTACTTTCATTACATGAGCATAATACACATCACAAATTGGGAACACAATTGCGCATATCGGTGCCATAATAAAAAAACAACCTTATATCACATTGAATTGAATATGTGCACAGCTGTGCAATAAAGGGCTTAAATAATGTGCATTTATTCCCATATTGATAACATCCCATATTCTCGTAATGACTTAATTGCGCAGCAATTTTCGCCTAAAGCCTCCCCGAAATCTTTTCAATTCTGTCTCCAGCACCTATGCTCTTGGCTTGTGTCTCGCCCAGTGTTCCGAGATATTACGGCCTGCAATCATTGGTGTCAGCGGTAGTGGGGGAAACAATGTGTGCGTGCGTGTCTGTGAGCGATGTGCATGCCGCTTGGCCGCATCGCGACCCAGTAAAGAGGGGGATGGAACCAGCTTTCTTCCATCTCCTTTCCATCACGATCACGCGTCGCGTGCTTCGTTCCACGTGCGATAGCTATATCGAAATGCTTTTTCAAATCACGAAGTTTTGAGAAGTCGTATAAAGAACGTTTATACGTGCGTACCATAGCACCTAACAAATTTCACCTATCGAGTTAAAATATTATAAATACATAGAGAATTGAAAATGAAGCGATACGCATATTTTTGGTACTTCACAACAAATTTGTTTTAAAAAGGTAGTGTACCTTTTAGTACCCTACAATATACATGGTTTCTATGGAAGAATAGTAGCTGAATGGATATGGTGTTCAACTGTGAGTGGGTATGGGTTGGGGTTTATACCGCAGCCGGGGGTTTTCGTTTTTCCAGTAATATCTTTTTTCTCATTACTTCGTGTATCTCTATTTTACCTGTTTCCGAAATGCACAACCATTTTCCATATTATTGCCACCAAGATCGCGCGTCTCGTCTGTTGTTCCACCTGCGATAGCGATACTCGAATACTCTTGCGTGTTGCGTACTTAGTCTTTCGTATAATCTAGTATATACCTTCGTTGCGCCGTAGAATTTAAGAGATCTATTTACAACTTGTTATTCTGACCATGTAAGGACTTGTTTGCCACATTCGGCACGTGCACTCGCTCACCCCTTTGTTTTCCGCCGTCTTTTGTCTACCTCCCCCTGTCGGCGGTTGGGAGACGCGTCCACCACGTGATGAGGCCCATACTTGCGATTGGCCGGACGCGCCTCCCACCGCTCGCATTTCTGTCACGTGAGCACGCTTCTCGAGGGCCGACTGCGCGCTTGGCAGCCAGTCGAAGTCAGTCCACATCTAAATCTTGAGAGTGCGAAATAAAAAGTGTCTAAAAGTTCTGAATAAAGTGTTGTCTTTCTTCTACGTTTTGCTTTGCGCTTGCTCGCTTCTTTCTCCTATACCTCTTCGCGCTTGCTCGCATGCTACTTGTATTATTTTTGCGCTCGCTCGCAACATTCTTTTAGACATCTATATTTTCGTACCTTTCTATACGCTTGCTTGCATGTTTATCTTCACCTATCCACATTGTCTCATTCGCGACTATTCGAACAACCGCATCCACGTCACATCTATCCACCAGTTCTCAATAACGACTACAATTCTATTGACGAACTAACATTGCGCATTGCAATGTTTTAATTTATCCTACGAATAACGTATATAACTGAAGACCTAAGTATGTTGTTTGGATTCTAAGTTACGATAAAGTACCCCACAATAAAGTTGTTGGAGACAAGGGGGAAAATATTTTGATGTCACCAACATTAAACGAAGGTCATGGTTTCGAAATTTCAAAGTCATCGACGTGTTTTTCCAATAAAACGTGCAAAAGTTGTTATATATGTTCGAAAAGTTTTTATGAAATCCTAATATATTTATTTGAAATGTTGTTTTCGTATTACGCATAGTTCAAGAACACGGGCTCGTATAAGTGTGACGTCCTCGTTTTTGGCACCCTGCGTTCACCGGGTATACCGGGGATCGAGGACGGACGGAAGGAGTGATCGCACCGACAGGGGTTTGATCCGTCAGTGGATCGGCTCACTGACGTATCGCAGAGTGTAAGAAGGAGGTGTCTGAATGGCTACGGCCTTGGATGTGTGGGAGTGTGTGTGGTTGCGGATTGGTGTTGACGCACAGGAAGGGCACAGTCGTGTGAATTAATGTTCAGATGGTGGAAGTGGACCGAATGTTTTATCTCGAAGTGCACTTAGCTGGTTTACAATGGTTCACTTAACGATTAACACTACTGGCTGCGCGTCCGAAGAGTGAACAACCTTGAATGATCGCGGTCGAACACTGGTTTATGAGTTGCCGAATTTAGATTGATCGTGGCCGAACTTGGTTGACTCAAGAGCACTCGCTCTACGGTTGTGAGCCTATTTAAATGGTAGATTTTGTTGACGGTCGCTAGGCGGTTCGTGGAACTGACGGCGTAGCTCTCGATTCGGCGTCAGCATTCTTATGTCTCTATGGCATTAGCCTTTGCGGATCTATATGGTCGCCGATCGGTGGTCGTTTGTTGGGTGGTTGACCTGCGGGCTGATTCGGCGTCAGCATTCCGTGAAGGAATTTCCGTGAAGGTAAAATGACGTCAGAAGCTGCGCGCGCACCGATGGGGGACATGGAAGGAGCTATGCTTCTCGTCTTCCTTCTACCAATGCAGGGTAAAATGACGTCAGAAGCTGCGCACGCACCGTACGAGGACAAGGAAGGAGCTATGCTTCTCGTCTTCTTTCTACCAATGTAGAATAAAATGACGTCAGTAGCTGCGCCCGCACCCAATAGAAAGAGGCTCAGAATTATGCTCCGTCTTCTTTCCACCACGATCGCACGCACGTGCTTCGTTCGGCATGCGACAGCGTTACCGAATTTAGCTTTCGGCTGAGCGTTGAGCCGGCTGAAATTGTCAAAAATGCACTTGTACCAAATTTATCTCACAATGCTTCATTCGATAGGGGATCAAAAGCAAACGCTCTATGCCAAGTTTCAACCCTCTATCTCCATCAGAAGGGTAGTTATAGGGGATATAACAAAATTAGTTTTTCACATATTTTCCGTATTTAGCGGTGCGGAAAAATTCTGAAAAAATTGAGAATATTCAGAACATGTGAATTTATGGTTGGGAATTTTTGCAGATTTTTGTCTAGCAAATCCTAAGCATAAAAAATCAAAAACCCCCCAAAAACTCGAAAAATTCCAATTACGTGTTGAAGTTTCCGACCCACAGAATTTTTATAAATGCTGTAGTGAAGTATTGGCATAAGTAGTACAACCAATTTTTTTTAGATTTTTGGTAGTGTGCGTCGTAGTTGAAATAAATAAAAATCGATATTTACCACATATTTCGTGTAATAACTTATTGAATACTTAAAATAATTGCGTTTTCTTCATATTGTCAGTCAGTTATACGATGCTCTATGTTTTTGCATGCGAGTGAGCAATGTACAAATAAAGGGAATTAAGTTATTTCGAGTTTATTGAAAGTCAGTGTGCACCGTACTTTGAAAAATATTGAACAATAATCCAACAGCACGAGTAGCTCGTTGGTTAAGCTACACCCGTCTGCGACATCGTTGGACACTTTTGTCGGAGGTTCGCGCCCAGGAAGTCTCACCTTTTGTTTTTCTTTCAAACAACTACACGACGGTAAGCGATATTCACTTACAAATATTTTAAACATATTTCTATAATATTTAACTGTATTATGTATGAAATATGTATGCACGCATTGCATTATTTATGTGATCTTTACTTATATTTTAACATTGTACGAATCTGCTAGTATACGTATTTTATTCCCCAAATATAAATTTTCACGTGGTCTTCCACGCCACCCAAGAGGTGCCACGACTAGCGCATTCGGTTTTTTATTGTGGACCTTCGCCGGTAGCCCTATTGTACCATGTGACGTACCGCGCCGTCGAGCGCCGCCGAGCGCCGCCGAGCGCCGCCGAGCGCCGCCGACCAGCGCTGCGGCCCATGACGTCGTGCCTCCATGCCTTCTGTGACGTCAGCACGCATCGAGGAGTGTAGTGACGTGCCCAATGTAGTGACGCGCCCGATCTAGCGACGTTGTCAGTCTAGTGACGTAAAGACCCGAACAAAGCGCAGTGGCCACTCGCGATCACGTGCACGGCGCGTGCATAGCGACGGTTGGGACGCGTTACCCCACCAAAAATCCGCCCCACCTCGATGCATTACTTCCTCTCATCTCAGGACCCCTTGCCTAAGGTCTAACCGTATAAAAGAGGCGTTCGCCAAGCCTCGAGAGTTCAGACTGCTACAGAAAAAGACCGTGCAAGGGTCTGCGTACGAAATTCCCCAGCGTTTTATACTTCCAAGGGAACATAGGCAACCCGGAAATTCAAAAAAATCTGAAATTTGGCACACATGTAGAGTAGTCCATCTGAAACACAACCATATTTTTTATTGGTGCCATAACTCGTTTTTAGGGTGTGAAAGCACCCTTTGAACAAAAATCAGATTTCTATTCTTCGTCAAATATCTCAAGAACGGTAAGAGATATCGGAAAAAAGTTTAATCAAAAACTGAATCGCTTGTTCGTGTCTACGAAACTGCGTTATTTTTTATTTTACTTAATTCAATTTTGTTTTAAGCCACCCCCTCCCCCCCTTTTTTCAAATTTTTGTCTTTTGCTGGCTGCCATGAAATACCTCTGGATACCGTCTTTTTATACCTGTAAATGATTTTTGCGTTAAATTTTTTTTGCTGAGTATAACCGAATAGTGTAGTGAAAATGCACGCGATATAAGAGAGATTGTAGGGATAATAAGGCGTAGGTGTATTAAAGCTATAAGGAGATGACAATTTAAAATACATCTATATTATATTATTCTGTACACGCAACGAATACTGTTAAAATTATGGGCTGTAATTGGTACAATAATGATATTCTTCATAGAAGTGTTTGAAACAAAGGTACTAGCCGCACCACGCACATCGCATAAAAGCTGGCGCTCCACAAATACTACATTTAGGTACGTGCTTTTCACTCTTAAAGTAACAGAAATCTACTGGATTTTGGAACTCGCCTGGATGGGTTTGTAAATACCCACTTTTAAACCAAACATATTGGAAAAGATTTGTGAATCTGGGTGAAGAAAGCTGATTATGAGTTAACCACTGTAATTTAATTATATTATTGCGTGCATGCAGATTGATATTTTCGTCTAGTAGAATTATATTGTCCGGAAATATCCCTACAAAATTTTTCCAGATTCTGAAACCAAACACATCCCAAGGTTGAATCATGCCCGTTATCTTCTTTGGAATGATTGAAAATGTCACTTCTTTGTCGTATGTAATGAAATGGTAACGAGGAACAAATTTCACATGTGCGATGATCGGAAAATAATGCAATATACGCGTCATTCAGCGACATCGACGAGGACAGGCTTATATTCCACGGAGGGCACAAAGATGTTATAAACACGAAATATTAATACTGTTACGTGGATGCGGGCGAGACATTACAACGTACCAGAATTATCAAAGACAACGGTTTAATATAACACGTCCGTCTGGTATCAAGACCAGAGACTCTTTGGTTTCGTTACCAACAACAATTAATTAACATTATAACATTATGACACAAAATCCATATAGGATTTGTGTCTTCGCCGTGGTGCTCTTCGCGCCTTTGCGTCCGTAACACTGCCTCCCCTCAACGATAGCGGACGTCCCGGCCGTATATTATCGCGAGATCTTCAGATGCTTCGGTTCAGGAAAAGGCACTCGCAGGTGTAAGCAGCGATGGCTCCTCCTGAACCAAAAATGTCATCCCAGCATTTGCTCACGGTCCCAAGGGAAAACCATGCCAAAAACCCTGGGCGAGATGACCGCATCACTTGGGCGAAACTCTTAGTAACGAACATCTTAGTATCTTGATAACTTCAAACCCGAACACTTGCAAAACTGCTTGCAACCGCCGGAACATGAACAAACAATTCAAACGGGAGCAGATGGAAGATGAGGTCTCTTCCTTCTGAAAATAAAACGGAACGACAAAGAACTTCCCGCATTTGGAATAATTTCCAAGATTAAATCTTACGGAACCCTCAATGTTACACATCATACTTCCCATCCTCCCTTATTTTTACAATGCTTCACGGGAGAGTAAGCATAGCGGCGCACTACTGTCTTGACTCCTTGTCAGTGGTGCTGCGGTATGCGATGTCTTTGTGTCCTATCGTTCTTCTTTCTTGTACCATCCTAGTACCTAGGTTCCTTCGTATTTTGCTAATCTATTGGCGTGTATAATCTTCATTCTTCCTTTGGCTGACTGCTGGATCCCGTAGATAGCGTCATTAATCCTTTTCTTCACCAAATAGGGTCCTTCCCAGTTTACTTGCACTTTCGGACATCTTCCTTTTGTTCTTCGTGGCTGGTAAAGCCACACTAGGTCTCCCTCGTTGAAAATAATTGGAGTACAAGTGGCATCATGGCGCAATTTCATGCGTTCCGAGCTTTTAACAATTTTCGCTCTTGCCAAATGGTGTACATCCGCGAGGACCTTATTCAGTTGCGAGACATATTCCATGGAAGAAATAGGTCGCTCGGGGGTAACTCCTCGGAAGAAATCTAATGGTAGCCGAAGTTCTCTTCCGTATAACATCCTCGCTGGGGTTTCTTTTGTGGTTTCATGTTCCGCCGATCGGTATGCCAATAAAAATAAAAGCAGCCAATCGTCCCAGTCCTTTTGATGGTGTGAAACGAACAACGACAAATATTGGTGTATTGTTCGGTTTAGTCTTTCCACCAATCCATCTGACTGTGGGTGCAGCGGAGTCGTTCTAGTTTTCTTTACTCCCAGTATTATCAGGACATCTTGGAATAATTTTGATTCAAATGATCGTCCTTGGTCGGTATGTACCTCTATCGGTAGGCCATGTCCGCTAAAAACTTGTGCCATCATAGCTTGTGCTATGGTCTTGGCCTGAAAGTTTGCCACGGGAACGACTTCTGGCCATTTCGTAAAATAGTCCATGATGACTATTACTAATCTGTTTCCATTTAATGTCTTCGGATAAGGTCCTAATATGTCCAAACCTATCCGTTCAAATGGAGACCCAACGTTATAAGTACATAGCTTTGCTTGCCCTTTCTGCCTTGGTCCTTTCTTGGCCGTGCAGATATCGCAAGTTCGGCACCAATCCTCCACGTCCTGCTTACAGCCGGCCCAAAAGAAACTTTTTCTTAATCTGGCCAGTGTCTTGTTCACGCCGAAGTGTCCAGAGGTCGAGGAATTGTGGGCTTCTGGAAGAACCTCTTCAATCTTGTTCAATGGGACCACGAGTTGAAAAGCATCTTTTCGCTCGTCTCCGGATACCCATTTTCTGAACAAAAGCTCATCCTTGATCTCCAGTGAGTCCCAAATCTGCCAATAGTATCGGGCCTTGGAACCCAAAATCGACACTTCTTCTTTTGACGGACGACGATTGTGCCTTTTAGCCTCTATAACAAATTTCAAATTTGGATCCTCCATTTGTGACATTTTCCATTTTTGGTCTTGATTTTCTTCGTTGAAGCATATCCTCTTGCATGTTGCCTCTTCTGTAATCAGACCTTCCTTGTTCCCTGTTTTCTTGCAAGACTTACAGTTGTTACATGGTATGCGAGACAAAGCATTTGCATTACCATGAAGCCTTCCATACCGGTGGACAATTTGAAATTCGTATTGTCCCAATTCTTCCAACCATCGGGTCATTTGTCCTTCGGGAGATTTAAATGAAAGCAGCCACTGTAACGCGCTATGGTCCGAACGCACTACAAACTTCCTTCCATAAAGATAATGATGGAAGTGCCGTATGGACTTAATAAGGGTCAATAACTCTTTCCTCGTAGCGCAGTAGTTCCTTTCCGGTTTATTCAAAACCTTACTGAAATAGGAAACTACTCGTTCCTGACCATCATGGCTTTGGGACAACACTGCACCGATTCCAAAATTGGATGCGTCGGTGTCCAAGATAAATTCTTTCTCCACATCCGGATACACCAGGATTGGAGAAGACGTTAATTTGCCTTTTAAACTTACGAATGCTTCCTGACTGGCGATGGTCCATTCGAAATCTTGGTTTTCTTCTGTCAGTTTATATAGGGGTTTGGCTATTTTCGCGAAATCTTTGACAAATTTCCTGTAATACGAGCATAACCCCAGAAAACTTCTCACTTGCTTTCGTGTCTTCGGTACCGACCAATTTTGTACGGCGATTATCTTCTCAGGGTCTGTACCAATTCCGTCCGAAGAGACTTCGTGTCCTAAATATGCCACTTTTCTCTGGAAAAATGTGCACTTCTTCGGATTCATTAATAAGTGTGCCTCACGTAGACGTTGAAAGACTTTGTTTAAGTTGTCCAGCACTTCATAAAAGTCTTTTCCATAGACTATGACGTCATCTAAATAGACGAGGCAAATATTCCATAACAACTGCGACAATACTTTGTCCATAAGTCTTCCAAACGTGGCCGGTGCGTTGCACAATCCGAAAGGCATCACGACGAATTGGTATAGCCCATTTCCCACGGTGAATGCAGATTTTTCCTTGTCCTCTTCAGCTAGAGCGATCTGCCAGTAACCGCTCTGAAGGTCTATGGTTGAAAACCATGACGAGCCTGCTACTGCATCCAGGGTGTCTTCTATCCTCGGTAGGGGGTAGGAGTCCTTTTTTGTGAGACTATTTAATTTTCGGTAATCTACACAAAATCTGGTTGTGCCATCTTTCTTCTTCACAAGCACGATTGGAGATGCTCAAGGGCTCGATGACTCGTCAATCACTCCTTGCCTCAACATTTTCTCTACAGTTTCTTCCGCTACCTTCCGCATATGCATCGGAATTCTGCGAGGTTTTTGCTTAACTGGAGAATGGTGTCCTGTTCGAATATGGTGCTTGACTAATTTGCACTGTCCAACCTGTTCGGCGTCCTTCGCGAACAAATCCTAAGACTCCAGTAGAAAAATTCGGAATGTCTCTTGTTGTTGCAAATCCAAGCCCTTTGCACTTGTCTCGAACAGTCCTTTTAAATGTTGCGGCACCTCGTCCTGATTACAGATGTAATTGTTCTTCATAGGCCGGTCTGGATTCCCAATTAGAGGTAGTTGGCTTCCATCCTTCAGTAGTACCGTTCCTTTCTCCAGGTCCAAACGGTTGGATATCTTCGTCAAAGGGTCCAGTCCTAGTATCCCTTTTTCATTAATTTCGGCCACGTACGCTTCGTGCTTAACTCCCGTTTCGCCGAAATTAAAGATAAATTCTTTTCCTCCAAGAATAATTTTTGAAATATCCTTTCCCTCTACCCCTAATAACCTTCTATTAGTGCCTGTCAATTTTGATTTATCAAACTCAGCAACTTCACTCTTGTGTATGAGTGTGACTGAGGATCCCGTATCCACAAGGAAATTTGATGGTTTCTCATCAATGGATCCTTCTACATACAGACCGGTAGTAGTGGGTTTTTTCGAAATATTTTCCGAGATGACTTTACAAATTCTACTATAGATCCCTTGACTACATTTTTTTAATATCGTCGCACTTTTCAACACAAAACCAATAATTACCGAAATTATTTGAAACAGAAAAATTAAGTTTGTTGCGTATTCAGAGTCACCTCGGGCGGGCGGCCAATGGGCGCCCGCGACGTTCTCACCGAAATCAATAACGAGGTCGATACTCTGGCAATACTCTATGTAAACGCGCCTGCTAATTAGCAGCGCCGCGTCGCGTTCTTCTCGGGCAATTGTACTCTCGCGGTTCCCGCGCGCTCTCGTCGGCCATTACCATCCTCTGCATAGTAGTGATCGGGTGCTTTCTCTCATTCTTACCGAATAGTAGTGCGGAATTCGAGTGCAGTTCTCGTATAGTGCGTTGTAGAAAGCGACTTACAGTGACTGTAAAGCCGAAGGGATTAGAAAGACGCTTTGGTACCCCTCAAACATTGTAATCCGTAGGTTAATGTCTTAGTTTAATAAAGCGTGTTCGTGCCTTCTCACCCACGTGGACTTTCTTGTGCCGGCCACGTGCCGTGTGGCATAATTTTAGTGCTAAAACTCCTCACAGCAACTCAACACCCGCGTTAACCAGTCTACTCAGGCACTCCTCGAGGCTTATTAAAAAACAAAGTTGAATTGATTTTTCCCTACACTGTCTCCCGACTCATGTGTAGAAGGGTCCACATTCACAATTCTGGAGGCTTTCAAATTTTGATTTAAATTTCCCTCCCTAAATTTAAACCTTATACGTTTTTTGCGTTTCTGTCATCATATTTCGCTTTCTTTGCTAAATTTTGTTCACACTGAAACGGTATGTGGCCTTCTTTCCCGCATTTCCAGCACGTCAGTTTTCTACATGATTTCGGACCTCTATTTTTCGCGGTATCTCTCCTTTCTCCTTTTTCGAATGCACCGTCATAAACTCTTTTCGTGTTTCTACTCGCAGTCGAAACGTTAACGCGAGCATAATCCTGATCTTTTCGTACTCTTTCTTTGCATAAATCTTCAATTTGCTGTATTTCGATTGCCTTTTGTACTACTTCTTCGAACTTTTCAAATTTCTGTAAGTACAATTGTATTTTAATGTCTACATTCTCGATCGCGCTGATAAATTGGGAAACGGCCAATCTCCCGCGCACTGCTAAGGGACAATCTGGCAAAGCCAATAATGCCAACTTTTCAATTTCACTTGCCAATTCGGGGATCCCTTGCCCCGGCTTTTGTATATAGCCCTGAAATTTTAGATAATTCATCGGAGCCGATCCCTGCTTTGCAAATCGTCTTTGCAAGGCAGCTCTCAGCTTTCCGAAGTCTAATCGGTACCTGTCCTCCAGAGTTGTTAGTACAGAACGAGCGGGCCCTTCCAAAGAGTTAAGTAGCGCGGCAGCTTTCGCTTCATCGCGCCAACCGTTGACTCGCGCGATAGATTCGAACTGTGCCAAAAATTCCTCCCAATTCTCTCCATTAAATTTTTTTGGCAATAACGAAAAACCGAAATTCACTCGCGGATTCAAATTCAACTCATCGCTCGAAGGCGCACTCGCTCCGTTACCGCGCACAAAATTATTAGTGTTTGTCATATTATCCAGGCTGTTTGTCAGTTGTTCCATCCTGACGTTGTAATTATCATCGACATCCTGCAGTCGCTTCCGGAGGTCATCCTCTCGTCGGCGAGCATCTTCTGCCTGCATGCGAAGTCCCTCCCGGAACAGTTCCTGTCCCGCGCGCATCTTTTCCTCCAGACGCTCCAGCATCGCCTGCACCGATGCCATCGGGTTCCCCGTAGCCTGTTCCGCCTCCGCTGCTGGCCTCGGCAACCGTCGACTCCCAACCGCATCGTCGATTTCGTTGCTGCTTCCATACTTTGTTATCCACACGATAACTTGGTATAAATACTCCTGTGGGTGTTGTTTTTACGAATAACTACGCTTACGAAAACAGTCAGTGCACATCGTGCCATTCGAGTAAAAGAAGTGTGGCACGTTAAAACTTCTTCTTCAAAATGCATTTGCTTAATGTTGCTAAAGTAATAATCATGTTAGCCGCAACGTTTCAAATTGCAAGTATAACGCAGACTCCAATGAATTCGAGAGAAGTTGACTTGCACAACGAGCTGCGCGATATTATTGCAAATTTTCAAGATACGGATTGCGTAACGTCAATTGAACATGATTACGTACTTGACTTTGCCGATCCATCGGAACCACATGTTCCGCAATTTGTAGAGTATCTTACGCCTACAGAAACGGAAGAAGATAATTATTATCCTGAAGAGTGTAGTGTTGATGACGAAGGAGGAAAAGTCGATATAAGCTACAAGAAGAGAGCCGTTAAATTTTGGAAATCCGGAAGAATAACTCATCGGCCGCTTACCAGCGTACAGAGGAACTTTCGAAATGTAAAATCCGTACAGCAGCTACACAGGTGGGCTGCAAGTGTTGAGAAGGGTGGAACAAATGCAGAGAAATTCACATGGATTGCAAAATATGTATTGGAAAAGTTTGAAGACGCTTTTG
This sequence comes from Priocnemis perturbator, assembly GCA_963942575.1. NCBI lineage: Eukaryota > Metazoa > Arthropoda > Insecta > Hymenoptera > Pompilidae > Priocnemis > Priocnemis perturbator. The sequence continues at coordinate 774,774 of OZ012651.1, forward strand.
ACAGAAAATCTATTGTCCATGACATGAATTTGAGATTGTGGGCTTTGGAGGCAAAAGACCTGGTGGACTTACCTGATTTCAAAGTAAATACCTGGTAGATATGGAAATACAAAAATGTACATGGAATCGTGTCTCGGAAGATAATAACTTTCAAAACGCTATTTACGTTTCAAGGCATTGACAACTTACACAATATCGCAAAATCTTTTGTCGCAAGCATAAGGACCAACATCCCAACTGTCGGAATTGAAAAAATTTATAACGCAGACGAGAGGGGCTTCAACCACGAAGTTCATTCTGGACAAACATTGTCATAGTCTGGCGTGAAAATAGTGGAAGCAGTGATTCAATCGGTATCCTCTGTGACACACAGTTACACAATCATGCCTACTATTTCGGCAAGCGGACGTCTTCTTTCACCTTTATACATCGTTTTAAAGGAGCCCAGGGGAACATTTGGTTCGAAAGTTTAGGAAACTCTATTCCGTCCACAAAATATGTAGATCGAAGCTTCAAAATCAAGAAAACTCACGTCAGGCCATTTCAAAACTTGGTTCAGCGAAGTATACCTGAAAAATACTAGCGATAACACCATTCTATTACTCGATTCGTGGTCGGGGTACTGTCCAGATCAGTTGAATCAGTTGATTCCAGAAAACAAAGAAGTGACATTTTCAATCATTCCAAAGAAGACGGCGGGCATGATTCAAACTTTGGATGTGTTTGGATTCCGAATCTGGAAAAATGTTGTACGGACATTTTCGGACAATGTAATTCTGCTAGACGAAAATATCAATCTGCATGCACGCAATAATATAATTAAATTACAGTCGTTAACTCATAATCAGCTTTCTTCACCCAGATTCACAAATCTTTTCCAATATGCTTGGTTTAAAAGTGGATATTTAGAAACCCATCCAGGCGAGTTCCAAAATCCAGTAGATTTCTGTTACTTTAAGACTGAAAAGCACGTGATAGCCCAGTGATAGCAGTTCCGGCCTAAAACCGCATATGTGGCGACCGTGGTGGGGGAAACCGCAAAGTGTGTGCGTGCCGTGTCTGTGTGTGCGATGTGCGCGCCGCGGCACGGCGGTTGACCGTACCGTACGGAGACAAGGAAGGTGCTATGCTCCCCGTCTCCTTTCCACCAAGGGTTGCGTACCGTGACGTCACAAGCAACAAAAAGAAAGACAGTCCTATGCTCTGTCTCCTTTCCACCAACACCAAAAAAATCAAATGCGTCCCTGGGGTGGGATCCTTTCAAATGCTTTCAGAAATATGGGATAAGAAATGTTGCACTTCCCAGCCGGTTGAACTAGTCGAAGTGCGACCCCGGGTCAGTAGGTTAGGCTATGCAATCCATTTCAATCGAAGTTTTCATTATGTATGAGTTTATTACTGATGGTAGTGTGTTGAACATTATTTGTAGGGGAATGTGGCTCATCGTCGTGTGATTTAAGCAAGAAAAAAAACTATCGCAAGAAAAAAAAATTTACCAATACGGGCCGCGAACCTGCGACACGAAAGCTCTTAACCGCTGCGCTAGCCGCACTCTTTAAAAGGTATTTAATATTTTTGAAGGTAAGGTGGGCACGCTCTCGATTAAATCGAAACGACTAAATTCCCTTGATATGTATATTACTCGGTTGTGCGCAGACGTACGAAGAATCGTCCAATGCAGTGACTGTTAAAGAGTAAGCAGTATTTAAACTGCGCGCGTGACGGGCGATCTGCGCGTCGCGATCGCCATGCGCGGCAGTTGCCATTTTTGACAACGACCAATCTCTGCCACTCCCGCGCTCGCTCATGGGCTATGAGTGGATCGTCGGGTGACGTGCCCGTGACGTAGCTTTGACGTAGACTGACGTCTAAGACAATCGAACAGATGATTGGCTCCAACACATGCGTGCTTCACACCGATGGGAAGGAGGACGGAACACGTGGTCCTGTCCCGTTAACTGCCTCCCTTCTTGATCAGACAGCGAGCGAGTAAGGACGTATTTCCGAACAGATCAGTTTTCCGAGTTTTCCAAAGTTTTTGTTAAGCCTTTGCGGCAGTATTATTTAGTCAAACAGTTATTTGTTGAGACGGTACAGAGGTGAAATAAACGACAGTACAATTCCTATAACTAGTGTACGAGAATAGTATCCATCTCTCCTAACGAGTGCAGTGCCCGGGTCTTTCGCGGAGTTTCGTATTCCTTCTTAGCGCACAGCTGCACTAGAGTTGTTCCCAGCTCGATCCGGTATCCGGGAGGCTAGGAGAAGGATTTATCTCCATCCTCTCATTCTCTAACAGTGACTATATGAAGGTAATGAAAATATTTAAAGTATTCATTCGGTTAGCGCTCAAAATACGCCGAAAACATCGGTTTTTATTTATTTCAACTGCGACGGACCCTACCAAAAAATCTGAAAAAATTGAGATAATAGTTATGACAATACTTAACTACAGAATTTGTAAAAATCCAGTCGGTCGAAAACTTGAACACGTAATCGAAATTTTTCGTGTTTTTTTACGTTTTTCATTTTTTATGCTTAGGCTTTGCAAGAAAAAAATCTGCAAAAATTCCCAACCGTAAATACACATGTTCAGAATATTCAGGATTTTTTGCAGAATTTTTGCGTACCGTTAAATACGGAAAATGTGCAAAAAACCGGCATTTGATTTTACCCTAAAAATACCCGTCTGATGGAGATAGAGGGCTTAAACTTGGCAAAGCACGGTTTCTTTCAATTACCTATCGAATGACGTCTTGCGAGATAAATTCGGTGAAAGTGAATTTTTTACCATTTCGGCCTGCCCAGCCGAAAGAGAATTTCGTTGCCGCTGTCGCATGCCAAACGAAGCACATGAGTACGATCGTGGTGGAAAGAGGACGGAGAGCATAGTTCTGTCTTTCTCGCAACTGGGTGCGCGCGCAGCGTCGACGTCATAAGGACGCTTCGTTGGTGGAAAGGAGACAGAGCATAGGACTGTCTTTCTTTTTGTTGGTTGTGACGTCACGGTACGCAACCCTTGGTGGAAAGGAGACGGGGAGCATAGCACCTTCCTTGTCTCCGTACGGTACGGTCAACCGCCGTGCCGCGGCGCACACATCGCACACACAGACACGGCACGCACACACTTTGCGGTTTCCCCCACCACGGTCACCACATATGGGGTTTTAGGCCGGAACTGCTATCACTGCACGTACCTAAATGTAGTATTTGTGGAGCGCCAGCTTTTATGCGATGTACGTGGTGCGGCTAGTACCTTTGTTTCAAACACTTCTATGAAGAATATCATTATTGTACCAATTACAGCCCATAATTTTAACAGTAATCGTTGCGTGTACAGAATAATATAATAAAGATGTATTTTAAATTGTCATCTCCGAATAGCTTTAATACGCCTACGCCTTATTATCCCTACAATCTCTCTTAGGTATATCGCGTGCATTTTCACTTTATTATTCGGTTATACTCACAAAAAAAAAATTTAACGCAAAAATCATTTACAGGTATGAAAAGACGGTGTCCAGAGGTATTTCATGGCGGCCAGCAAAATACAAAAATTTGAAAAAAGGGGGGGAGGGGGTGGCGTAAAAAAAAATATGAATTAAATAAAATAAAAAATAACGCAGTTTCGTAGACACGAACAAGCGATTTAGTTTTTCATTAAACTTTTTTCCGATATCTCTTACCGTTCTTGAGATATTTGACGAAGAAGAGAAATCTGATTTTTGTTCAAAGGATGCTTTCACCCCCTAAAAACGAGTTATGGCACCAATAAAAAATATGGTTGTGTTTCAGATGGACTACTCTACATGTGTGCCAAATTTCAGATTGTTTTGAATTTCCGGGTTGCCTATGTTCCCTTGTTAAAGAAAAGAGAGATTCCAGGATCACTAGAGTATCTTTTTCGCAGTTTGATCTCATTTGCAAGGAACAACCTGTGCGTGTTCCGCGCGTTTCTAGTCATAAAATCAGAGTCCGGTTTACAGAAAAGAGAGTCTTTTCACTGACCGTGTTTCTAGCAAGGAATAACTTGTGCATATTCCGAGCGTTTTAATTTTAGTCGTTCTGCCACACTTCGGTGTGTAGCTTAAATTCTCAATTATCTCTTCCTTCAAATCCAAAGTACATACATTTCTAGTCATAATTCGTATTCTGTATATTTATTCGCGTCGTAGTTTATTAACGTTATTGCCAATAGCAGTCGAATTATCGTTGTGTTTGTTATATTTAACTGCTTTGATTGTATTTATTTTATTCAATATAATTTATTTAATTGTTTTCCATACTTCTGCGACGTCTCGTTACTTGATTGCCTAGAAACTCGAATCCTACGAACGAGATTTCCCTTAACCGCTCAAGGGGACCAACGAGCAATTAAAAGAAATCACAATATCCTCTAAACCTCAAATCTGCAAGGGGTGCCGCTGTGAAAAATTAGTTAAGGCCTTTGCAGGTATTCACGTCGAGACAGAGAGTCCAGGGTGCCGCTGGGAAAAATCAGTTAAGGCCTGGGTAATCGCCCTCACCCCCATACTTTCCGAGAGGTGCAGCCGTGAAAAACCGGCCGAGGCTCGAGGAAGGTAGTCCGAACCCCCTCAATCCCCCTTTTAGCTAAAAGGTATCACTAAGAGTATCAAGAGCACAGGGTGCCGCGGTGCAAAATCCGTTAAGGCCTGTGTCTCGCGTGCTCACTCCTCACACAAGATTCCTTTCCTACCGGCACTGACAAAAATCCTCGCCACGTCAGGCCGAGGCTCGTAACAACCACATTTTTAATTTATTAAATTACAGTCGTGATGGGATATGTTTTAAGGAATGGTGTAGGTATATTGAGTTTTTATAAAAGAATAAGAAAAAGCGATTAAGATAAATTTTTTATTGGTAATATTGGTAAATATATGTTGATGCGCCACCACCTCGGCCTCCCCGTTTCTCCTGCCATTTCGCCTTCGAGGCGCCGGCTCCCTTCCTTTTCTTCCCGAAAACATAAAGATACACACATCTATAATAGATACTATGTAATGTCGACTCATGTGGCCCAATCGTGATCGAGCTTGCTCGTGCATGGGCTGCTAATGCAATAATAATACGGTAAGTATTGATATTATATTTACTTTTTCTTTTATCTTGCTGCTGCTTCGGCTGTTGCTGCTGCTGCAGCGGCTGTTGTTGCTGCTGTGGTTGCTGGTGCTGGTGCGGGAGCGACTGCATATGCTGCAGCAGTTGCAGGTGCTGGTGGGGCTGCAACTGCAACTGCTGCAGTAGGTGCAACCGCTCTTGCCCTTGCTGCTGTAAAAATCTTTGCTGCTGCAACTGCTGCAGTTGTAAGCATTGTAAAAATGCCAGTATTCCAGGCTCCATTGTTTCCTGCTGCTGCTGCTGCGGCTGCTTATCGTGGTACACTGCCCCCGACCCACCCTCTGCGGCTTTCTCTTGTTCTGTTTCTGCGAGAAGAAAGAAAGCGACACATAAATTCGATTATATTTCGGTTAGAAATACAAGCATTCATTACATTAAGGTGACCAACTTGTATACAATGAAAAGGACACAAATAAATTGAAGAAAAAATAGCGTAAATCACACACAACGAATCGACTCTGCATCGATCGAATACGGAGATTTATAGATTAGTCTTCACACATCAAATAGGAGGACATGTGGGAGGAAACTTTTGGAGGAAGGACAGAACTTACAAAAGAAGGATTGTCCTTCCTTAAGGAGGACGATTGGGCACCTTAATTGTATAAAAATGAAAGAAGAATTGTAATGATATATGCATTACTTACCGGACACAGTGGGGGCCATCATCCTTTCTCGGTAGTTTGTCGTGCGATACTGACACGCGGCCCGCTGTCGCGAACGATTGCCTACTTTGTAAGTGTAGCCGAGTGTGCGTGTGCGTGTGGATGGAGGGACCCGCCAACGGACGCGCTCGTCCCTATATTCCGTTGCATGAAAACACACACATACTGCAGTACTTTCGGAAGTTTCGGTGTGTGGTAACGAGTGCTTTCTTCGATTGTTTACGTGTCTAAGAATAAGTCAGTCGCGCTGGATCGTTTGTCTGTACGTGGCACGTGAGCACGTTTATTCTGTAGTGCTTGTACTAATTGTAGGGTAGTTTGCGCGAATTAATTTTCTTTCTGTTGTAATTATTTCTTTGTTGCTTTTTGTTGCTTTCTGTAAAATTAGTTGTGAGCTATTATTTATATTAGTTTTATTGTTAAAAGACATTTCTGTTAGTTCCTTTTTGAATTTACACGTTAAATTCTCTAAAAAGCAGGCAAAACCGTAAATTTTGTGACACATGGCTTCGCGATAGTAGATACAGTTCTTGGGTACGCAAAGTACCATTAAATGATAATTTATTTCATTGTATTGTATGTCAGAAAAATTTGTCATGTGACACGAATATTTTCAGACATGCAGATTCTCAGAGTCACACAACAAATATAAAAGAAAATTCAGTTGTGAACATAAGCAGTAATAATTCGCAAAAACTTGTCCAGTCATACAAAAATTTCGTAAGCAATGGTTAGAAATTGTAACATTTCGACCATGGCTATGCCAAGTATCAAACGACTCGACATTAGCTTTTTGCCGATATTGTGAAATAGAAATAATTGCAAGAGTGGCTGCCATTTATCGGCATGCAGAATTCGCAATGCATCTGGCAAAAGAACAAGCATGTTTAGAAAAAAAAGGAACAGACAAAGATGTTTATATGACGGACGACAGTAATGTATGTTTTGACATGCGAAAGAAGAAAGCAGAAATTCAATTCGCTATGTTGATCGTAGAAAAGAATATTGAATATTGACTTTGTAAAGCAAATAACGAACTTTGTTAACTGTAATCCAAAGCGATCTGCTATTTTTGCCGATTGTCAGGAATCGAACCGTAAGATTCTGAAATTAGCCGAAACACGATGGCTTTCACGGCACTCGTGTATCTCAAGACTTTTAGAAACTTGGGAAAATATCGAATACTTTTTGATAACTGTTAATAGTAACGATACAACGAGAACCTCAGAGCAGTTACTGTTAACTATACAAGATCCTGATTTGAAAGCCTACCTTCTATTCCTAAATTATATTTTGCATTATTTCAATACATTTACAATCTTTTTCCAAGCTGTGGAAACCAGAATTCAGTTACTGCAAACCAAATCATTGCAATTATTGCATATAGTTTGTCAGCCGTTTCTGAAACCGGAGCTTTTGAAATATTGTAGCAGTAACGTAGATTATTCAAATCTTGAAAATATTAAACCCTTAGCAAATATTACATTAGGAATAGAATGTGAAGAGTACCTAAACGATTTGTCATCAGAAGGGCACACAGCTATAGTTACAAACATTCGACAGAATTGTTTGCAATTTTATATGATTGCCGCTCAGGACATTCGCACTAGGTTACCGATAAAAGACGCATTTTTATCAAAGTTGAAAGTTTTTGAACTCGAAATAACTTTGCGCGTTATGAACAGAGAAATATCATTTATTGATGTTTCTTTTGTCGCCGAATCTTTGAGAGGCTTTGATAACAATGGTTTGATAAGAATGGTTCGCTTTGTATGAACATTTTGAAGCAACAGAAAAAGATTACTTGTTAAAATTTAGTTTTGACAAAATGTGGTTTAAATTTTCCGCCTTCGTCAATATCCCAATTTGCAGTGTCTTGCATAATGCTGTAAGGTCCCTCCCGAATTCAAATGCTGATTCGGAAAGAATCTTTTCCCTCTTGACAGATTTAAAAACAAAAAAAAGAAACAAACTGTCATCCGCTAATGTAAATGCCACTTGTGTTGTAAAGTCGGCATTAAAGGCGAGAAGGGAAACTGCTAAGAAGTTAGATGTCACTGAGAGACATTTGTCTCTCATGTCAAGTAAAACTTTATATCCTGCATGTTCCCATAAAATAGTCACAGAACATGCAGCAGACATTGCTACTCCCTGCCTGTCTCATAATGTATAAGACTAATGTGTACCATAAAATAGTTTATTTTATGGTAAATGCTAGTCTAAACAAACAAAAAATTGGTCTGGCCTCTCCTTTTCGGAGAGGTACAGCAAAAACAAATTGGTCTCGTCTCACTTGTGTCAGACTGCATGACTTTACGTTTAAGAAATCTGTCGTATGGTGATTGCTGTCATGTGTTGAACATATGCTTTTCTTTACACATATCCCATCACGACTGTAATTTAATAAATTAAAAATGTGGTACAATAGGGCTACCGGCGAAGGTCCACAATAAAAAACCGAACGCGCTAGTCGTGGCACCTCTTGGGTGGCGTGGAAGCCCACGTGAAAATTTATATTTGGGGAATGAAATACTTATACTAGCAGATTCGTACAATGTTCCTGTGCTCGAATGCATTACACGCATTGGAAGCTGCATTGGGTGATAAAATATAAGTAAAGATCACATAAATAATGCAATGCGTGCATACATATTTCATACACAATACAGTTAAATATTATAGAAATATGTTTAAAATATTTGTAAGTGAATATCGCTTACCGTCGTGTAGTTGTTTGAAAGAAAAAAAAAGGTGAGCCTTCCTGGGCGCGAACCTCCGACAAAAGTATCCAACGATGTCGCAGACGGGTGTAGCTTAACCAACGAGGTACTCGTGCTGTTGGATTATTGTTCAATTTTTTTCAAAGTACGGTGCACACTGACTTTTAATAAACTCGAAATAACTTAATTCCCTTTATTTGTACATTGCTCTCTCGCATGCAAAAACATGGAGCATCGTATAACTGACTGACAATATCAAGAAAACGCAATTATTTTAAGTATTCAATAAGTTATTACACGAAATATGTGGTAAATATCGGTTTTTATTTATTTGAACTACGACGCACACTACCAAAAAATCTAAAAAAAATTGGCTTTATTAACTTATGCCAATACTTCACTACAGCATTTATAAAAATTCTGTGGGTCGGAAACTTCAATACGTAATTGGAATTTTTCGAGTTTTCGGGGGGTTTTTAATTTGTTATGCTTAGGATTTGCTAGACAAAAATCTGCAAACATTCCCAACCATAAATTCACATGTTCTGAATATTCTCCATTTTTTTCAGAATTTTTCCGCATCGCTAAATACGGAAAATATGTCAAAAACTGATTTTTTTATTTCCCCTATAACTACCCTTCTGATGGAGATAGAGGGTTGAAACTTGGCATAGAGCGTTTTCTTTTGATCCCATATCGAATGACGCCTATCGAGATAAATTTGGTACAAGTGCATTTTTGACAATTTCAGCCGGCTCAACGCTCAGTCGAAAGGTAAATTCGGTACCGCTGTCGCATGCCGAACGAAGCACGTGTGTGTGATCGTGGTAGAAAGAAGACGGAGCATAATTCTGCGTCTCTTTCTATTGGGTGCGCGCGCAGCTTCTGACACGTCATTTTACTCTACATTGGTAGAAAGAGAAAGAAGACGAGAAGTATAGCTCCTTCCTTGTCTCTACGTACGGTGCGCGCGCAGCTTCTGACGTCATTTTATTCTACATTGGTAGAAAGAAGACGAGAAGCATAGCTCCTTCCTTGCCTACGTACGGTGCGCGCGCAGCGCTCACGGACACGGTACGCATACAACTCTCGCCTTCCCCCACCACGCGTGCCGCAATGCGGCAGGATGCCACTTCTGAGATCACTGCATCGCATATGCTTATGATCAAAATTTACTAGTCCGCATCGATGGGGATTCTGGCAGTAGAAGAAGCAATTAGTGTTATGGTCTATTCAAGTACTAAACTACCCGGCGAAACCAAATAGTGCGGTGTTCCTCGACTCAAAGTCTATACGTCCGCTACGCACGCCATATTACTGCCGGCTGTTCGGGTTCTAGGTTCATTTTCCCAGTAGACGCTTGCCACGGCGAAACGTCACTACTACCTGGAATCCATACCGGCTACGGTTGGTGAACCATCTGAAGTTCGCGAGATAGTCGCACGCGAGAAGCATTCTTCGTCCCCTTCTGCGAGATTCTCACATACTATTCGAGTCCCGCTAGTTTCGATGCTCTTGTAACGAATGGCATATAGCACCTCTGTACGTTTTAGACCGTCAACTTGACCCTGTCGAACATGATTAACTGTTTGCTCTGCCTCTGTGATTTTAGTATAGCTCTCGTATACGCCATGAACGTTCTGAACAAGGATTACGAGGTCCAGGTGGTCTCGGAAACAGGCCAAGTGTTTCCGTCCACTGCTTGTGTCAGAACCCCTCGATGTGCATCAAGCAGAGGACAACAAAGTAAAAAGTGATAAGACTTTCCAACTACCCACACTCGAACCTGTCGTCCTCTATCAGAGACCGTTTCTTCAGCTTGCCACGGAAGTCTCCGTGACCGTTATGAAATTGTTATAAATAGTTGTGCCTTTCCGGGACTGCTACGGGAGCAAGATTCGCTCCCTAATAGAGGTCTTGACCTGCGCAAGGGTACCAAATCTGCCATAAACGTCTTTCTGATGGATAAGAAGGCCTCTGAATTCAAAATCAGAACCTTTCAAGACATTGTATCTGTATAATTTCTCTTTGATCATTGAGACAGGCGGTAGCGTTCTCGCAATCACGGTGAGCGCGTCAGTCGAAACTGTCTGCTAAGTCTTTGTGATTCGCAATAAGACCTGCCGCTGCGCCGACAAATAGACGTTCTTCTAGGCGGCCGTCAGCAAATCTCCCCAAGCCCCATAAGCATACGAGATAGTAGGCATATAGAGGCCAGGGCACACAGTTTTGAAAACGTCACACTCCCATCCCCAGATAGCTTTAGCAGCTCAGCTCAATTTGTCGAAAGCGTTTGTACGCCTACCTCCGACGCTCTTAACGTGGGATGCCATTCGCAACCGAGTATCCAAATGGACTCTCAGGTGCTTCATCGTACCCTTTATCGCCATACTTCGACCGTTAATTCGAATTGTTGGAGGTCTTCGAATGTCAAAATGACCCTTCAAAAGAATCATCTTGCTCTTCTCACTCGACAACATGAGTATCTGGCTAGTATACCACGTCACAACCACATTTGAAACCTTCTGACCGATGTCTATGAGGTCCAATGTTGTGTTGCCAGCGACAGCAACAGGCAGATCGTCGGCGTAGACAATAACCCCGCAAAACGGAAACTCATCGGTTAACCGCCGCAGCTCACCATTAAAAATAAGGTTTCAACAAATTGAGCCTAGTATCGAGTTTTGTGGGCATCCCTTTGTAACACCTTTGCGGACCATCCCGTGAATAGAAGAAATTCTCACCTCATGGTCCTTGAAATACTCCACAGGTAGTAAAGATCAATTTTTCGGGCATAACCGGCGCTTCAATTCCAGGAAGACCAAAGGTCACCAAACATTATCGAATGCTCCAGTCATATCGAAGAATAGCGCAATCGTATACGTTGCTGGGCAAGAGTATGTGATAAAGCAAAAGTCGACTAAGGCATCCTGGGTTGACCTGTTACTCTTAAATCCGTATTGACGATCCAAGCTAAACTTGGGGTAGTCAAACACTGCCCTCATTTGGTAAAGAATGAGCTTTTCTGGTACCTTATCTAAGCCCGACAGCAGACAAATCGGCCGATACGATTTGGGCAGGCTGGGATCTTTACCGGACCCCATAGTGGCGTCCTAATGGAACCTACTTCGCATCGAGTTGGGAATACACCCCCCGCCAAACAAGCATGGAATAGGGCAGTCAAAGGTTCATGGAGCGAACCCCAAAACCACTGTAACACCTCATATTCAATGTTGTCTGGCCCGGGTACTCCTAGCGCTGAAATGTCGAAATTGCCCGGGCTACCACCTCGATCCGCACATGTTGTTGCGCCGGGATCTCACCCGTGGACGTATCATTCAGGATAAGTGCATGTAATAATTCCTGCACTGTGTTATGGCGGCTCATAGTAAGTCCTACTGCAGTAGCGAGGTTACTGGTGAACTGCTCAATTCTCAACGCATCCAGGGCCGCCTTAGAGACAAGAGCCCACGTATTCTCATTCCCTACAGTGCCCACGTAGTGCATCCAGCACTGTCTTTCAGTGCCGCGGATGGCATAGGTGAAATGCCTCTGTTGGGCGAGATGTGCTTGCTACTCCTGTTTCTGCGAGTCCGCAAGCCTTTCTTTATGAAAGGTATCTCTGAGCTTGTATAACTTTTCCTTAATCCTTATCAAGTCCGGCGTCCACCACGGGCCCGACTTGACGTGGCACTTCCACAGGTGCACTGACGCCTCGCCTACTTTAATGATGGATCTTTCGACCACCAAAGACATTTGCTCAAGATCGTCGCACCGTGTCAGAGCATATGACGACAAAACAGCCCTAACATTCAACAATACCATTTCATACAGTTTCCATTTTGCGCCTCAGAAAGGGCCTCGCCTAGGATTTCTGCTCCACTTTCCTAGCGTTATTTCGTAATGACAGAGCACTCGGTATTTCGATAGAATTATGGTCAGTATTCGTTCACGAGGTATAAACCTTGTAACCTTCAACGAAATTCAAGGTCTTCCGCGAAAGCCTCCATAGCGGCTCCGTGGTCATGCAGCATTGTAGCACCCTACAGGGGTGATTTGGCGTTGACGTCCGCAGCAAAAATGACCGGTTTGTTGCGTAATTCAAATAACACCCTCTGTAACGCCGCTAGCCCCATCTCAATATTCTACGAATACAGAAAGTATTGACTGACGACGTAGAGGCTGCCAAACTTGCCAGGTATCTCAGCGCAGGCAGAAGCTGCGAGAGCTTGATTACGTCGTAGTCACGATTTTGCGTTGCGCACATCACCACCAACGCAGTGAGGTCCAAGCCGACATTGTACGGCTCTTACGCAAGCGGCACATCGACATTTCTGCTCTCCATAACTTGCCACACATTGTTTACAACGGGTGTCGGGCGCTACATATTCAACTGCAGCACTCTTGGCCGTTTCGGAAATGAATTTCAATTTGATCCATAATCCATTCGGCTAACGAGGTTCTCTAGAGCAAACACCTATGATGGACACTTTGGATCTCTAGACGAGTGCTTTTGTGTTTTGCCCAGTGACTTACAACTCGGGCAGGCCGGTTGTTGTTGCGCTTAATTTAGGTATATCCCAATTCGACGCAGTGACCGCAAACATCGTCTTTCGCACGGCAGTGCTTTGTGACGTGGCTGAAAGGGTGAAAACTAAAGCACCGCGTGACGGAAAAGTAGTCCTGCACAAGGCAAGACGACTATCCGATGTATACTCGAGATCCTCCGGAGAGGAGTCTCCTTCTAACATCTGGGTAAACTTCGATAACCCAGTGTTCCGTGTCGGCTCTCTTAACCGATTTGTGTCTTTCGGATCGCACATAGGACGTCCTTCTCCTCCGTTTTGATCGGGAGGTAGTAAATAATCACGAGCGGCCTTCTCTGAACGGGGAGCTCCACTTTCAGCTCCGCGTTTTTCAGCTTCAAGAACTCTAGGAAGACTCAAATCCTCCGAGGACGTGGTCTCATTTGAGACTCCGTTCCCATAATACGCTTAACAACCTTCACCGATATCCTGTTCTTGGTCAAATTGACCAAACCCAGGATTGCCTTTTTGGTGGCATCGCGGTCAGCGTATTTGGCCTTCCCGCGGGTCGTGGGGAAATTTTTGACCACATCTGCATGTGGCCCACTACATGCAGTGCTGACACCAGTCTTGGTCCTTTTCGCCATATCGGCGTAGGACGGGGTTTGGCCCACTCTAACACTCTGAGTCACCTTGTGAAGGGACTCAGAGTCCGCACAGAAGTGCGGCTTTTTGGCTTATCTTGTCTCATTGGAGACGACTTTATCGCGTCTAACCAATTCTGAGAAGAAGTTTGCTTTCAACTTGTGCTGTCGTGATAGCGCGAATCAAAAGATGACATAAAATATAAGTTTGAATATGTCAGAGAAATCTATGTTACCGACAAACATCACCTCACTTCACATTCATTAATCATGCGAGATCTCGAATCGATAACTTGTCCACCTATCAGCGAACACAATAGATCTAATCGATTGCTTTCGAGAACTCACGTGACAAGCCGGTGCGCTTCCGGCGCCCGCCTTTTATTCTCACTCACCTCGCAACCATTGTATCGCGCGGACCTCACTACTTCTTGTGCTATAGCTAACGTTTTTCATTTCGGACGGTTTCACTTCAACTCTTATCTATCAGTATTACTTCTCGTACGGTGAAACTCAACACGGGTTCACTCAGTGCATAGTTAACTGTTATTTAGTGCGTAAAATAAATCGACTGTTGTGTTTTTTATAACTTCATCCGCCTGAGCTTACTTGCCACTCACCATTCCACTATCCTCTTGCTTAACACCTACGCGAGCACTTCATAATCAAACAGAATACTTTATTTAAAAATGACTATTGGTCCTGGCAGAGCTTCCGTGTTAAAATGTAGGCTATGACTAAACTCGCAGCGCAGAACATGCTTCTTATATCAGTGGCCAGTGAGAAGAGGGGTTTGCGCTTAGAGCCCAGAGAAGGGCGAGGGCGTCATCCAGGACGTTTCTCTTCTTGGTAAGGGCGTTTCCAGGAATTACGGTTATCTAGACATCTGTGTGCACTCAAATGTCACAATATCTACATGGCTTTCACTATCGGTCGGTTTCTGTTTACCGAATGGTCGTAAAATGCCCCTTGGTACGGTATGGGTGGCTAAAAAGGGAAAGCGTCGAAGGGCTCGGTACCTGGGTTCGCTTACACTGCAAGTCGTTCTACTTGTGTCATTATCAAGTTAGCCAACCTTGCTTACTCGGTTGGATGAGATCAGACACACCGTCTGAACCGACCTCGTGCACTCGGTAATGTCTGTCAGAGACGGAAGCGACTCGCCAGGTCGTTACTTTCTCTTACCGCCCATATTCTATTTGCGAGCCTGGATCTCGCTTATGGGCTTTTCGCCCGTGAAGGCGTGACTCCCCTCGTCCGAGGCGGTTGCAACAGGCCACCTTTTCCTTTTGCTAGTAAACATTTCGCAGTCTGTGGACCGCGGGTCATCAGTAACTCCGCGCGTTTGGTGTTCACTTGGTACAATGTTCTTATTGACTTTGGTGTTCTCTATTCAATGTCGTTTATTGTCTTTGTTTTTAATTTGTTATTCTTTTAAAGCCCCGGTGCGCGTGTAGGTACTGCGCCCGCTCACTGCCATCTCGGTCACGGCCATCATGCCTTCTTTGGCTTTTACGACTTCACCCGTCCCCTCCGAAAGAGTAGTATCCATGTCGAGTTCTTAACTTCGTACGTCTTTATGCGCTGGCTTCCCAACCGCCTTAAATAGAACGTGACGCTGCCCCTGTTGGTTACGCCAATAGGGGGATATCACGCTGGCGCATCGATCCAGATATAATCCGCCAGGCACAGCCGACCGAATCTCCTCGGACTCTGTGCCCAGCTTCCTCGCCCACATGAACCCACTCTTGCATGTACGTATGGTCATTCATAACCCGATTGACTAGGCAAAGGGCTCTTTTCTCGCCTAGCCACCCTTCTAGGTGAATCTGGGGTCCACAGACGAGTTTTGGCGACGTCAGCCTCGCAAGGATGGGCCTTCTCAACGTTCAGGTCTCCCCTTTGCACCGCTTTGCACGGCAAACACAGAGGAGGTTCGATCATCCAGTAGCTCACTGAATTTGCTCTTGATCCTACTTGGTCCTACCCCCGTTGAGGAGGGGGGTCCGACAGAGGCACCGACGGGAGCAGAATGGAGAGAATTGAGGGAAGAGATAAGGAAGGAAGGAAGAGGGTTAAGGGAAGGTTTTAGGGAAGCAGTGCGGGAGATGAAAAGTAGAATAAAGGATGTGGAAAAGGAACTATTGGGCGAAATAGAGGGGCTAAGGAAGGAGATGAGAGAAGGGCAGGAGAAAGGGTAGAAGGAAAGGCAGGCGATGGTGGTAAAAAAAAGGGGATTGAAGAAAGGATGGGGAAGCTGAGAGTGGGAGAGAGAAGAGGAATGGGAGAACAAGAGGGGACAGAGGAGTGGGTCAGGAGAATGGAAAGAAGGCTAGAGCAGAAAGATTAAAGGACGAATTAAAGGAGGAATAATGTGATAATAAGAAGGCTAAGAAGAGGAGTTAAAGAGAGGAGGGAGAAGATAGGAGAGTTGTTGAAGGAAATGGGAGCAGAAAGTGAGGTCGGGGAAATAAGAGAAATAGAAAGGGGGGATGGAGGGAGGGGAGGGTAAAGGGGTCATTGTGAAGTTGAAGGGAAGGGATCAAAGAAGTGAGGTAATGACGGGGAGGAGGAAAATGAGGGGAAAAGGGATAAGAATCGGGGACGATCTGACGTGGGAGGAAAGAAAGAAGAGGTGGAAGATAGAGGAGTGGGCGTGGAAGGGAAAGAGGAAAGGAAAGAGGGTGTGGGTGGGGTATGGGAAGTTTCAGATAGAAGGGAGGTGGGACGAAGAAAGGAAAGAGCTGAAGGAGGAGCTGAGAAATGAGAGAAAGGAGCAGGGGGAAGGACAGAAAGGGATGGGAGAGGGTTAGAAAGGGAAGGAGTAAGGAAGAGGGATGTGAGAAGGGTAAGAGACGAAAGGGAACATCAAAGAGAAGAGGAGAGGAAAGGAGAAGAAATAGGGGAAAGGGCGGAGGAGAGGAAGGACAGGTGTGGAAGGTGGCGTCCTGGAACGTGGCGGGGGTAGAGAGAAAAGATAAGGAGTTTTGGGAAGGGATTAAGGAATGGAATGTAATCGTAATGACAGAGACGTGGTTGGAGGAGAAGGGCTGGGGAAGGATACAAGAGAGATTACCTGTAGAATATGAGTGGAAAGTGCAGTTGGCGAGGAGAAGGAACAAAAAAGGAAGGGCTAGCGGAGGAATGCTGAGGGGGGCAAGGAAGGGAATAATACAGAGTGACGACGGGGTGAGGAGGGAGAAGGAGGGAATAATGAGGTGCAAGGTGAAGGTGGGAAGGGAATGCTGGAGGATAGTGGGGGTTAACCCTCGGACTCCCGACTAAAAATGAGACACGCAGTCCCACGATGGGCCAATTCGGCCCTGCCTGCAGAACGGCAACCCGACATGTTGCCGATAAGACTCTCGTCCAGAGTCTCGTCTAGAATGCCACTCGTGACAAAACTACTTTTTACTCACAGTTACCATTGAAGCGAAAAGTGATGACTGAAAGGGCATGAAAATAAATGTCTAAAGCAATGGTTACATTTATATTATTTATTGCATGAAAATCTTATTTTCTGGCTACATACATATTTACATTCTTCGTGGTGTTTCCAATTTGCTGATAAATTGTTTATCAAATTTCCGAACAAATTTGAAATTTTCGCCCACGTAGATTTCCGCGACGTTGCAAAGTATTTTACACATTGTTAAAGATTAGTTTATAAATTGTTTATAACATTTTTTGAACTAAATTGAAATTTTTGCCTACGAATATTTCCACGATGTTGCAATGTATTTTACACTTTGTTCACAATTTGTTTATAATTTTTGTTTTTTTTCTTGGGTAAATCTTCAAAAGACACTCCGCACTAGTAGGGACAGTACGGGGTAGTGCCGAATTTTTACCGGCTAAAACCTCCACGGTTCAGTTGGCGACTGTTCTTTTTCCTTCGTCGTCTTGCTGTTGTCGTCGTCGCTTTCGTAACCTCAAAATACGTCGTCCTCGGACACATTTTCTTCCGGGTCTTCGTCACTGCGGACACTGTCTCCACTGTAGTTTCGTTCACTTCACTGTCACTGTCACTATTACTTCGAACGTTTCACGATAACGCACCATCGCGACTTGTGCCGGGTATCGCGATTTCGCGACTTGCCATCGCTTCTTTTTATGAACTTCAACGGCCGAAAAGTTAAGACTGAGTCGGTAACCGTCGCAAGACAGTTTCGACAATGTGTCGTCACATTGACTCCTGTAGCGTGCAACATTATAGCCACCGCCGTGTATGAAGGGTTGCCGCTCTTTAGGCGCCGACAAAATGACCCATCGTGGGTATCCGAGGGTTAATATAAACGGGGACATGGAAGAAAATTTGGAAGAGCTCAAAGAATGGATGGAAGATGTGGAAGAAGGGGGTAAGGTGCTGATAGGAGGGGACTTTAATGCATGGACGGGGATGGAAGGGGGGACATGGGAAGAGGGAAGGGGAAGGAACTTTAAAGACAGGAAGAAGAATAAGGACGGGAAAAGAATGGTGGAATTTATTGAGCAAAGGGGGTAGGCTATCATGAATGGAGGGGTAGAGGGAGACAGAAAGGAGAAGTTAACATATACAGGAGGGGACAGAGGCACAGTCATAGGTTATATAATAGGAAACAGGGAAACGTGTGAGAGATTAGAAAGAATGAAAGTGGAGGAGAAGGTGGATTCGGACCACCAGCCAGTGGTAGCATGGATCAAGGGAGAAATGAAAAAGGACAGAAAAAGGAAAAGAAGGAGGAGGGGAAGAAAAAAGGGGGATATGGGATGAGGAAGGTAGGAAGAGGTTTAAGAGGTGAGTAGGAGAGCGGGAGGAAGGGGGGGGGGAGTAGAGTTAGAAGTAGAGGTAGAGAGTCTAGGGGAGAGGATAAGAAGAGCACTGGAGAAGGGGAGTAAGAAGGACAAAGAAGATAAGAGGAAAAGGGGATGGTGGGACGAGGAATGCAGAGAAGAAAAAAGTAAAGTTAGGGAGGAACTAAGAAGCTAGAGGAGGAGAGGAAGAGAAGGAAGAGAGTATAGGGAAAGGAAGAGAAGATACAAAGAGCTTTGTGAGAGAAACAAAGGAGAGGAAAGAGAAAGGCTAATTGGGGTGGCGGGAAGAGCGAGGACAGAAGGGGAGGTGTGGGAAGTACTAAAGGGGCAGAAAAAGAGGAGGATAAGAATGAATGAAGGGATAGGGAGAGAAAGAATAGGTAAACAATTTTATGAATCTGTTAGGAGGGGTGGAGGAGAGAGTGTTGACAGGTGGAGGAGGGAAAAGGGGAGAGGAGGAGGAGATAGAGAGAGCGGCGAAGAAACTAAAGAAAGGGAAGGCGGTGAGAGCTGACGAGATTCCGAACGAGGCATGGATGTACGGAGGAAGAGAGGGAAGGGTGATGATCAGGAAAGTGTTGAATGAAATCTAGAGAGAGGAGGGGGGGCAATACCAGATAAATGGAGGGAGGGTTGGATCGTGCCGATAAGGAAGAAGGGGGAAGGAAAGAGGGCAGAGGATTACAGGGGAATAACCCTGATGACGTCGATGTAAAAAATATATACGGCGATCCCAGCGGGCAGGCTAGAGAAAGAAATGGAGGAGGGGGGTGTGATTCCGGACAACCAGACAGGGTTTAGAAGGGGGAGACGGACGATGGATAACATATATACGCTGAATTTCGTGACAGGAAGGGAATTGAAGAAGGAAGGGGGGAAATTAATAGCATTCTTGATTGATCTGAAGGCGGCATTTGATTCGGTGGAGAGGAATAAGGTATGGAGAGCGATGGAGGAAAAGGGATATCAAGGAGCATAAGGAGGAGAATAGAAGACATATACAAGGAAACAAGGAATAGGGTGAAGGTGGGACTGGAAAGGAGCGAGAAATTCTGGACGGAAAGAGGCCTGAGGCAAGGATTTGCACTAAGCACGTATTTATTTAACCTCTTTACGGTAGACCTGGAGGAGGTGCTAAGAAGGGGTGGTGGTAGGAGGAAAGAAGATCTGGACGCTGGTGTATGCAGATGATGTGGTGGTGCTGGCAAGAGAGAAGGAGGAAATGAAAAAGATGATGAGGACAATGGAAAGATACCTGCAGAGAAAAGGGTTGGAACTGAACGCAGAGAAAAGTAAGATAATAAAGTTCAGGAAAGGGAGAGGAAGGAGCAAGGAGATAAAGTGGGAATGGAAAGGACAAGGCATAGAGGAGGTGAAAGACTTTAAATATCTATAGGTATACCTTCAAGAAGAACGGGGGACAGGAAGCGCAGGTGAGGAATGCGGTGATGAAGGCGGCGGTTGTGAGGGGGAGGCAGGTGTGGGGAATAGGGGAGAGAAGGTTCGGAGGAAGGTCGAAGTGGAGGATCAAACTATTTGACGTGTTGGTGGGAAGTGTTTTGCTATACGGAGCGGAGATTTGGGTGTGGGAAGAGAGAGACAAGGTGGAGAGGCTGCAGGAGAAGTTATTAAGGTGGTCATTGGGGGTGGATTGGAGGACTTCGGGACATATGGTGGGAGAGGAAACGAAGAGGTGGAAGCTGAGGACGGCGGCGGAAAGGACGGCCATGAGATTCGGGGAGAGGCAGAGGGAAGGGAGGGGAAGTGAGTTGGCGAGGATATGCTGGGGGGAAGTAAAGAAAGGGGACGAAAGGAAAAGAGGGAAATGGGAGGAAGGAAGAAGAAAGTTCTAAGAGGAAAGAGGCTACGCAACGGAAGAGGTGGAAAGGAGAAGGGGTGAGGCGATAGAGATGTGGAGAAGGTTGAAAGGAAGAGACGAAGAGATACAGGAGCAGGAGAGAGAGGGGAGGACAAGGAGGTCGAGGTATAACAGGATATTTGAGGAAGTCAGACCAACAGGCTTGCCGAGGTACCTGAAGGAGGGGAAGAGCAGGAAAATGGTGAGGAGGGTGGCACGGTTCAGTTTAGGGAACGTGATGAGGAGCGAAAGATATTGGGAGGAGTAAGAGGGAAGAAGTTGCAGAGGGTACGGGAAGGAGGAAGAGACATGGGAGCCTGTGCTGGGGAGGTGCAAAACAGGAAGAGGAATGCAAGGGAGGACAGGGAAAATAAAAGAGATTCTGGGACAGAGAGGAGAGCGTGAAGGATGGACGAGAGACCTGGAAAAGATGAGGGAAGAAGAAGAAAGGAGGGAAAGGGGAGGGATTGAAGAGAGGGTGGGGAGGGCATGAAGGCAGTGAAGAAGGGGGAGAGGAGCGGAGGAAAAGGAGAGTCGCAAAGGAAGAAGAAGAAGAAGTTAAGGAAGAGGTTAAGGAGAGAGAAGGGAGTTGGGAGCAGGAATTGTAAACCAACAAATAATTAAAAAAAAAAGTGAGAAAACCGACTTCAGAGGCGCGCTAAAATCTAAAAAATAATTCTTATTCGGGTATACCGGGGATCAGGGGACAGACGAAGGGATCGGTCCGATCAGAAACTTGGCGTGTCAATAGAGCGGCTCGCTGAGCGTCGCGCGCGCCTTAATATACTAGGTGTCTTGGATTGGACACTATTCTATACGTATTCTCGCGTCCGAATGATTACGGCTCTATGTGTGTTCTCGCGTCAGAATGATTACGGCTCTATGTGTGTTCTCGAGTTTTGTGTGCAGTAGGATGTGCGTTTACCTTTTGTGAAGGCCCTTGTTTGGACTCCACCCGCTCGGTTTCCTTAATTTAACACTTCTGTATCTGAGTTTACGTCCCTCCCGATATTGAAGTCCTAGGCAACGGGATATTCTCCGCTTATGAATGTGAATACAAGACGGTTATGATCCGCGAGGGTGGTTACTGACCTTGGGGCCGAACCATCGGGCGCCAGAGGCAGCTGGATAGCAGCGGTCACAACGAAAGAACGCTGGTGGTCGCCGGAACAGAAGTTCTATGATCACAGCGAATGAATCGTTCTAGAGGCCACCGGAACTCGGGGGCTCTACGATGACAGCGAGGTACCGCTGGCTAGGTGACCTAGATACAAGCTCTACGGCGACAGCAAAGAATGCTCGGGTGACGCGCCCGATGGTTTCAGTAGCCCAAGTCACTGCGGGGAGGAGAGTGGGTGCAGTACCCCACTTGATTAGATCCAGAGAACACCCGGGTAGCCAGGGTTTGTACGAGGGTGTACACGCGTCGCAAAAGATGGGTGGAGCCCGAACTCGAGAGGATAATGTGAGTGGTAGGACAGGTGGTTTGCGAGATTGTTTACCCGCGGTTTATTAGATGCTCGAACGTTACAATTTTATAGATACTGGATGGTTCTGCTTAGTTGTCGCGAGAGGTGGGTCGAACGTCGGGACTGGACGCAGTGTCTCGAACCGCGTGGGTTACAAAATGATTATTTAGATCATAGAGGTTGGTTAATTATTCAAACCTGACTTCGCTCGAAGATGGACTCGAGTGGTATTACTGCTTCTATTGTGTTAACTGTTTCACTAGGCTCGATGTGATCTACTTGAAAGTTGAATGAATGAGATTAATTCTAATCGCGAAGTGACACTTTGGTGTCTGAATTCGAATTGTTATAACGAAGAAAATGAGTCAAGTGTTACACTCTGCACCGGAACTCAGACTGTCTGGAACTAATGAAGAAGTGATAGTCACCTCTTTTTCGGCTCCTGCTGCCCTATATGTCCGGCACGATCCGCTGAGCGGCGTTCGCTGCTGGCACAGCGTTAGCATTATTTTCTTGGTCCGGCGCGACAGATGCCTTTGCCACGACTCAGTTATACGTGTCCTATCTTTTAATATTACATGTTGAGACTTTTGCTATTACATGTTGGATGCATGTCCGGTCGGGGCGCGTGAGAGTTTGGCGGCGCAGTACCCCGCACGCTCCGTTCGTTCTCTATCTGCGTCGTCTCAGTCATCGGCAAGGTGTAAGTTACCTTGCTTGTCACGCGTGACATGCCTTATCGCTAACGGGGGTCCGTGAGAACAGTACTACATTCCTAAAGTTAGTTTATAATAAATCTTAGGAGCTATTAAACGAGCAGCAGGTCGCTGCGAGAGCAATCAATTGGTTAATTCTTTAATAATAAGAAAAGGAGAAATTTGTGGGCGGGTGGAGGGCACAAGACGTAACATTAGCAAAATTTTATTTTGTCCTATTGTGGCACCGACATCAGAAAAAAATTATTTAGAATATTCGTGATTCAGAGTCACTCTTCGTTAATTGAATATCCGTCAAGAGAAAATGAATTATTTTTTACTTTGTAGCGCGCCCCTGAAGTCAGTTTCCTCACTTTTTTTTTAAAAGTTATTTATTTTTAAATTTTTAGTTTCAATTATATAATTGTATTGTCGTATTATATAACATTAGGAAATGGGTAGAGCAAATAAAAACGCAGCTCGTATGAGAATACGGCGTGCAAAAGAAATGCAATCGGAAAGTAACGAACGGTTGAATGAAATAGACGCTTAAAACGGAGTTTTTTTTAAATCGGAGGATTTCGCCACTAAAATGGGACCAAGGGGACGATAAACCCCATCAAATGACATGGGAGCCATCTATATCCACCCACGCGTTCGTGAGTTAAACGCGAACATCCAAACTGTAAAATTTTAGTCTTTTAAAAGAAGGTATTTTTAACCGACTTCATTTGTTAGGATTTTTAGCACTTGGTAGTGGACCACCGGGAGAGTACCCTCTAGAAATTGAATACTGAATCAGCGAAATTGATCAGCTCGTTTGTAAGTAGTTCACGAAATTGTGAATTCGTATGCGAAAGATCGTGAAAATAATCGATTAAAAAGCGGGTTTCGTAGGTCGGATCGGTTGGGCACTAAAAATCCGTTCGAAAGTAGTTCACGAAAATCTGGATTCGTAGGTGAAAAATCGTGATAAAATCGATTAAAAAGTAGATTCCCAAGGTTGGAAAGGTTGGTCACTAAAATGGGACCATTCCGACAACAACCCGCATCGATTGACACGTATCCCATCGAAATCCGCCCACCCGTTCGGGAGTTATGCTGGAACATCCCCATAAAAAGATAATTTAAAAAAAAAAAAAATTACACTTATCGATTAGATAACCTCCTCCTTTTCTGAAGTCGGTTAAAAAGGAAACAATAAAAGTTTGAATTGACTTGAAATTTAAATATAGAATATATGCGGCGGCGTTAGCGAAAAGGATAGAGGAAGAGGTAGAGGAAAAAGGAGTGCTGGGTGAAAGCCAAGCGGGGTTCAGGAAGGGAATGGGTACGAGGGACCAGGTATACGCATTGAACTACCTGATAAATAGGTAGTTGGGGAGGAAGAAAGGGAGGATGGTGGCCTTATTTATCGATCTGAAAGCCGCATTTGATTCGGTAAATGGAAAAAAAGGTAACAGAGGCGATGAGGAAGAGAGGGATAAGGGAAGGATTAGTGAAAAGGACGTAAGAGCTAATGGGTGAAATGAGGTGTAGGGTAAGGTGTGGAGAAGAGGATGGGAAGAAATTCTGGCTAGCAAGGGGGTTGAGACAGGGGTGCCCTCTGAGTCCGCTGCTGTTTAACATATTAGTGGCGGTCTTTGAGGAGGAGAAGAGGAAAGGAAAATGGGGGGGGGGGGCGGTAAGAATAAGGGCGAAAGATGGTACACGTTGGCGTATGCGGACGACGTTGTACTGATGGCCGAGGACGAAGGGGGCATGAAGGCTATGATAGGCCATAGCAAGACTGATAACAAGGCTGCAGAGGTATTTAGAGGAAAAGGGTCTGGAGCTAAACCCCCAGAAATCAAAGATCTAGCAGAAGAATCTAAGGTTTAGGAAAAGGGAAGAAAGGAAAAGATGAGGGGAAGAGCGGGAAGAAGGGCATGGAAGTTTGAGAAAAGATTGCAGGAGGGGTGAAGGGGAGGAATTGCAAGGAGATAATGCTAATTGCTGGGAAGAAATGGTGGAGAGGTGGAAAAGAGGGGTAGTCATAGGAAGGTGGGAGCACGGGAGGAGAGCTTTTTATGAGGAGAGGGGAGTGGATGGAGGGGAAGATGAAGAATACGAGGAGCTGGAGAGGAGGGATAAGGAGAGGCAGGAAAGGAAAAGAGAGGAGAGAATAAGGGAATCAAAATATAACGGATGGTATGGGATGATAAGGGAGAGGGAGAGACCAAAATACCTGGAGGAAAGTAAGTGGTCGGAGAAGTGGAAAAGAAGAATGGCGACATTTACGATAGGAAATGAAATGAGGCAGGAGCAGTACTGGAGAGATGAAGGGGAAAGGAGATGCAGGATATGCGGAGAGAAAGAGGAGTCGTGGGGGCACATTTGGGAAAGATGTGAGGGCTGGGGAGGAAGACCGGTGGAGAGAGGGATGTGGGGAGAGAGAATAAAGGAAGTGTTAGGGGGGGAGGGAGAGAGAAGAGGTGGAGTGGAGGAGGGAAGGAGAAAGTCGGGGGAGAAGAGTGAATGAGGGTAGATGGAATTAATTCAGGGGGAAGGATTGAAATGGATGAGGGAAACGGAAGTCAAGGAGGAGGAGAGGAGAAGGAAGGTGGGGGTGAGCGAGAAAAGCGTAAAGCGAGAAAGCGAGAAAAGGAAAGAGACACGCGACGAACGAGGGTTGAGCGAGCGAGCGAAAAGCGTAAGCGTAAACGAGAAGTAAGCGGGAGAGAGGTGTGAGGCGAGCGAGCGAAAAGCGTAAGCGTAAACGAGAAGTAAGCGAGAGAGGGGTGTGAGGCGAGCGAGCGAAAAGCGTAAGCGTAAACGAGAAGTAAGCGAGAGAGAGAGAGGTGTGAAGCGAGCTAGCGAGAGGGAAAGAGAGAGAGACTGACCGTGCGAGAGAGAAGTAAGAAGCGAGCGAGTGAGAGAGCGTGGGGGATGAGGGAGTAGTTTAATGTAGGATAAGTAGATTAAGTAGGATAGGTGTAACCGTACAGCCGTATGCGCTCATATGCACGCGGATATACACACAGTGGTGGACGTGCCCCCACCACCGGCGAGTGGAACAACCCCAGTCACCACGCCGCCGACCGGTAGGGTGCGTCCGAACGAATATCTTTTTAGTTTCTCACAATTAGCCCTACCACTGGGCGCATATATAAGACACCGAATTTAGGCAATCGAGGCCTTTGTGCCTAGTCGCTGTAAAGTGCTGTACGCACTAAGGCTACACGAGAGCGATACCTAGGAGCCTTACGCTCCACGCGTTCAGGATAAACGCGTCTCCTCCGAGGACTTGCAAAGCGTGTAGAGGATAAGAAGGAGATAGGAGTAAAGGTTCGAAATGTCTCGCCTCCGTCCAAGCACCGGCCGCGCAGACGTGTACGTAATCCGCATTCGGCTTCAGATATTATTTTATTGTGTTAAAGGGAAACGACCAACGCCAAGCCTCCTGCGCTGAAGTACCGGCCGGGGCATTGTGTGCATTATCGGTCTCAAAACGCCACAGGGAGCTGTAGCCCTGTGGTAGCCCTAATCAATTCAATTAAGACAGCGAGTCATTTCGTATACATTTAAAGCCAGCGAGTAGTAGAGATAACCGATCAGCTGAACTTGATACATACATACGTACGTACATACAAACATACATACAACGCACACTGTCACCTGTCGAGAACGGACTGACTGTCCCGGTCGAATGGAAGACGCCGTTCCTTCCACGCTTTGTCTTCGGACACGTGCACTCGGATCCCTGATCGACCGAAAAACAGACGTGGGCACTCCAGCCATATCGCGGCGAAAACAAAACAATATATCCGCTCGGGCCTACGACATACTTAACGCGTATCGCCACATTACTCTTTGATATTTGTAGGCGAAGGCTAATCGACGAAATAACGATAATAAGCGTGCGAGACAAAATGTCGCGGTACGCAACGGTCACCGTATAAACAATCAGCGACGGTAACGAATACCACGGATCGTGGGGGAGTTCCCGCTACACGGTTTAATCCCTACCGATCGGTAGAGAACGATAGCAGACTCTATATAAAACCCGTCCCGGAACCTGCCGCACACAGTAGACGGCGG
Organism: Priocnemis perturbator; assembly: GCA_963942575.1. Lineage (NCBI taxonomy): Eukaryota > Metazoa > Arthropoda > Insecta > Hymenoptera > Pompilidae > Priocnemis > Priocnemis perturbator. Next base: position 801,364 of record OZ012651.1, read on the forward strand.
AGACTATCCCCAGATCGCCTTAGATTTATGAAAGTGGAATTTGAGATTATGTTGAGAAGGGGAAGAAAGCGACTGTCGAATAGCGAATGGGCAACGCCACTGCATCTCGTGCAAAATTAGACGAAACGTATCGGATATGCGGGGACTGCAGAGCTTTACACGTGCGCACAGTCATATACAGATACCCATTAACACAAATCGAAGATTTCGCGATGAACTCAGGCCAGAAGAAAATGTTCACAACGTTGAATCTAGTTCGCATATACAGGGTGGGGCAATAATTCTGTCCACCTTAAATATCTGTTGTTTGTAATAATTTGAAGAAATATTTGGTAGAGAACTTGTATAGCATAGAGAAGATCATTCAAGGGCAAATATGATTGTAAAATAAACTTCTTTGCGTTACGTAACATGCTCGAAATTATGACCATTTGCGTCAATGCAAAGTTGTCATCTTTGTATCGCTGAAACACCTGCACGTCTTATCGTCTCTGAATCAATTCGAGCACATACTGCAGTAATCCATTGCTTCATATCTTCTAGTGTAGTGGGTACTTCTTAATAGACAACATTTTTGAGGGCTCCCCAGAGAAAGAAGCGTAATGAAGTTATGTCTGGATAGCCAGTTGGCCAAGCAATTGGTCCTTCGCGCCCCATTCATCGATCTGGCAAACTTTATTTAGTGCTTCGCTCACTCTCCGGTTATATTATGCTGGGCATCCGTGTGTTGTAACCACATTGTTTGGCGAACGTGTAGTGAAACATTTTCTGATAAAGTTCCGAATTTACTCCTTATGAAGTATGCATATCGTTCGCCATTTTGAGTTCCATTGATAAAATACGGTCCGATTATTTAACCTTTAACAATTCCGCACCACACGTTAACTGCCCATTATCGCTACTGTACAATTTGTCGCAACCAGTGCAAATTATGAAAAGACGAGTAGAGCATATTGTGCAAATTTAGAAGTCCATGGTTAGTAAATGTAGCTTCATCGATAAACAACACGGAATAACAAAATGTTGCATTGTTTGTATTTTATTTTGGGTCTACTGACAAAAAAGACACGATTCATAGAGTTCATACCGTGTAACTCCCGATGGAGACTAATATGGTATGGATGAAGTTTATGCTGTGCAAGTATTCGTAGCGCACTCCTTCTGCTAATAGCAGACTCATGTTCAATCTGTCCGGAATAAATCTGTGGGGTGCGAGTAACTATTGCAATTACGCCATTTTCATTTGCTTCATGAGCTTCATGTTTCTCTTTTCCAACGATCACAGTTACGTGTAGCCAAATTTCCGGTCTCCCTTCATTTGTGACACAATCTTTAAAATAGTCGGCGCGAAGGACGTGTACAATCCGGGTATCGATCAGCATACAAGGCTTGAGCTCTCATCGAATTTTGTTTGCATTTCCCTATAAAGGAGAATCATGTCCACTTGATCTTCGAAAGAAAACTTTATCTTGATTATCACGGTAATATTTAACTCAGCAATCGATTCATACTGACTCTATGCTATGTGATTCATTTGACCCTATGATATAAAATACCGCAACGTTTACATTTACAGCTATACTTCAAGTACTGCTTGAATCTGCTGAATGTATCTACTGAAATCAAAGTAAGCGTCAACGAATTACAGCATTTGCGGGACATATCAACGGATTTACAACTCAATGGTCTTAATAATCATTTTATCATCTTGAATGACCTTGAGTGGCCTTCGCAGATAACTTGCTGAATACGTTTCAACGCCAGCTACCGCCTAGCGGTACAAAACATAGGTCATGCCACCGCTTTCAGGAACACAAAGCGGTTTTAGGAAGGGTATGGAAAGGATGGATCAGGTATATGCACTAAATTTTATGGTAATTGGGCAAATAGCGGGGAGGGGGGGGGGGGGGTTTGAGGAAAAATGGTAGCGACGTTTGTGGACCTGAAAGCAGCCTTCGACGCAGTAAGCACAAAGAAAGTGATGGAATTGCTAAGGGAGAGGGGAGTAAGAGACGGACTTGTAGTGAGGGTGGAGGACCTATTAAAGGAGTCGAGTAGTGTGCTGAGGGTGGGGAAGCAGAAGAGTGAGGAATTTTTGACAGCAAGGGGGCTGAGACAGGGGTGCCCCCTGAGCTCCTTGCTGTTCAATATATTGTTAGCGCATCTGGAGGAGGACTAGAGGCAGGTATACTGAGGAGGGATAAAGGTAGGGGAAGAAGGAAGATACTACCCTCTATTCTACGCGGACGACATCGTGTTCATGGCGGAGGGGGAGGATGAAATGAGGGCGATGATCAGTAGGATGGAGAGGTACATGGATAGGAAGGGGCTGGAGGTAAACAGAGAAAAACAAAGGTAATGAGATTAAGAGGCAGGAAAAGGAAGGTGGACTGGAGATGGAAAGGGAAAAGGTTGGAGGAGGTGAAGAAAGTCAATTATCTGGGGTACGTGTCCACGGCAAACGGAGGACAGGAGGAACAGGTGAGGGAGAGGATGAGGCAGCGGCGGTTATGAGGGAGGTATGGGGGATAAAAAGGAGGTTGTGGGAAAGGGACTGGGGCAGAAGGGTTCGGATGTTTGATGCAATGGTTTGGGCAGTGATGGGCTATGGAGTAAAGGTATGGAGATGGAAGGAAAGGAAAGAGGTGGAAGGCTTACAGGAGAGATATTTAAGATGGACGCTTTGGATTGATTGGAGAACGCCGTGGTATAGTGTAAAGGAAGAGACAAAGAGGTGGACGTTGAGGGCTAGGGCAGGGAGGAGGGCGTGGGCGTCCGAGGGGAAGTTAGAGGAAGGTAGAGGAGGAGAGGTAGCGAGGACATGTTGGGAAGAGATGAAAGGAAGATCGGCAAGGGGGAAGGTAATAGGAAAATGGGAAGAAGAGAGAAGAGAGTTCTTTGAAAAAAGAGGGATAGGAGGGGCAGAAGAGGCGGATGTGGCGACCTTTGAGGAAATGGGGATTTAAGTACCTGGTGATTCAACATGCGGTATACGCCGCGAGGCTTGAACACACAGTCTACAGGGTTGCTGGCCCCTCATAATACCGGTGGAAGCGAGGCCTTTCTAAACCTCCCCCATAAATCTGCGATCATAGTAAGGCGAGCTGATTAAGTGCAGCTCCCACATCGAGACGAATCCCTAGCCAGCGAATTTTGGCTGTAACCACTGCCAAGACGATTGCAACCCCCAGAAGGGGGCCGTCCCAAATGATGGGGAACAGTAGCAGCTATGGACGGCGCGAGTGGGACGTTTCCACGCGCCGCCCTGCCACTGCCACTGGCGGGCACCATCTACCGATTATCTTCCGGTGGAGTGATTGCACGGCCCGAGCAACCGATTGAGCAGTCCGAGCGTGTATCGGGTCCGTGGGTACCCTAAGCCTCAAATGTCACACACCACATGGGCGGGACCCCCTGCGGAGAGAAGAGGGATATGGAGGAACAGAGGAAGGAAAGACCGGAGAGGATTAAGACCTCGAATTATACCGGAGTATACGAAGCAATAAAACAAGAAGGCAGGCTGGGTTATTTGGGGAAAAAATGGTCGGGGGAGACAAGGAGAAGACTCGCAACATATACGCTGGGAAAGGAGATGAGGCAAGGAAGGTATTGGGAAGGGGAGTGGGAAAGGAGGTGCAGGTTATGTGGGGTACAGGAAGAGTCATGGGAACATGTATGGGAAAGATGTGAAGGATGGGGGTTCGCGGCGGAGCGAGATGGGGAATGGGGACAAAAGCCGAGGGACGTTTTGGGCGAGAAGGCGAAGGGGAAAGATGTATTAAGGAACTGGAACGGGAAAGAGGGGAAAGGGAATGGCAAGGGGTGTAGGGGAGAACGCCGAAAGAGGGGGGGGGGGTGAAGGTGAGGATGAGGATGAATGAAAGTCGAAATGTCCTAACGGACAGCTATAAAAATAGTGGCGGCTTAGACCTAACAGACAAATGCTTAAATCTAGTGATGGCTGCAACCTAACAGTACCACGGACACAATGCGGCCTGAACATAAGATGACATTGAAATCCCCGAAACGCGTCCACCTACGGAAAAAAGGCATCACAATATGTCCTCCTCTATGCTAATCAAATTCTGTACCAAACACTATTTTTATTATTACAAACATCGGAGATATTCAAGGTGGGCAGAGTAATTGCCCCACCCCGTATAATCAAATCTCCATAGCGGTGAAGAATATAAAGAAAACGGAATTTGGATTTTTCGAATTCGTGCATATGTCGTTCGGACTGAGATACGTGGCGAAAACGTTCCAGTAGAACGTCAACAGTGCACTCCGCGCCCTCGAATTAGGGTATGCGTATGTTGATGACACATTAATAGCGTCGGAAAACAAACGGCAACATAAAGAACACTTGCTGTTAGTACTTCAGCGCTTGGAAAAACACCAGGTAGCAGTAAACCCGAGTAAATGTAATTTCGGAAAAAACGAAGTGCAATTTTTAGGTCAACTAGTTAGCGCGGAAGCAATTCGGCTTCTTTCGGATAGAATATTGCCATTTCGATCTTTCCGGTGCTACAAACAGTAAAAGGATGGTTTTCTGGGGATGATAAACTTTTACAGAAGATTCATAGTAAACACCGCAAAACTTCAGCAGCCGCTGAATAATTTCCTGAAAGCTAAACCGGAAAAAGGTAACCTAACATTAGGTTGATCACCGGAGATGGAAACGGCAGTGTCTAACGAGCGAAACTCAGAGGAAATATAGCGTCTGTGACAGAGAGTTACTAGCCATTCAATTCCCGATCAAGAAGTTCCTTTTTTAACTGATTTTAAAAAAGGAGAAGGTTATCTATTTTTTTTTTTAAGTGTGTTCACCCATAACTTTCGAACGGGTCTTGATGGTGTTTGAGCCATATGAAAGGGCCTATTCTCCCATTGGTCCCATTCAAGTTGCGAACAATTTCGACAACGAAAATCTATTTTTACAGCTGTTACGCCCTACGTTTTTCGGCACCCTGCGTACACCGGGTATACCGGGGATCGGAAGACAGACGAAGTGACCGGCCCGATAAGGGATTTGACGTGTCAGCGGAGCGGCTCACTGAGACGTCGCACGCGCCTAAATATACTCGGTGTCCTAGATTCGACACTAACCTACGTGTATTCTTGCGTCCGAATAATTACGGCTCTACACCAACCTGAGCGTTTTCCTTGCGTCCGACTGGTTACGACTCTAAAAGTGTTTGCGTCGCTGGTGACTCGGAATTACACCAACCTGAGGGTTTTCCTTGCGTCCGACTAGTTACGGCTCTAAAAGTGTTTGCGTCGCTGGTGACTCGGAATTGCACCAACCTATGGGTTTTCCTTGCGTCAGACTGGTTACGGCTCTAAAAGGCTTAGCGTCGCTGGTGACTCGAAATTACACCAACCTGAAGGGTTTTCCTTGCGTCCGACTGGTTACGGCTCTAAAAGGCTTTGCGTCGCTGGTGACTCGAAATTACACGAACCTGAGGGTTTTCTTTGTCCGAAACTTCGCGAATCTCGGTTACCACGACGGTACGATTTCCGGTTCTAGGGGCTCGAAGTAGACCGTGAATTGGTCTTGCCCTGGAGGTAGTTCGAACGGACAAGGCTGTTCTGGAGAGGTCCAGACCGGTTGCGCGTGTTGTCCGGGGTGCGGGTAGATAAGCGGAATGGAATTCGCGGATTCGCCCGCTGTTCGTCGAGATAGCTGCGACCGGCACAAGCGAGCAGCTTCGCGACGTGCCCAGTGTTTTACTCCGCCCCGGCGAGTCCCTCTATAATCCTTACGTTGCTGGCGAAATCGGGGTGCTCTCTGGTTATGGATTTGAGTGGGAGAGTGGTTACGATCCGTGGAAACGACCACTGGCCTTGGGGCCGAACCGTCGTGTGCCGAAAGTGGTTGGGGAGCCACGATCGCAGCGAGGGGCCCGCCGCGGGCGAACGGAACCTGTGTGCTGAGGCCGCAGCGAAAGATTCGCTTAGGGATTACCGGAACTCGGAAGATCGACAGTGCCGGCGGGATATTGCCTGCAAGGCGACTCAGGCACAAGCTCTATGGCGGCAGCAAGGACCACTCGATTTATGCGCCCGGCGGTTTCGATAGCCCAGGTTATCGCGGGCAAGAAAAGGGGTGAAATCCCCCGTCTAATTAGACTCAGAGAACACTCCGATAACCAGGTTTAACGCGGGTGTACGTGTCGCGTCGCGAGGATGGGTGGTGCAGTAGGTGATTCACAAGATTGTGTGCTTGCTGTTTATTAGCTGATCGAACCCTACAATTTGGGGTGGAACGGCTCCATTTCGTTGTCGCGACCGGAGAGTCGGAGGTCGAGACTAGACGGAGTGTCTTGACCACGCAGGTTACTTATAATTAATTGAATTTCAAAGGCTTCACCACGCTGGTTGCCTAGAATGGTCCGAATTACAAAGTTTGACCACGCAGGTCATTTCTAACACTGGACAACAAATTTCGACTTTTTTTTTGCTTCCTGGCATCTATTAGCTAATTCTTATAGATTTTGACGCGCTGAAAACGAATCTGAAATCCGTTTTTGTTTATTAGGTCTAGTTTTCGAGAAATCGAATTTAAAAAAAAAATGCGTTTTTTGCACTTTGACCCACATTTACGTCGGAAATATAAAAGTGAGACAATTTCCTTTTATTGCAAAAAATTCTGCAGACTTTCCCGAATAAAACAGTATATAATAATTGTGCAATATGAACTTTCGAATATGTGTAAACATTGATTAAAGTTGGCGAGACACGTTTTTCACGCCTATTTTGAGGGACTCTTTTCGTTTTTCTGCCGAAATGATGCTTCTGGCGTGGATTTCAACTACTCTGCGCGATAGAGCAGACATTTTTCTTTGGGAAACCATTACAATCGCACTCAGAACTGATTCCAGTTTCGCACGGGAAAAGGGAAAAGAAGTCCGTGTCACGCAGTGTCAGCAGTAAGTCCCGAACAGTAAGTCGCAACCAAGAGTGCGGTGGTGACCAAGAGTGCGCGTATAGGTATTTGCCGTAACCAAGAGTGTCCGAAAAGGGTCTCCTACTGCCCTATATAGCCGCCGCGCTCCGCTGAGCGGCGTTTCCATGCTGACTCTGCATCAGCGCTATATCCTGGGACCGGCGCGACAGATGCCTTTCCCAGGACTCGGTCGTACGTGTCTTATCTTTAATGGGGGTCCGTGGGAACCGCGTTACATTCCTAAAGTTAGATTAGAGTAAATCTTAGAACTATTGAGCGAGCAGCAGAATGCTGCGAGAGCAATCGATTAGTTAATTCTTGAATAATTTAGAAAAGCAAAAATTTGTGGCGGGTGGAGGACGCAGGACGTAACACCGATTTTTATGATTTTGGATACCTGTGAAAGAGGACACTCCCGCGGTGGTCTCCTGTCAATTTAAAAATTTGCGACATACAATACCCATATTTTAATCCGCTTTTTTACTACAAATTACTAGCCCGAGGTTGTACAGGTTACTGTTAAAGGCAACTCAAAATTAAAAAATAAAAAATAAAAAGCTTATAAAAAGTATCACCGACTTCAAAACTGCATTAAAAAGTATGAAGTAATTTTCAATTTTTGGAGGCGTCGCCGAGACAGAAATAAAAGAGGACTCAATTGTTTTCCAAGGGGCGTTAGGGAGGTGGCGGTGCGATGGTGCAAGGCTGACCGGCGGAGGGAAGAGTGGGGTGGATGTAAGGGGGCAAAAGGTGGGAGGGGATTTCCTTGAAATTCAATTAGCCTGTAAGCACATTGTGAACATTCATTTGTAGTCATTCGATAAATTGTACAAATTATACAAATTTCTTTCGCCAATTGATGGATTCATTTGTTTCTATCTCGGCACGGACCTCAAAAATTGAAAATTTTTTCGTACTTTTTAGTGCTGTCTTGAAGTAGGTGATACTTTGTTTGAAAAGTTTTTTATTGTATTTCAGACAAGAATTACGCGCCCCACCTATCTCACCAGTTGGAGGCTCCAGGGGCGAAGCGCTTCGATGGTCAGCGAATGACTCCGCCATTTTGCGACAATTTTATGATAACTATTTGTTTTATACTTTTTAAATGTGTCTGTTGAGAATGAGAACGTTTGTGAAGAATAGTCTTGCATGGTGCTCCACTCTATTCCACGCCAAATTAATATTGTTGAACTATTTCAATATTTTGTGTTTAATAATAAACATTTATTGATTAGCAATAAATACTACAGGTCGTGTGATGATCAAAGCAAATAGTATAACTAGTCCTAAGAAATATATAGGAAACTGAACTTTAATAAACGGAATATATGTGCTGCTCTGTCCGATAGTTGTTCAATTATAGGTAAAGACCGACTGAAAAAGTATGTAACGCTCTTCAAACTCGCAAGAAAAGTTGTAATTGAAAACCCCTTCAGAGCAGGGATGAACGCAGTTTAGGAACGGTTGTTACATTCTTATTGGTTACTCTCCATATGGACGAATATGTGTGTGGTCGCGGTTCGATATACATTTTTCTTATGTGTAATGGGCCTGAAGACGGTCAGCGGTAAAATCCTTCTAAGTGGTAGACAATGGCTGGCCCATGGATTAAGGTTACAGATGGTAAAAAGGAGATAGTGTTTGAATCGTGAGCGAGTGAATTTGGCAGTGGTTGCACTCGCGCGCCTGAGGAATCTGGTTTCTGAGCACGAGGATTGTTTCTGAGAAAATGATCGGCACCGTACCTGTACGAAAACGCACGTGGCCGGCGCTAAAAAATCCAAGTGGGTGAGGAGTTCCTTACTATTTGTTAAACTGTACACTTAAACTACTATTAACACTAGTTGAGGGGCACATAGTCTTTCAATATTCCCTGAGTCACACTCGTCACTTCCTGCTATTTACAAGCTGAGATAACACCCTTATTTTAACACCGCAAGAGATGCACAGAAAAAGAGAGCTCCTGTCGCTGCTGTACAGTACACGGCAATGGCCGTCGCGAGGCCGCGTGGGAGCGCGCGAGAACAATTGCCCGAGAAGAACGCGACGCGGCGCTGCTAATTAGCAGGCGCGTTTACTTAGAGTACTCCTGAGTATTGACCGCATGATTGATTTCGAGGAGCGCGTTGCGGGCGCCCATTGGCCGCCCGCCCGAGAGGTCTATGAATACGCAACAGTGTTTAAATGTACGGTGCAAATAACGATGTCTGTTTAAATGTTGCAAAGATTTAGATGCGTTTGAAATGTTATCTTTAGCATAAAATTAAACCAGATTTGAATTCTTTTCTAACGCGATGGAACAGTGTCTCAAAATACACTCTAAAGATCAGGAAGCGCCGTTGTTTCTCTATCTATCAAACATATGACCGAAAATCATCTTACGTGTAGCCTTCTACTTCTAAACTAAGACACTGCTTTAGCGTGTTCTAGAGACAATTTTCGGTCAGCACGCCCATCATGAACGAACACGTTACACAATAGGGTGTTGCAGAAGAGATTCCAAGAACTGCGCCCAAAGCCGGTTAGCAGACACAGAAAGCAAGCAGTTTTCATAATTAAAGATCTGAAGATAACACCATGCGCATTCGTACGGGGTGACAGAGTCAGACTCTTTCTCCGGCACTTCCTTCGTTACGTCCTCTGTCTGTTTGTACGCTGTGTACAACGCGTATAGCTGAGATCCGAGGACAGACGGTGGAATCAGTCGAATGCGAAGAGTGCGGTCTATCTTTCTTAAACGCGCGTTGAAGTTAAAATCGGCATTTATGCCGCACCAAATGTGTACAGAATGGCTACCGCGAGAATGTATAACTGTCGTAATGGCCACCGCGCAAAATGAGTGTAACGCCGAAATGGATACCGCACCAAATGTATCGAACGTCGAAGTTGTTACCGTGTAATTATATATGATGTCGTTCGGTATTTCAAATACCGCCGGTACTTACTTTTATTCTATCGTAGTTTATATGTCGTCGAAGTAGGAGGCGTAAAAGGAGTAGTAATTAGGGGAAAGTGGAAGTATATTTGTATTTCATTATAGGAAATTACAGTTGGACCGGTTTCTTAATACGCGGCGGTGTGTCGATACGAAAGTCGAATGAACGTTAAAATTTGTCGGACGAAGTTGCGGATACAATGGATTCACTGTCTTATAACTATGTTACCTTGGAGTAGTTCCAGGTGTAGTAGGCTTCGCTTAGGTACACTGAAGTTAGTGCTCTTAAACTGTGTGTATTCCATTCTTTAAATTGTGACTTATATGTGGAGCGGAGAAGTGACTCTCTTGGTGGGAGCGGAGGTGAAAAACTATGCAGCCCGGACGGAATAACTAATGAGCGACTGGAAAAAGTGGCGAATAATCACTAATTAAGATATACATGAGCGACGATCAAGGCCTTTTATTTCGGCCCTCGCGTGGGGCAAGTTGGCGCCTGGGGACGTCGAGTCAGCGTTAGAGCGTGGGCGTTCGCGCGCGTGGCTCTTCCCCTGCTGCCCGCTGGTCAGCTGCGCGTGCCTTATCTTAAATACGCCACATCCTCAAACGAGAATGAGTTCTGTTGCGTGTGTTTCGTCCTTGATGATTCCGCGTGAATTTGGTCTGCACTTTTGTTCGGCCCGCATGCAGGAATGTGCTTGGAACAGGCTGACGGCTTACGACTACATGTCTAGTTAGGTAGACATATGATAGGCTCGGATCGGGTGCAGATATTTATATATATGCTTAGTGCAACTACGTGTTTTATTGGAAAATTATAAGTCTATTGGTACCGTTGGTAGCGAAAGAGTTTCCGCGTGTCCGCGTGTCATTGTCACTAATTATTCGGGCAAAAATATTCGGGTGGAGGACGCCGGGAAGTAACACCCTCTTCCTTTTCTTTCCATCTCCTCCTTTTTCTTCCTCCAATCTCGTGTTAAACTTTTATGGCCCACCTCCACTATTCCCCATATGTTTTACCTTCTATTTCGTTCCGCAACCACCTACTGAACTATGCCTGATCTACTTCTACTGCTCATTGCCTTTCTTTCCCTGTCCTCCTCCGGCATTATGACCACGTCCTTTGCTTATGCCAGGGAGTCAAATTTCACCTCAGCTAGCTCCACTCCTCCCCATCTACCAATGATCATCTCCGCTAGTATAATATGAAATAATTAAGGACTTAGTGGACGTTCTTACCATTAACACCTTGTCATCCAAAACAAATCCCCCATTGAACCTCCCCCCCCCCCCTGCCTTCCGCTTACTCAGTTTGTCGTTTCCCCACCAGGTTTTCTGCTCCAGCTCCTATTTTCTCAATCCTATTCCTAACTTTTCCATCCTATAGTATGTAATCAATCACCGCTCTGCCTATTCCGCTCATGTACGTGTATTCAGCTTCCCTATCCCGTTCTGCACTACGTTTAACATCGCTCACCCTATTTTACTATGGAGTTTGCATGCCTTCTGTGGTTTTTCTTGTCTTTCAAATTCCTTCCTCTTCCTTTCCATATCCTAATATCTCCCCTATCCTTGTGCTGAAGGCCTCCCTCCGCCCTTCATTATTGTTTGGCATCTTTCCCCAACTCCTTCCATCCACTCCTCTAGCTCCCTTTCGACATCCCCGTTTGTACATACCTCCATCACCCTCCATCCCCAGCCCCTTCTGTTGCCCCTTCCTTCTCTTCCTTCTCCGTTTCTACGACCATTACTCCCCTCAGAATTCCCCTATACTCTCTACCCTTCTTGTTTCTTCTTGCTGTTAGTTGCACCTTCCACGCAAACTCCTTTCCGAACTTATATTTTATCCTCTCCTACGGATCTGCTTCTAACCACGCGTCGATCATAATTACCGTATCCCAATCCTGTATCCCTTCCCAAACTTCTTGTTTTTATTCTACACTCCTGCTACATTTCAAAACATTCCTTCCACCGGCCATTCTATTCCGTTCTTTACTATCTTCTTCCTCTTCTCTTTTTCTTCCACCCTTATTCGATCTTCTCCTCGTGGAGCCCTTCTAGATCGCCAATCCCGTATTTGAACTTTCATTATAAAACTTAGTGCGCTCAGCCGTTTTACGAGTTATATAGAATTATTACATCTGTTCTATATGCCTTTACCAGGTGGTGGATAAGCGGACACCTTGACTCGTAGTCTATATTCCGCTAGCACACACACGCATAGTTGCCGGCTGTTCGGGCGGCTAGTCCAAATTAGCCAGTTCTCTACAATCCAGCGGACGCTTGCCAAAGCGACACCGCCACTGCCCCCTCGAAACCAACCCAGCCGGAAGAGCTCTTGCGAACTCTCCGGCATCCCGAGGTACCGGCTAGGTTTGGTGGACCGACTGGAGTTCGCGGGTTCGTCATACCCGAGAGACATCCATCTCTTCCTGCGAGAACGTACTCTCTTGTTCTAGGACTCTATCAGGGTCGATTTTGGACTCTCTGTAGGAAGGGAAGACCCCGTGATGGGCTAAATCACGGGGCCTAGCACCGTTCCTCCCCTGATCTCTAACGATCCGTCGAGCTTGGTCGGGTCCGAGGCTGGGGGAATCCTATTAACCTCAGACCCTTAACAGCGTCACCCGTGGCAGTAACCACTTCGAGAAGGTGCTCGAACGGTCTTGGGCTTCTATGCCCCTGTCATCGCTTAGGATGACTTGAACCCGCCGGCCTGTCCAAGTAAGTTCGAATAGAACAGGACGACGAGCGGGACCATCTGACCCGGTGGCCGCAAAATCCCTAGACAAAGGCAAAATCGTTCAAGGTAACCTAGTCAGGGCATTAAGCCTCCGATCCCAGTGGCCCCCGCCATAGAATTATTACAATCATTGCCGGGTAAGGAGTCCGTATCGTCCATTTTTCCGACTATCGGAGCTTCAAATTTATAGTCGGTTGGTCCATTATTAATCGCCGTACGTGCGGTTGAGAGAACGACAGTCCGTCTCGATTCCAATATTTTACATTTTTTTATCATATTAGCCGGGTTCTTCGTTGTATTGTGCTCATTGTTTCCTGCGAAAGATTCCTCGTGTCCTCTTACCCGGCAAACTTGCGGATGCATCCGAACTTAAAGCACGACTCAGCAGACGGCCTATGGCACCTTTGACGCCGTGTCATAAGCACCGTTAGCGTAATGCAGAGCGTCGGTCATTCCAAATGTAGCGCAAAGTGTCTCTCCGTATTTTAAATAGTTGAGTTCCCAGATTCAGAATCACGTCGTGCAAAACTATCATAGTACCTACTGCTACCACCGTTACCTTATTGCTCCCTCTGCTCACCCTCTATGACGGCGTCTTCCGCGCGAAACGACAAACTTGGATGCACAAAGAGGGCCTGCAGCTTGTGAACTCAGAGCAGGGCCGGCCTTCTCTATAAAGGGGCCTGGGTGCAAGAAACCATTTGGGGCCCTAAATTTGTAGTAAAGTAAAAAAAAATAACAAACACGAACATATATTACTAATGCATGTTTATTTAATGTGTGATTTTGTTTTCGCTAATACATTAATTACTTCAGAAAAATTACATTTTTTTGCAATTTCTTTTTCAATGCTTAATATAGCAAGTGCATTTAAGCGTTCTGCACACATGCTTGACCGAAGATAATTCTTTATTATTTTTAATTTGCTGAAAGAGCGTTCAGCACTTGCTATAGTAACTGGCAACGTAAAGAAAAGTTTTAACACAGTTAATACATTTAGAAATAACTCATTATAATTATTATTTAGTATGTATTGCAATATGTCTTGTGCGTTATTTACATCTCTTTCATTCAAAATCAAATCCCGTATCAAACCAATTTCCTGGATTAGGTTTTCATCCACATCTTTGTTATAAAACTTTACAAAGTTTTTGGAACATTTTTCTAATTCATGTTTATCTAAGGTTTTTATATCAGTGATTAATTTGAAATCAGAAATAATATTTGGTATACTTTTAAATCTATCTTCTATTTGTACAATAACAGTATCAATTAGAGTGTTAAAAAAATAACATCTAAATTCCTCTATCGGGTTTTCTATAACCTCATCTTCTGCTATTTCGGAATATAATCTTTTTCTTTTTCGAATTCGTTTTTCAGGAAAATGTTTTGTACATTCAAATTACGTGCTAGCACTTTTGCTTCGTCTAAAAATGTGTTAAATTTTGCTCTTAAATTTTGGATTTCACTTTTAATTTTATTGACTAAATTAAAAGCCGAGTCAAGAACAATTGTTTTTGCTTGAAATAATTTATTGATAGTGTTAATTTTGGACAATATTGCAAACCATACTATTAAACATAAAATAAATGGCATTTTTTGTATTGAATCCAATAAACTTTTAGCTTCGGTTACCGCTGTATTATCGTTACTTATCTCAATAAATTCTTCTAGGGCAGTACAAGTTTGTTCAAACTGTGTATACACTGCTATAACGGAATCTATTTTGGCTTCCCAACGAGTGTCGCATAATGGTTTAAGAGTAATGTTTAAGTGCTTTTGTAGAATTTCCCATCTTTTTGTAGATGCAGAAAATAAGCAATATAAACGTTGCAACGTACCAAACAAATTTTTACAATATGTACTGCTGAAAGCGGCATCACAAATCAATAAATTAAAAGAGTGTGCTAGGCAAGGCACATAAATTGCATGAGGGTTTAGAGTAATTATTCTAGATTGTACACCTTTATATTTCCCTTTCATGTTGCTACCGTTGTCGTATGCCTGCCCTCGACAATTCATAATATCTAAATCGAGCTCACTTAATCTTTTCAATAGAGTGGTTGCTAGTCCTTCTCCAGTCACATCAGTTACTTGAACAAACCCTATAAATGACTCATTTATAGTTAATCTTTTCTCTTCAAAATTGACGTACCTAATAATGATTGAAGTTTGTTCCTTATGGGAAATATCAGGAGTACAATCCATTTGGATACTATAGTACGTGGCTGCTTTTATATCGTCTTTAATTTTGTTAAGGATTTCATTTCCTAACGCAGAAATAATTTGTTCTTGTGATCTATGTGCTAAATGATGCACAATTTTATTTTTCGAATCTTTTATTCTGTTTATATGATCCATTAGCACAGAGTCGTATTTACTTAATAATTCGATTAAACTTAAAAAATTTCCATTATTAGGAGCTCCTATTATTTCATGGGTTCCTCGAAGTGGAAGATTATTGCATGCTAAAAATAGAATCACATCTACAATTCTTTGAAATAGTAATATAAGTCGTTCCGTTTCCTTATTTATATTAACTTGATTTGTTTTATCAATAGTCGAACATAAATTTAGTCGTTTTAGTAATTCTTTCCAAGCAATAAACGAATTAAAGTGACAAATAGAACGCTCATGATTTTGAATTACAGTTGACAGCTTTCTCCAGTTATTATAGCCACCTATAAATCGTGTAGATTGTTCATTTCCTATTCTTTTGGAAAATAGAATACAACAAAAACAAAATACTGAGTTTTGCGATTTTGAATAAATTAACCAGCTGCGAAGCTGGGTTTCACCATTTGGCATTTTTTTAAAGTAGTACGTAGTGGAAAATGATCGACCTTCAGCATTTTTAGCAAAAACTCCTTTGTGTTGTACAGGTCCGGCTTTAACACAAAACATTCTAAACTTATCAGTTATAATACTTGGCCATAAACTTGGATCACTTATATTCACTGGATCATATTTGTTATTGTCATTTTCGTCGTTATTTTCTGATTCGATCATATTGGTATAAACATACGGTTCTTCAACGAATTTCACAGTTTCTACATTTTCATTGCAAGACTGTGTAGTTTGTGCGGAACATTCTTCTCCAGTTGAAGCTCGAATTGTAACTTCTGAAGTCGAAGCAATTTCATTGCCAAAATTACTTCGTTGCCAAGAAAACAGACCTACTTGTGACTTCTTGAAATTTAGCTTTTCTTCTTTTTTCTTTTGTACCAATTTTCTTTTTTGACACCCAGAGGGATATTTCCTTGGCATGGACATGATTAGATCTAACAATATTAAACATTTTATAGTATGAATTACTAAAATACTATATGCAACCTAATCTAGTACCTACTCCGTAAAAGTAGTTCCGTACTTACCTTATGTTTATTATAAAATATTTTGTAAGATGGTCGATAGGATGGGTCTCGGGTTTAGAGGAAAACGGCCTCAATAACCGTTAGTTTTTATTCTTTTCAAATGAATATATTTAATCACAGATGCATATGCGATTACACACGGGCAAGCACTGGCGACTCATCGGCATCGGCAGTCATCCGAAATCTCTTGCGAGAAATGTGCCTTAGCAACAACAAATGCACCTTAGCAACGCGTCACCTGTTTGCATTGAACTATACTCTAACTGGAATGTGAACGGCGTGGCCACGGCCGAATAGACAGAGAGGGAAAATTTGGGGACCCTTCATCTCACTCTTTCATGCGTGCGTCGACAACATACAGTCGCTACGTTTGCACGATCAGTTCGACAAGAGTTCCTCCCACCTTGTTATGACAGGCCACTCACATGGCATGGGTTATGGCATTCGTTGCTAGGTCATGTCTTTCGAAAGGGTAGTACAACGATAGACAAGGTAAGAGACACCCGAAATTTACCCTCTCTGTCTAACCGGGCGCTCTGCATCCAAAAACAATAACCGTTCCCATTCCAGTTAGAGTATAGTTCAATGCCTGTTTGTCGCAAAGTGCGCAAGTTCTGCCGTTTGGCGAACTTCAAAGACGCGAGGCTCGAAAATCGTGTCCTTCTCTGTCACGTTGTCCTACGACGGTTTTCAGCTGACGGACAATGTGATAGAATATACTGTATTGTCAAGTTTTCATGTGCAAGAGTATATTATTTTAGTTCTTGATCATGTTGGGGCCCCCTCAATCGCGGGGCCCCGGTGCATAGCATCCGCCGCACCCCCCAGATGGCCGGTCCTGACTCAGAGGGAAGAGCTTACAGACTGCCTCGTCAACACTGACCTCACGATTTTCAAACGTAGGGGGGGATGTGTCCCCCTAGGTCACTTTCCTCTGACGCTGGAAATTAGGGATTGCAACGCTTATTTTTCGAGAAATCACAGGCGCAACGTTAAGTTCTACATTATTTTAATCAGGTAATACGAAGACCCGGTCTATATATATTTGGCCGGTAACGCGAGTTGTTGCCAAGAGGGCTCAATACCGCATGCTTCACCATGGTGTAATGCATGAGGCCAATGCCACCACAAAGTTGCGATTCGTATTCAATCGGCTAGCAGCGGTAATTTTAGAAGCAAACATTCTCTTCGAGTCTGCTAGCTTCAGGGGCTCGAGTGTGATACTCCAGTAAACTACTCCAGCAGTCTACACTGCAGCAGATTCCAAGACGACCTTTTCGTACTGGAAGATGTTAAATTACATTGGTGATAAACTTGGAAGCTTTTTATTTAGAAGTTAAGCAAAATTGGCTTGCCCACATCAATGAAAGACCCTGTCCAGCTGTACTCTACTTAACATCGCGCAGCTATAAGGTTGTTCTTCTAGAACAGGCCTGGGCAACTCGTGGCCCGAGTGCCACATTCCCCTTCTTCTTCCTCTTCTAACCGACCCCCACCTTATTCCGTTTGCGCGCTGACGGAGCGAGGGGAACTAGCGAAGACGGTCCCGAATATATGATACGCTAGGTCCCCTCGCTCCGTCAGCGCGCAATCAGAATAAGGTGGGGGTCGGTAAGAAGTGGAAGAAGAAGGGGAATGTGGCACTCGGGCCACGAGTTGCCCAGGCCTGTTTTAGAACAAAGTGCTCTGCCACGTCCTGAAATTTCCGCTTCAATTTTGCTCGTCTGGAATACCTGTTATCTTAAAGTGCGTCCAGATCTGAGCACGAACGCATACGGCGAACCCGAATATTCACGACACTGAAACCCCGTATAAATTGTGTTTGCGGGCGATCTTCGCTGGGTGACGCACCAAAAGTGTGCATGTGTGACGTTGGTCGGTGTCATGATAACGGTAGGCTACATATTTCGTCGTACGGCTTCTGCCAATCACTCCAGGTAGCGGTCTATCAAAGGAAATTCGGGTTGTGCGAGAAAACAAAAGGACAGATAACAAAACTGTGAGGCTAATTTACTGGTATGAGTGGGGCAAGCGTGTGAGTGCATATGTGTGTAATTGAGCAAAGGGGGTGAGGGTCGTAGGTATGAGTGAGTGGGGATAGGCTATACGTATGAGATACGGATGAACAGAGTGCGTGTGCTCTTAGCGAGAGGCAGAGTACGTGCAATTAAAGCCCCAAACAAACTGATTCGGGTAGAAAATGAAAACGTAGGAAACCGTATCGTAGATCGATTTTCAGGAGGTAATGCACTCAGGAAATTGAAATGGTAATTCGAGAAAAACATTGTTGTGGAGGGAAGCGGGCATTTGAAGCTGTGCGGCGACTAGGCGGTGGAGAGTTGTCTTGGGATGAGGTATTTTACTGAAAAAAAATAAAAATAAAGTCTTGACGTTTGCGGATACTATTTTTAAACACTTTTGTTGCAGACTACTTTTTAATTTGTACGACATTCTTGGGAAAATGTTTTTTTTTCTAGGGCTATTAGGAACAGAGTTTATAATTTGTAAGCATTTGTGTATGTCCACCCATTGTCAGTCCGACGTTGTTCACGGTGTTCGTAGCTGGGTTAGAGAGGGAATTGGGGAAAGGACAATTAGGTGGTGTCGTAGTACGAAAACAGAAATTTTTGAATCTGGCGTACGCAGATAACGTAGTCATCTTGGCGAGAAGTGTAGAGGAAGTGAAGGAAAGTATTAAAACTATTGGTTCTTAATGGGAAAAAGTCTAAGTTGATCGTATTTAGAAAAGGAAGAGGACGAAGGAGAAAGATAGAATTGAAATGGAACGAAAAGCAAATAGAGGAAGTAAATGAATTTACGTATATGGGGTATATTTTCAAGAGCAACGGAAAGAGCAACGAACACATAAGGAATTTAGCGAAAAAGGTCAACGTAGTGATGTGGCATACGTGGGGAATTGGAGAAAGGCTGTTTAGAGAAGATTATAAAAGAAGAATGAAGATATTTGAGGGGGTGATGGCATATGAAGCAGAAAATATGAGGGTGGGCAGAGAAAGCAGAATTGGAAAGAATACAGAAAAAATACATTAAATGGTCTCTAAACTTGGAAAGATGCACACCGGATTATATAGTTATGGAGGAAACGAAAATAGAGAAGCTAAAATTGGGGTTTGTGGAAAGAGCCATGGACTACGAAGAAAAAATAATTAAATCAAAAGAGGGAGGAATAGTTAAGCGATGTATTGAAGAAAGAAGAGCTGACATAGGAAACAAGGATAGACTCAAAGAAAGAACGGAGCACCTCATAAGGTGTGAGTACAGCCTCGAAGGAATAAATATACTGGTTCAGGAAGGAAAGAGGGTGGGAAGGTTGTTGAAGAACAAGGAAGAGGAAATAGAAAGACAAGAGCAATGGAATAAAACAGAAAATACAAGATATAAGAGGAAATATAAAGAAATACACGGGAAAGGCAGCAGGATATTTGATGAAAAGAGGAAAGAAGGGACATTAAAAACTATTGGCAAGAGCAAGACGAGGAAGTATGGAAAAAGCAAGTCAATTTTGGTCAAAGGAAGAGGAAAACAGATGCACTCCGTGTGGGAAGGGTGAAGACTCGCTGATGCACTGGAGAGAAGAATGTGAAGAAGTAGAGAGAACGAGCTTGAAAATGGAAAAAATCTTCAATGAAGAAGGAAACAAGGAAGTGGTAAGGTGGTTAGGGAGGATTGAGAAAAAGAAGAAAGAGAAAAGGCAGCAGGAAGAAAAGGGAAGAGGAGCCTCCCGCCTCGGTTAAGGAAAAAGTGATTAAGTCATACCAAAGAGTAGAAATAGGATTAAGGCCAATAATAGACTCAAAAGAGTAGTAGATAGGAAAACATGGGATATAAAAGTATTAGTAATACTAAGTTAAGTGAAATGTAATTATAGCATAAGATTATAGTCTAACAAGTAGTAGGATTAGTGTTAACAAAGGAAAGTTGTGTTACGTCCTCCGTACTCGGCACCCTGCATGCACCGGTTATACCAGGGATCGAGGACAGACGGAGGGATAGCACTGATAAAGGACTTTGATGCGTCAATGGAGCGACTCACTGGCGTATCGCACGCGACTTATTATACTGGACATGGCCAAATAGATACGGCTCTGTGCGTAGCGCGTCCGAATGGTTACGGCTCTATGCCTGAACGAGTCTGAATGGTTACGGCTCTGTGTGTGAGCGCGTCCGAATGGTTACGGCTCTATGTGTATTCGCGCGTCCGAATGGTTACGGGTCTATGTGTGAACGCGTTCGAATGGTTACGGCTCCATGTCATGGACATAGGAATAAGGGACGGAGCCCAAACCCCTACTTTAGACGAGGGGAGTGAAGCCACTTCAGGGGAGCAGGGAGAGGCGTTTTGGTGCCACATTGGCGATTGGTTGAGCAGGCGCATGCGCAGTCTTATTTCTACGCCATAATAAATGAAAAGAAGCTAATTAATTGGTCACATAAATACGCGATATTTGAAGATTTTTGTCATAAATCCACATATATACAGACTATTAATGGTGTTCTATAAATGCATATCAGCGGAATGCCAGAATTAAATATTCAAAAGATAAAATCTATTTATATGAAAAACTGTGTTTTTTCTTGGTATTTAATTTGCTAGCTACGCAATAAATTCAATAAATTATACTTGGCGCCGTCTAGGTAAAGATTGGACAATTTTATAACACAGTATTAAACATTTTATTATAAAATGGTGATGTAATTACCTTAATATTATCTTTATAAAAACAACGTTATAATATAAAATTGGTAAGTTCTTTTATATATAAGAAAGTAAAATGCAACATATACATTTTATTGGCATAGCCTTTAAACAACATAAACTAAACACTAAGATCTAAAATAAATTTTATAAAACCTAAAGGTAAGAAAAGCTATAGCCGCTACTTAATTACAATATTAAATTGCTTATTTACAGATCCCCCTCTATTTTTCTGTAATTGCCGTTCTATTAATTTCGAATTTGGTCCATCTATATCTTCTAGTATCTGCAACTCTTCCGTTTGGAACATATTACTTTTCCTCAGAATGGCCTTCATACAGATTATACGCGATTCGTTTTGTCGCAGCCTCTGTTGTAAGACCTTTATCTTCTTAGTGTAAAAGTTCTTCATATCCTCTAATTTTGTTTCAAAATGCTCCTATTCAAGACATTGATCCGCAACTACAAAATTCTTAAAATATAGTATATTCACAATTATAATATTGTTACAAATGATTATATTATATTAAATAACATAAAATACTTAAAAAATAAAAAAATAAACTTACAGTGACTTCTGCAATAGGAGGTGTTGCTCTATCCATTTTAGAACTAATGCTGGTAGAGCTTGATGCAATTATTGCCTCTTTTGGCACACCTTCAATTTCATATTTTGTTCCAAGTCATATTTATGCAAGGGTTTGCTTGCCCTGATTGGCACTGATTCTGCACTTAGGTGTAGTGCACTCAACAAAAGATTTTTTAACTTCCCATTTTTTGGAAATCTATTACAAAATTAATGAAATGTCTAATTTTATAGCATTTGTCTTATTATAGTAATACAATATAGTTGTTATTTATGGAGTAGAATAATTTTCTTACCGATAATACGAGGTGTTATTAACATTTCTTTCTGTCTTTGGTCCCAAAACATGACAAACTCTAGTACGATTTGTGCAATTTTTTACAATGCACTGCGGCATTTTATATGTATTTTTCTTTCAAATATCTGGCAGACGGTTGGCTGCTTCTGCTAATCCACCTCTTCCACAGTGGTCTGACTCGCCCAAGTAGTTCTGATTCTGAAAATATTTAAGTCTATTATTTGTTTCTGGGGTGCTGATTTATTTCAAAGATATTCTGGATGTACTTACTCAAAAATCGTAAATTTTCTTGTATTTTTCATATGCGCTACTAATCAATATATTAAGATATTTCAAGAAAAGTGCGTGTTCGCATAAATAACCCGTAGAGATTCGCCCAAGAAGATGCAAGAACTCCCTAACGCCACAGCACATAATCCGCTGCGCTGAGGCGGGAAAATCTTACCTATATGTACACTGCTTTTACACACGCCAAGCATGATGCCACTGCATCAGAAGTCCGCACAAAGGGAGTCAGTTGAGAGCTTGAGAGGCACAGGGCACAGCACAGGGTGATGAACGGAACGACAAATATAATTAAGCGTCGTGAAACCCTACCGCAACATTTACTCTGACCTGCTTTCTTTTTTCGAACTAACCCGAAAGTCAAGTTTTAGGTTGGAGTGAAAATGAGAGTGCGCTTGCGCGATTACAACCAATCACCAATGTAGCACCAAAACGACTCTCCCTGCTCCCCTGAAGTGGCTTCACTCCCATCGTCCTATGGCTCCGTCCCCTTATTCCTATGTCCATGCTCTATGTGTATTCGCGTGTCCGAATGATTACGGCGCTATGTGTATAAAGTGTGTCCGAATGGTTACGGCGCTATGCGTATGAAGTGTGTCCGAATGGTTACGGCACTATGCGTATGAAGTGTGTCCGAATGGTTACGGCGCTATGTGTATAGAGTGTGTCCGAATGGTTACGGCGCTATGTGTGAAGCTACTTCCGTTAGAGGGCTCGTTCTTGGACTATAACTATTCAATTTCTATAATCTAAAACCTCTACGTCCGGGTCTTCGTGGATCTCGGATATTTCCACCGTCGGCGGTACGATTTCCGGATTTAGGGGTTCGCAATATAAGGTGAATTGGTCGTGGGCCGGGGGGAGATTGAACGCTCACGGTTGGTCCGGATCCGTCTTTGTGCCCGGTGGTTTTGGTTGATCGGAAAGTCCCTATGGGAAGGAGAGCGCGCGTAACACGTCTCTGGCGTTACGTCCGGGCGAGGCTTTTCACGGCTTTTACTTGTCAGGAATGGTCGAAGCTTATCCGCGAGCGGTCTGCCGTGCGACCGGGCGTAACGCTAAATAATTTTGTTATTGTTTATATTAAATAACGATAATATACTTGAGGAAAGATTATGAATACCCGTAGACAGGGCAGATGGGAAACCCCCGTAGCTATACTAGCTGCCCGCACTGTCTCGATATGGTTCTAATCCTTTTCATCAATAAAAAGAAATAATAATTTAAATGATAAGCTAAACGGAGAAATGAATTAGAATGTGGAATTGCATTTAGTTATTTGCAGGACTTATAGGATACGTGTGCTTCCGTAAGACCCGTACAGGTCCCGAATCGCTTGCGAGGTTATGTTTACCGTTCGTGTAATACAATGTTCGATGAGGTGTGACGTCACAACATAAAATAAATCGGAAAGTATAGGTGGAAACAAAACAGGTATATTGCAAGAAAAATATTAAATATAAAGAAAGAATGAAAATAAAGAATATAGTGAATTTGACAAGCAGCTAGTTAGAATTCTACGGTAGTTATCGTTGCAGTATTTGAGAAGAATGCAGATGCAAGTGCGCGACAATGATGCGCCTTAATACGAACGCTATTCATAAAGTTGTACGATAGCGCTCTCGGTAACTAGCAATTAGGCGTTTTACAATCGACAAGTTGTTATCAGGAAAATATTCACACAGTCAACATGCATGGCATGGTCAGACAAGATATATAATACATTTTTGTCGAACGGCGCGACTGGAGGGTCTTACCGTGTCGCTGGTCTTCGGCTACAATCGGTAACTTTCGCTCTGCGCACGCGCTCCTTCTCTCTCTACCTCTATTGCTCTCTCTCTCTCTCTCTCTCTCGCTCGCTCGTTTTCTCTCTCGCTCAGCGGTAAAGTCGTTCGGAAATTCACGATGTACGGTGATAACGATGATAAGTACCTTCGAATCGAAATAGAATTTCAGTAATTTGGTCTTACTTGGTTTACCTATGTCCGAACATGAGTGAGTCGGGATAATGCCCGTTACAAAGGCGGCAAATCAGGAAAGTAATGCTTCTATTCGATCAATTATATCGATTTTAATCGCTCCGCGAGCGAGGAACAACCTTTCGCGTTCATTCAAGAATATATACAAAAGAATAGTTAAAGTGAAATTAAAGGAAACTTAAACTTTAACGGGTCCGACACAGAATTTGTCGGCCACGTGCAAGAACGTACGCGATCACTCTTTCGCACTGTTAACTAGTATAATACCGAAAAACTGAGTCTATTGTTCCAATTAAACTGGACAACAAAATTGGACATTGGTTTTTGCCTTTTGAACGAAAATAGTCAATTTCGATTAATCTTGACCCGCTGAAAACGAATCTGACACCCGTTTTTCAAAATTGGCTCGAGATTTTGAGTAATTGAATTTTGAAAAAAACAGCCTTTTTTTCACTTTGAACAACAAACAGGCCGTAAGTATACAAGTTAGACCATTTTTATTGGTGCAAAAAATTCTCCAGAATTTTCCGAATAAAACGGTATCAAACACTTTTACAATTTAAACTTGCAAACATGTTTAAACATTAGTTAAAGTGAATAAGACACGTTTTACGCACCTATTTTTCGAGATGTTTTTCAATTTTTAGGAATAACTCTGAGTCCGATGAGGATTCCCATGCATCTGCGCGATAGAGGTATTCAGTAATTCAATTTTGAAAAAAACAGCCTTTTTTCGACTTTGTACAACAATCAGGCCCTAAGTATACAAGTTAGACTCATTTATCCAAATGAGTCCTTTCTGTATCACACTGCAATAAGAATATGCACTATTAGGCTCCAAACAAAGAGATTTCTAAGGTACCCTCGGACAGTAATAATAACTAGAATTTATAAACTATGGTTTAACGAGGATAATTGAGTCCATTTCGTATCACACTACAAGAAGAGAATGATTATTAGGCTCGAATATTGAGATATCTAAGATATCCTCGGACAATCGACTACGCACCTCGCGACTTTACAGCCAACTGCCCAGAGGAATCCGTCGTGAGACGGCTCCTGGGCTCGCTCTAGGGCGGTTTTTCATGTCCTATTCGCGGAAACGGTCGACCAGCGGTCGATCCGGTGTACAAATATTGCGCTACGGCGCTCGCTCGGTGTTCAGCGAGACACTTTCTTCGGTCTTTCGTCTTCTTCCAATTATTATGTTTTATTTTGAATGCAGTAAGATTGCATCGACTCAGTTATCTAAGATTTTATCGACGTACGCTCCTGACTTCATATACTTGAACAAAATTAGGTTGATATTTGAGCAACGACTTGTTGCCGTGGAAATAATAATTGAAACTCGTGAGAGAGAGAAACCAAAAATTTACACGCGGAACCTCATCGCAATTCTTAATCTATGCACACACATTCACGCTATTCGCTCGGCATTCACGCTATATACACACATTCATACTCGCTCGCTCGCTTATAACTTATATCTACTTATATATATAAGATGGAACGAGTATGATTCCACGGTGAGGGAACTCCACTACATGTTACAACTCGACAGTACCACGTATACGATGGGCATAAGCCATGATACGAATATTTTCGTATACGCGGCCTGGAGGAAAAATGAAATAATCATGATGTTACAGCTAATACTCTAACAGCACGCCGCATACGATGGGCCTAAGCTATGATACGAATATTTCGCGTCCGGAGGCCGGAATAAAGGAAATAAAAGAGAGTTTAATTAAGAAATTATGCTAAAAAGAAAAGAAAAATCAAAAAATTACGCTGGGACGTACACTCTTCGATTCAACAGCTTCTACCAGTTCGTCTTCTGGCACCTCCAACTCCTAATAGTGCCAAAATATTAAAGGAGGCCGCCTCTACGAGAAAGGCTTCCACTCCAAAGCGGTCAGGGCAAGCCCTGACCGAAGAAAACCTCTTACGCCTGGCGCAGCAGATGCAGGCTGCAGCCTCTAAAATTCCAGCCACTTCGGGAAAGCTCAGCCTTGCCAAATCGAAGTTTACTACACCGGAGCAGAGGAGTGCGGCGGGTGAGTCCAGCCAGACTTCTACTTCTACTTCAAATGTTTTGCATGAAGCGATCGCGCCGTCGACCTTGTGTACAAATCTCATTACTCTCGATCTTGATACGCGATTAGATGAGTCTCTGCCTTCTTCCGACGCGTCCTCCGCATCTACACTAGGTGTTTTTCAATCTAAAAATGCAAAATCGGTTTCTGACTCAAAAATCATTGGCAAGAAACTTCTGGTACACGTACCATATTCACAGGACGCGAAATCCTCCCAGTCCGCGCAGTAGGTTAAATTTCAAACCGCGCTTAAGTCAGTGGAGACGATAAACAAATCGACGAATATGGACATCAATATTCCTAATCATAACAAATATGCCGCGTTAGCGGCCTTTGGGTACGTGGAAGCGGACGGTTCTGTTAGTACACCTCAACCTACAGTAAATACAAAAGTAAATACACAATTTCAAGTCTCTGGCGCGCCTAAGCGACCGCCGCCGCTTTATATTGCGAATTTTAAATCTAATTTAGTTGACTTAAAGAGGAAAATCAAGGCAGACTTTGGTAATGATTCTTTCCAGTTAAAATTCCTGGGTACGCAGAATAGACTGCAATTCTTCAAAATAGATAACTTTCTGGCCTTTAAAGCGCAACTCATTGCTGCCAACAAGCAGTTCTTTACTTTCTCCTTAAATTCCGCAAAGGAGCACACGATGGTCCTTAAGGGCTTGCCTCGCTTGCCCTTCGAGGACATCGAGACGGAACTGGCAGCTAAGGATCTTAAACCATCTTACATTAACTTTGTGAACCCGAAAAATACGACGTCGAGCTTCGCCCGTTTCAAGATGGTTTTTCCCCTCAGGCACTCCGTCCGCGCAGATATCTAAAACAGGATTTCTTTTTAGCACGCGAATATACTGGGATAAATTCCTATCCTCAAAAAATTATACGCAATGCTTTCGCTGTCAGGCTTTCGGCCATACCGCTGGAAATTATAATCTTCCGGAATTTTGCGTCAAGTGTGCGGGACCGCAGTAAATGCACCAAGCCGCGTGACGCTGCACCTTCGTGCAAAAATTGCGGCGCTGCCCATACGGCGAATTTTTCGGGCTGTCCAGCGCTCGGATCCTACATAAAGAAAAGAGACGCTACCAAATCTTACAAAAAAACGATCATCACGAACATTCAGAATATCGTCCGACCTCTGCCTTCATTTCCCCCTCTCACCTCACGTCGGCCGTCGCACGTTCCCTCGGACTTCTTGCTACCGAGATCTTTTGCCCAGGTGCTTGCTGGCCCCCCCCCCCCCGGGGGTGGGAGAGCGAGTACCCCCTCCTGCTCCTTCTGTCTATAATCACCCATCGAATACAAACAGACCGAGCCCTCACTCTCAGCTTGATCTGTTTAATGAGCTCACAGCGGCAATGAAGGAGCTTAACTCGCTCGGCGA
This sequence comes from Priocnemis perturbator, assembly GCA_963942575.1. Lineage (NCBI taxonomy): Eukaryota > Metazoa > Arthropoda > Insecta > Hymenoptera > Pompilidae > Priocnemis > Priocnemis perturbator. The sequence goes on from OZ012651.1 coordinate 828,716, forward strand.
CATGCTCGAAATGCTACAAATTGCACTCATGCTTATCGAAAAACTTAAGCCCTGCAACACCAAAATTAGAAAATTACAGGCATATCTCACTGTTTTATCTTCCATCTCGGACTAATGGCTAACTTTCCGTCCCGCTAATTGCTACTTTCTGTGACGATCTAAAAGAGCGTTATTTAAACTCCACCATCATTAATCCCCTTGCTAGAGGCACCTGCTCTCTAGGTATTTACATAATATCTTTAGAATCAAATATGCGTTACCTATGCTATCCAGTGACGCCCTCAGCTAACGACTGTCTCGCTTACTTCATCTTGTTGTGCGTCCTAAATTCTTCCCTATGTGTAAGGTTGGTGACCTTCTCTGTTTCCCGTATAATTTACTGTCTTCTCGCCTGGCTGGCTGCACTGCGCTTGCCCTGTCCGCCCGCCCTGCCTTCGGTACGGCGCGCGGTCATTCAAAACAACACCTTCCGTGGAGTGCAATCATTTTTCCCTCTTTCTCTCTCCCAGGCTCTCACTCTTTTAGTGGAGTCTCGGGGTAAATCAAAAACTCTTTGTTTTTTCATTGTTCGAGTTTTTTCTCGTTTCACTTTTATTTTTTCTCTGTCATATTGTACGGTTTTTTGAAAATTTTCCGTTATTACTTTCGAGCCACGTGCTTAATTATTTCATTTCCGGTAATACCATGCTCGCGCTTTACCGTCCATCGCTTGATAAACGCGCCTATGCGGCGCCTAGGTGCAAGCCACGGATCCTCTGACCCTTTCTCACTCTTTCGGTGCAGGAACCACATCATGCCAACCCAGAAAAAAAAAGAGCGGCGTCAGGTGCCCCGTAGACATGGTGCTCGCTGCTGACTTGGCGTCAGCATTCTTCGCTCGCCTCGGCGCGGCAGATGTTCTTCTTGAGAGTCGGCGTTACGTGTCTTATCTTTTCAGACTTGGTTACTGCATACTGTATGCCCCTGCAGGGGGGTCCCACCCTGGTGGTGTGTGACCTTTGGGGCTTAGCGTGTCCACGGACCCGATATACGCTCGTACCGGATGCATAATCGGCTGCTTGGACCGTGCATCCGCTCCACCGAAGGATAATCGGTAGACGGAGAAGGGGCCCGGCCAGTGGTAGTGCCAGGGCGGCGTGTGGGAACGTCCCACCCGCGCCGTCCATAGCTGCCACTGGTCCCCATCAATTGGGACGGCACCCTCCTTTAGGAGGTCAGAAAGTACCTGGTGATTTTACGTGCGACATACGCCATCAGGCTGGACCACACGGCCCCCCACGGGCACAGGATCGTGATACGCTCGATCAACGCACAGCGGAGGTGAGACTGCTACCGGTCTGGAGGGTTGCCGGCCCCTTACAATACCGGTGGAAGCGAGGCCTTTCTAAACCTCTCCCATAATTCTGCCACCATGGTAAGGCGAGCTGATTAAGTCAAGCTCCCACATCGGGACGAATCCCTAGCCAGCGAAATTTGGCTGCAACCACTGCCACGACGATTGCAACCCCCAGAAGGGGGCCATCCCAAATGATGGGGACCAGTGGCAGCTACGGAAGGCGCGGGTGGGACGTACCCACGCCCCGACCTAACGCTACCACTGGCGGGCCCCATCCCCGTCTACCGATTATCCTCCGGTGGAGTGACTGCACGGCCCAAGCAACCGATTGAGCAGTCCAAGCGTATGTCGGGTCCGTGGGTAGGCTAAGCCCCAAAGGTCACACACCACACGGGCGGGACTCCCCTGCGGGGCCTTTAGGTGGTCAGGGGGGTTGCAATCGTCGTGGCAGTGGTGTAGCCGTAGCTGGCTAGAGAAACGTTCCCGGTGTGAGAGCTGCACTGAATCAGCTTGCCTTACCATGGTGGCAGAATTATGGGAGAAGTTTAGAAAGACCTCGCTTCCACCAGTATTGTGAGAGGCCAAGCGACCCTCTAGACTGGTAGCAGTCGCAAGACTGCCCATTGATCGAGCGTATCTCGATCGTTGATAGTGCGTTGACATATAGTCCGTCTGTGTCGAGGAAGTCACGGCGGCTGGCTTGTCAGTCGCCCGCACGCCCAAACAACACAGTAGTTGCATACTGTATGCATGTCCGGTCGGCCTGGCGGCGCGTGAGAGAATTTGACGACGTGGTACCTGGACAGTATTTCAAGCTATTATGTGTGTCGTCTCGGTTATCGGCAGGGTGTGTGTTACTTTGCTTGTCGGCCGTAGCATGCTCTATCGCTAAAGTGGCGTGGGTGAGAACCCCAGAAAATTCCTAAAGTTTATTCCTAGTACATCTTAAACGGTATTAAACGAAAGAGCGCGCGGCAGGTCGCTGTGAGAATGATCAAATAATTAATTTTTTAATAAATAGAAAATAAAGGCGGGCAGAGGACACAGGACGTAACATTTGTAAGATCCATTTCTAGGCCGTTAGGCTGAAAATAAAGCATCTATCTCACTTGTAAGCATTTATTCGATATCATTCAACAAGGAGAAGAGGGTCAGAAAAATAAAAAATTCGAATATTTTTATTATAATTTTTGTGTTGATGAAATAAATTAGAGGAGCTGCAGGAATGTTTAACAAAGGCGTAAAATTCCTCATTTATAGAAAGTGCTCAGGCAAAGATGGTCAGCTACACATAGGAAAAATAAAGTGCTAACAAAACTTATGAAAAAATGGCTCCAAGGGACTTGAGAAATATCTAAAATAACGGCCATATCGAAGCAGCCGGAGAAGTTTTTTTGGGAGTCAATTGAACGTAGCACGTACCTCATACGTTTTTATTTGCCCAAGAATGCATATAAAAAAAGTATTCATTCACGTCCGAACAACAATAATACTATTTCCAACAAATGTTTAGTTTTCATATGTGTTTTATAATCTCTTGGATGATTCATATGATTTGAGGTGTTCCAAGAAAAAACTGAAATCCGTTTGTCTCCACCATAATCGGTTTTAAAACAATGCATTTTAATGTAAAATTATATTTTTTTAACTATGAACGATGTGACGCAATAAGGGAGGTGGACAATTTAAAAACTGCATAATACAAGTATGGAATATAAATTATCATTTAGCACAATAAACTCAAATTGTTATGCAACTGAGCCAGTGACCGCTGGGGTTCTTCAACATCTCCGAGGAGCACCTTGTTTTAGCACGGTGTACACGAAAACGGTGGCGTCGGAGCATTTGCTGTTAATGAGTTGCCAACATAGCATGTGAAACTGTTTGGGTTGGTTCAGAAAGCGAGAAAGAGCCTCCGCTTCGACACTCACCCACTTCCAAATCCTTTCAAGCCCAGGCTGCTCGTTCAGGGTTCGTGCTCATGTCTGGACCCATTTTAAGCACGAATTCTGGTAGTAGTGCTCAATTGGATTCAACGACGTTGATGGCAGATTAGTGGCACCACCTCTCAGGTTTGGAAACTCGTGCGCACTGCACGGTACGAGGTATCGTACCCAGCGAACTATTAAGGACTTATGCTACTGTGATGGCCTAAAAAAATCAATGGTTTTCAGATGAGAATTGTAAAGAAAATAAAACTCCGTTTAAGTTCCGGCTTTGCAACTTAATTTATCATATTGTGAACAAAGAAAATCGCTTTTAAAAATTTATAAAATATTAACGACAGTCTCGTCAGAGCCCATTGACCTGATTTTTGCTGTTTACGAACGGTGAAACGGTGTATGTCATAATTGGTCGTGAATGATCTGAAACGAGAAAAGCAAAGTTTTTTCATGAAATATACTTGAATTCGAAGCATGGATAGAGAGGTTTTTTGTTTTTCAGAAAATTTATGAAATAACGAAGAAAAACAGAACACAAGTACATTTTTCGCAAAAATTATGTCACTAATTTGTTTTCTACATCCGACAATACATTTTTCCTTCAACAAAACCGTCCGCCATTGCTAAGATAATACTGTAATAAAGATATATGTGAACTGCAATTGCAATCGCATTAATGGAAATTAGGAAACCGTTGTTGGGGATCGCATAATTCCCGGTGGGAAAGCAGTGGGAAGCAATAAAAAGAAAGGAAGGGGGGGGGGGGTGAAATGAATAGATCTTTTGGCGGTGGAGGTTATGCATCCACGTGGTCGACATTATCCGTATAATCAGAGTCTTTATTATAGAAATATGGTCACGGGTGCCCTACGGAAGTGAGCGTAACAACTACTAATGAGCGAGATAGTAATTGTATTAATTGTATCGCCGACGAGGGATATACCTGTTACGGATACACGTGCTCATTCGCACCGCGTGCAGAGTCTAAGTGTTCACTGTTGATGTACCGTGTGCTTGGTTATAATATGAGTGAATCCGTGGTGTGAGTGACGGTGTCCGTGATAATGCGTCAATCCAAAAGTGAGCGCGATGCGTATAAAGATGATAACCGTAATAATCGTGAAATGTAATGTGTTCTCGATGATCACTGAGTTATTAATGGCCGAAAACCGGCGGGAAAATCGCGCGCGGGCCGCTCATTATAATGGCGGGTTCGCACGGTACAGCGTGTGAGTCGGCCCACAGGCTGCCTTGAGGATGTCGCGACGACGATTCGTCCGGCGTTGCGGCCTTCTGAAACAACAATAAGTGATGTAGGTAGTGGTTGTGGCTTAATGAGCAATGTATTCATTTCCATATAGAAAGTTTAATTCGCCAACGTTTCTGTCAACATCTGTGACCCTCTTCAGGGCTAATACAAACAATGGTGTATTTCTTAAATCTATGGGAGAACAATTTATGTTTGTGAAGCGGGAAAGAAATGATATGAAAGCAATGTCTCACCTCTGAACCTTCCTTTTAGGCATACTGGTATTAGGCTTGTTTAACATGTTGTAAATATTGTTAACAGGAAACTAGGATATATGTAAAAAAAGTGAGCCGATTATAAAAAAAATAAACCAAAATATCCCAATTAAAATAACTTAAAAGGAACGCTGTTGGTTATCTTACCTCGTGGTGTATCATGTAGCATTTCTTGTCTTATGTGTAGAATATCACAATATGTACAATGTTTCATTATAATTAAGCCATCGGGTGAAAAGAAAGAAAACTGATACATTATAATTGTTAACTTAACACTAGGTTTGCAATGAGTCATGAATTAAATTGAACTAAACATCGTGATCGCCACGTGGCTTCATAATCGGTATGTGAGGTTATGTGTCGATCTCTCTCACATAATGTCTACTCCAAGGCCGGGTTCTTGCGAATATTCTGAAAGTCGGAAATGGGTGGTATGTACAGGTAGGGGAGGGACGGGGAGGAGGTTTAAAGTGATGCGTGATTGGGGCGATGGGTAGCGGGAAATATGAGTCACAACTGAGTTTTGTGAAGGGACTTAAGGGATGCAATCATAGTTTATTGGATAGTTCTAATTATGGAGAGAAATTTAATTATGGCTTTAAATTAGGCTGTGGTAAATGGTGCTCAAGTTGCAAATATCGGTTCTGCGGTTAACGGAATTCATGTTTCGTACAATGTGTATCATTTCTAGAATTAATCATTTATGTAAATTGGGTTCAATGACTAAAATTGTTATTTTTTGGAAATCAAAGAAATGGTCTGAGTTAATTGTATGTTATGCTAATGCCGTTAATGGAGATGTGATATGGCTACCTTTGTGTTCAGTAATGTGTTCTTTTAACTGTCTTTTTGTTTGTCCGATATATGTAGCTTCGCAACCATTGCATTTTTTTGTGTAGACTGTATTAACCTGCTCATTGGGATTGATTTTATGTTTAGTTGATTTAAAACAATTCATAGTATTAACCATAGAACTGGACACTGTGGTGAAACCGGCTTTGTGTGTATGGAATGTACATAATGACAATTAATTTTCTAAAGTCTAAGGGGGGTACAACATTGTTGACTAAAATCTGGTTATTGTTTTATGATAAAGTGGTAATCTTTTTTAATTGTCAGAGAAATCTATGTTACCGACAAACATCACCTTGCGTCACACTCATTAACTATGCGAGATCTTGAATCAAAAATTTGTCCACCTATCATCGATCACCCTAGATCTAATCGATTGCGTTCGAGAACTCACGTGACGGCCGGTGCGCACCCGGCCCGCCTTTTCTCACTCACTTCGCAGCCATGGAACAGTACGGATTTCTTTGACTCTTTTGTGCAATACATAACGTTTTTTTACTCTGGACGGTTTCACTTCAACTCTTGTCTATTATTACTACCCGGACGTTATAAATCAACCAGTAATCACTCATTGTACAGTTAAGTGTTGTTTCTTGTGCAAAATATATAGACCTGTTGTGTTTTTTGTTACTTAAATCACCTGTGCGTACTACTTCACTCACCGTTCGACTATCCACTCGCATAACACCTACGCGAGCACTTCAATAATCAACATTAATCTATTATGAATTGTGAGATCTAAAATGTCAGGCGGATAATTATTTGGAATTAGAGTAGTTTTGATTAGGTTTAGGTCATTGTTATGAAATTTCGGGTGTGAAAATAAAATCGCTCTGTCTACTAAACCTTTGATGATGCTAAATTTGTATGAGTCATAATGGTGAGAAAAATAGCTTAAGTATTTGCCTGACCACGTCGATTTTCTATACCAGTTAGTAATAACAATGTTGTCTTCCCAATACAATTTTAAGTCTAGGAAACTAATAGTTTTATCTGTAGGCAGATCTATAGTAAATTGGATGTTAACATGATAATTGTTACATTTTTCCAGGATTAATTGAATTTCATCCTTGTGTGCGCAGTTAAGTAAATCATCAACATAACGGAAATAGAAATCGGGTTGATTGTCTAAAGATAATAAAATTTCCGCCGCAACTAGTTCCATTACTGATTCATCTAATACTGGTGGAATTGGGGAACCCATTGGTACTCCGAATGTTTGAAGGTAGAACTTATTTTGAAATTTTAAATACGACCAGTTCAATAATATGTTTATGCCATGTAAGAAATCAGTTTTATTCAAATTAGTGAACGGGGAAATGGAGTTCCATCTATCAGAAATGCTTTTATTGATCACTTCTTTCGGTATGTTAATAAATAAAGAAGTGACATCAAGTGAAACAATATTTCGGTCATTTTCTATGTGAGTGTTGTTGATTTTGTGAAAGAAATCCCAACTGTCTTTTATGCTGGATTCTTTTTGTTTAATGATTTTCTGGATAGGTCTGATTAGTGATTTTGAGAAAGCATACGAGGGTGTTCCGATGGATGAAATAATGGGTCTGAGTGGTGTATTAATTTTGTGAACTTTAGGCAATCCGTACATTCTGGGTGGTAGGCTGTTGTGGATTTTTAGATATTTAGTTCTTTCTGTTTCGTTATAACCTTTCCTTTCCCAACTGTCAATTTCATTGTTTATTATTTTTTCTGTCTTTTTCGTTGGATCTCTTTGTATTGATCTATATGTGTTGTTGTCCTGTAGTAAATTTCAAATTCCTTCCTCATATGTGTCTCTATCCATGATGACAGTGATATCACCTTTATCGGATTTTGTAATGATAACATTTGGGTTTTCTTTCAGAAATTTGAATGCTTTTTTCGCTGAATTAACTATATAGTATTCTGTGTCTGATAATTTTGTGTTATTCATAATGTAGTTTTGTATATTAAACGAGATTTGGTATCTAAGTTTGCTGCCAATGGTAATGTCTATAGTGCTAATTTTGTGTACCCACCCCCGGAGGTCTCTCCCGCCTGGGCGTATAGGACGGAGACCGCGGCGGAGATCGCGATCAAGACCCGACCGGTATGGTGGAATATGTTTCTGCCATTGGAAGTTTGACGAGCGAGCAATGGATTGTATCCCACCGTGTAGGTATAAGCCACCGGGAAACGGGGCCAGGGGCGCTGATGGCGACCGGCGATCCCGGGGGTATAGTGCCTCGCCTGTTCGTGAGCGACACGCGGTCGAAGACGCAGTTCCTCGTGGATACGGGAACGGATGTCAGTGTTTTCCCGCGTAGCAAATTAGGCGGACGGCGTAGCCGCACAGACTATGCATCAGTGGCGGCAAACGAAACGCCCATTCCGACATACGGGCAAATGGTGCTGGTGGTAGATATAACATTACGGAGAGACTTCCCGTGGAAATTTATCATAGCCGACGTGTCACGCCCTATTATAGGAGCAGACTTTTTGTGCCACTTCGGACTATTAGCAGAATTAAGGTGCCGTCGCCTCGTAGACAGTGTTACTACGTGTGCAGTGGCCGCGAACGTTTGCCGAGGGGTGGTAGATTCGGTGTGAAGAGAACTCGCGGTAGCGGTCCACCGTCAAAAAATTAAAAATAAATAAATTTAAAAAAAAAGTAAGAAAACGGACTTCGGAGGCGCGCTAAAAAGTAAAAAATAATTCTTTTTCTCTTGACGAATATTCAAATAACGAAAAGTGACTCTGAATCACGAATATTCTAAATAATTCTTTTCTGATTTCGATGCCACAATAGCAACAAAACGAAGTTTCCTGACTAATCAAATTTGTGAACTTTAGAACCTACAACTACTCGTACTGATAGGCATTCGTTCCGATTGTAATACCGTCACCGTTGTACTTTCCATGCACAGGTAGTCTCATTGCAACGTTCCACCCTAAGATCGTGGGTTCGAAACTAGGACGAGACCGTTTGTTTTTCGATCCCACCTTCTATCGTGGCACCGACATCAGAAAAGAATTATTTACAATATTCGTGATTCAGAGTCGCTCTTCGTTATTTGAATATTCGTCAAGAACAATGAATTGCCTTTCACTTTTTAGCGGGCCTCTGAAGTCGGTTTTCTCCCTTTTTTTTAAAGTTATTTATATTTATCAGATTTTGGAAATAAGCAAAATTACCGTTATTGGGCAGCAGAAAACTCTTATAAACTTCATAGAACCCTCTGCATAGTCAGAGTCGTACTTTGGGTGATAGTGTCTGCATTTGGAGTGTGGGGGCTTTACTGGTTTAAAGAGAATGGACTGGCTGTTACAGTAACATCTGCTCGTCATACGTTACAGATCTTTGTGCAACCAAAATTGCAGCAACTTAATGTTGAAATATGGTTTTAACATGATGGGGCCACTGCGCACCCATCACGTGCTTTCATGCAAGTTTTAAATCAGATGCTGTTCGGCCGCATCATTTCACATCCCGGCAACTTAGCCCCGCTCACACAATCTCGCGGCATACGATTTTTTTCTCTGGGGCTACCTCAAAGAAAAAGTATACATGAACCGTCCTCAAACCACCACTGCCTTGAAAGCAGCAATCCGTCAGGAAATGGAAAGAATACCGACTGAAATGACAGTGCGCGTTATGCAAAATTTCAGCAATCGCCTAACTCGCTATATCGAAAATGGAAAAAGCCATATGGAAGACATCATTTTCCATAAAAAATTTTGAAATACTACAAACATTTTGCAGAATTAAAATATTTAATTGGTTATGTCATTTATCATTTACTCTCCTTGGAAATCCATGCATTTTTTCTGCCGGACCCTGTATAAAAGATATATAAAAGTTCTTTAGCGGTGCCATGCGTGGGCTTGCGTGTTTGACTCCTCGATTTGACAGGCATGCACAATGCGTACGTGCAGGCCAGTTTGTATGCTTCTGGAAGTCGATTTGCCTTCGCCCTAGTGTATCGTTTATCATTATGACGAATTTCGTTATTCGCTAAGTTTTCATACCACAAACTGTACAGAGATTCATTCTCGCAAGTGATCCCTCCATTTATTTACTCGAAACCAAGTATAGAAGAAAAGAGTGTCCTCAACTCTGTTCGGAAGCCGCCTTTGATACTCATTGCTTAGGAAGGCCTTGTGGATGGTTCTCACACCGGTTAAGATGATTGACGATTGTTTGCGCGTGTGGCAAAAAGGAAGGGGCTGGGAGGTACTGGGGAGTACGTGGGGGAAGTAAACTGATGCATATTTAATGGCGGCATGCCTAGATTGTTTTATTGCGATTCCAATTTAGAAATCGGGATTATGGCGTCACACCAAAGGTCACGATACCGTCCATCTCGGCCCGAACGCAGCTATGACTACAATACAATACCGTCAGGAATGAGTGCTTACTGAACTCGTACCTGAAAACCGCGGAATCAAATTAAAGTACCCGAGGACCGGAATCACTACGGATGGAGGAGCTACGAAGTCCGTCAGACACATGGGTCGCGAGCTCGGGATGAAGGAACGAAAAAGGTTGCGGGCGCTCAAACGGCCCAAAGAAGGAGCAATGGCGGAGGAGGATTCAAGAGCGACTATCATCGGCGCGTGATGGGATTCACCGCCTAGTCGCGGAAGGAAGGCTTCACGGTAAGCGGTATGGAAATAGTGGCAATCAACGACGCGCATTGGGAAAAAGCCCAAAACACAGCCAAAACGCACGGCGTATAACGTCGGCTCGGACGTAAAGGATCGGCGAACGGTATTTCACGGAAACGGATCTAGCCGTAGTGCGGACACAAAAGTTGCTTGCATGTGCGAAGCCGAAACGGGACAGAAAGCGGAAGCCGGCGCGACGGATGAGCGCGAACTCGAAAAGCACAATTAGGAAGAGTGTAAACAGACTTGCGCGAAATTGGGACTCGATTAGCGTGACGTCGACTACCCAATTGTCGTTTTGGGTGCGACGCGGGTCTCATATATGCGAGCTCGCGGACAGGAATCGGCGCACACCTGCGTTGCCGACGCAGGCAATAATCCCAAACAACGACGAATAGAGTCAGGACCCTGCTTCCGCGTGGCTGTGAGATTACTTATACCACTCCTTGCGCGCGTGTGTGAGGAGGCAGAGTGTACAGTCATAATCTCCACTATTATTTTCGATATATTTTTTCGTTGTCATCATTAGAGTTGTCACATTCAGTTACATTAGATAATCCAACGTCTTAGGCTACGGGTCCAGTCGATCCGTTTTCGGTCAAACTGCTCGTCTCGTACAGTTTAGATCCGCGTACGCGAACAAAACTTTACCACCACTAGAGCAAATTTTCAACCCGAAGCAAATCTAATCCACACACACGTGCTTGTGAACTCTACTGATGTGGAAACAAAGGGTATCGTTGGGCAGAGAAACGTTTCAAATTGCACACATATATAACGCGTTTTTATTGATTTTCAGGTGATATTCAGATATATATATATATATATATATATCTCGGCGCCGATATAAAAAATTCAAAATTATTTCGTACTTTTTCGGGCAATTTTAAAGTCGGTGATACTATTTTTTTAAAGTTTTTCATTTAAAAAGTTTTTGGTAGAGTGTAAACGTCCTAAGGGTACAAGTTCAGTTGATCCGATTTCGGCCAGAATTTTGTTCGGCCGATCTATCTGATACTTATCTAGTCTAGATCCCCGCACATCGTACGCAAAGCAATCATTATCACCACCAACCGAATTTTCCAATCCAAATACACACACATACATGATTGTTATTTGTACTGATGAAAAAATAAAGGGGATAGTGGGGAAACGAGGGTCCACTGTGAATTATAAAGCGTGATCGAAGCGATATCAATTTTAGACGTGTTTGACGCATGTATATTGATATGTAGGTTTTGTGCGAATTCATCGGAGCAAATTTGTCAATCAAATGAGTTTGATTTTTCCTCCAGTTTCGCCCGAACTGATGTGCGATGGGGAAATTCGGAATATAGTGCTCAGTGTCACTTTAACAGAAAAAATTGTATGTGAAAAATACTTTTAGGTAAAACGGTGTTATAGAGAAAGAGGTTTTCATTAGCTAATAAGTTATTTATAGTTTATGGTTTTTAAATTGTTGTGCCAGCGGTCATCATTTTCCTTTTTAAGTTTCCGGAATACATCGATGAATCGACCGAGGGTACATCGATACCACTGTATTATATAAGACTCTCTCGCATTGTTTCCGGTAGAATTAGAATCGCCTTTGCTTCAATAAGTAAGACTGATTGTGAGATCTCCTAACTATCTAAAATAAAGCATCTGCATCGTGGTCTCTGGTGTACCTTTTTTAGTATAACCCAAACAAACGGTTTTAGTGCCATGCACTCAAAATTTAAAAATAATTCTTTTAGAATTCACTACATTCTTGTTCATATGTAACTACAAATAAAATTGCAGGCTGGCCACAAAAGAATTGTAATAGTTGGGAATGTATGTTATTTATTAATGTAATGTGGAATATCCTTTCAAAAGATGTACAAGAATCTACAAAAATTACATTTTGTAATTGTATATCAATTGATTGTAACGAATCTAAAATAAATGTACATAGGCAATGGCCATGCTATCTCATCTAGTGTTCCTTAAAATTCTGCCAAGGTTTTAATACAATTCATTTATGGGTCAATTTTAACCACACGCTGGTGAGAGTGGCAGCCTACTGTACGTGATACGGTGGATGACATATGCATGTAGCTTATGAAAATACTTCTCTTAATGTTTCATTTTACATAAATACTATACTGGTTCTGAAATTCCGTGTTGTCTTCTGACTCTACAAACAGCTTTCCACAAAAGTGGCTGGCAGCTGTCCAGGGTTGTGTCATATTGATCCAGTGTGGTAGTCGTGTCAATCAGCCATGTGCCGGTAGTGCGACGGTTAGGTGAAATTTTGTTGTGCATCAATGTTTGAGAATGCCGCGTTCCGGCGAATCATGGTCGCGGCATTGTCAAGGCAGCCTAAGAACCGATCTATGCGCTGTCGCCGAGCGAACGCGCTTTCAAAACGTGTGGCACGCGGTCGGCTTTTCCGCCGGTTTTCGGCCATTATCGTCTCATTATTTATCGAGAACACACGTGTATACAGTGGAACTATCACGGTTTTTCCATTATAACCACATTGCAGTCACATCACGTTTCGTCGGTTTTATCACGGACATTCGTGCATACTCACACGCATTAGGATTCACTCACGCACTTAGCTGCAGATTACAGTACATCAACACGCGAACTCAGGCTCTGCACATGGCGTGAACTAACCCGTGTATCCAAAACAGGCACGACTCATTTTAAGCGGATACAATTAATACAATTGATTATCTCTCCCATTTTTATTACATTGACTACCATAGAGCACCCCCGTCCGTTATGTTTTTATAATAAAGAATCTATTGATACGGAACAGTGTCGGCCACGTGGATACATAACCTCTCCGCCACCAAATGATCTACTCACCCCACGCCCCTTTGCCTCACCCATTATTTCCCACTCATCTCCCACAGGAACTTCTTGCAATTCTCAAACAATCGAATTAAAATCGTTTATTAGGGATTCTCTACTTGGGCATCCGAAACAGGGGAAATTTTTCGAAATTTGTTATAGGAAAACTACAAGAGTAGGGGTTTGGGGCAAATTACACTGTGTTAAGCCACTCTTCGTCTGCAAGAATATATTTTTTTTTTCATTTTCCTCATATGTACACAGAAGTAGGTATCGAAGATTCGGTGCTGTTTCGATGTCGTCCCTCGCTGGCGACAAAGATAAATCGTCGTAGGTTGCTCAGAAATAAGATTTTCAAACGTCACTTTAACGAGGATGAATGCCGTTATTAAAATAACTATGATGAGTCATGTTTGGGACAAAATTAAAGAAATAGCGCGCCCAGAAATATTTAGTTCGTCAATTTCCGTAGAAATTCATCGATTTTATCAATGGTTTTACTGTAAAAATAGAACATTTTTTTAAATATGAGGCTGGGCGTAATCATTTCAATAGAGAATGTGTTCCTAAACATTGAGTCGGAAGGTAACTTTAGTGGCGTTGTTTGCATTTATTATTTGCTGTCAGATGTTTCTTTTGAATAATGACCGAATGTGTCATATTAACCATGACTCTCCCATGTCCGTACCGTACATGATTCTTTTGGAAACCTCATATTCCTCTCCTGTCATATGTTTTTCGAGTCTGCAAACAGTTCTTGCCAATTTGGAGGTCTCCTTGCTGCGGCCGTTGGCGCTGTAGACGCGTATCTATTTTTATGTATTTGTCAATTCATCAGCCTGCGGCCCATGGATTCAACCATGACTTCCATAACTTTCAGGGGAGGCACGAATTCCACGTTAAATGTTGAAGCTGCGGAAAAAATGGTAATTTTGAAGATTTTTCTTGCGCACAGCAAATGCTTTGGTGTGAGCTGCCACACTAATCAGTTGACCTTCGGTTTTACATCACTTGCATACCAATGGGCAATAGGAATTTTGAGGATGCTCATTTGTTAAAATTATGTGGTTGAATGTTGCTTAAATTTCCCTTCTCGTGTCTTCAACAAATTCTCGGTGCCGTCGGGCAGCCAAGCCATATTACGTTGAAAGTTCCTGCGTCAGTTTACTTCTACACACTATGTTTCCTAATTGCATGTTGGCTTTAGTTAGTTGAGTCCGGTGCTTCTATACATCATTGGATCTCTTATAGATTCATTTTTCAACATTCAAAACGCATTCATTCTTCCCCACTATTCAATCGTCCCCACACGGTTTTGCACCCCATTGTACGTTTCAATGTCTCCGCCCCGAACGTATTTCGAACATTTGACACCATGGATGTCTTCGGATGTTCGAAAAATTTCTAGTGCACCATCTACATTGCATCCTAGGCGGGCGGCGCGGCGGATCGAGCGCTCTGAAGCAGACATGATCGCTCCTTTTTCAAACCGCTGTAAAACCTGAAGTACTTTGAAATTCACTAAACGAGTTTCACAGAACGATCTTTGGAGGTTCAAACTTTCAATACATTCCATACAAAAAACTTTATTTTTCGGACTCAGACAGGGAACCGTGTAACTTCCTTAAAGTGTAACCGTTTCGTTTTCAAGGAAGATATTCCGCGAGAATTTTTTTGGCCAGTCTTCGTATTATACGGTGCCTCTGAGTTATTTTTCCCGATTTCGTTCGATCCTGACGCGTTTGACAATCGCGCGCGGGTTTCTTTGCCCGTCAGCTGAGCGGCGGTTACGTTCCTCTACAGCTTCTTTATGTGTGAGCTCGGAGTTCGGGCGCTGAATATGAATGTGCTTGGCGGTATTAATGCGTTTGTTAAACTCTGTCTTCCACGACCTGACTCATGTTTTTAGCGTCTGCCTGCCTTTGCGTGTTCATGCATGCCAGGGGGCTTGCGAACTTCGCAAAGAACAGATTGCCTCTGCTACAACGTAGTGTTCTCGCTTTAGTTCCGCAGCACCGTCGAATTATGACACGTCTGTTTTATGCTGAGTTATAAATTTGTCGAATGCTATACGATTGGACTCCTAACAATGTCTAGTAATAAACTTCACGCAATGCTTACAATTTTAATAATGGTTTTATAGCATAGTATGCCGGTCAAAAGGCATAATAACAAAATTTATTGGCCTAACGTTCCGACACGTGCGTGTGCCATTCCCAGAGGCTCGAGAGATATATATGGTTTTATGCAACTTGTGTGGAAAGAAAACACATTTTGGATTTAAATTACGGTTCATGTGGTAAATTAAGTTTTTCAACAATGAACAGAAGTGACAAAAATTAGTAATGAAATGTTAGTGATAACACCTCTGTGATTGCATGTGAATTATAAATAGAGCTCAATGCAATAATAAGCCCCCGAACGTTTTCTGCAATGTAACTGCACTTCTAACTGTCTGTAAGGTGTTTCTTCGACGTTTTGAAGGCAGTGTTTGTAACTGTACGCATAGGCCCCTGAGTAGCCGGCAAGTTAATCTACGCTATGCGGTGCCGTTCGAATGGCAATGTAAGAGAGCGCCGAGAGGGGTCTCGGCAAGGGCCGGCGCTGCAACCGTGCACCTGACGACAGGCCTCCGATGCACGTACGTACGCCAGCGGATTCGAAAGGCGAAGGATAACTAATAAAAAGTGTAAGAGTGACCCCACTAGTGTGGTACCCGTCCCTTTATTTCGATGTATAAAAGAGCTTCGCCCAAACCACGAAATCATTCCACTTCATACGACCGAAGACTTGGTATCGAAACGGTGTCCGTCGGTAGTAGTAAAATCGCGACAGATATAGAAGCACGAGAAACGACACGGGAGTTAGTCAGTCTACGTGCCGCAAGGAAAGAATCTGCTCACATCCTGAACCCCTGGACGCTTCACCCCGAGGATCCGTCAGCGCAAGCTGAGCCACGACACAGTTGTTATCTAATCACGAACGACAACTATACACGGGAATATCAAAATTCTTATTATACCGTCAGAGGAACAGTTAACCGACTACGCACAAGGATTCTCAGCTGGAGGCGTGCACGGTAAAGGGAACGTTCCACCCGCACATCAAAAAGAGGGCACATTTTTCTTTTCGTATGTGGGAGAATAGCACATAACCAATTATCGTTTGTTAACCGACTTCGGCGCCGAGATAGAAACAAAAGAACACATCAATTGGCGGAGAAATGTTTATAGTTTGTTCCGTTTATCGAACGACTACAATACAAAGTTGAGAATGTGCTTACAGGTTAATTGAATTTCAAGCCACCCCGGCCTCCACTAGCCCCCTTGCACCTTTGCACCCGGATCGGCACCTCCCTATCGCCCCTTAGAAGTCGATTTGTGTTCTTTTGTTTCTACGTTGGCGCCGACCTCGAAAAATAAAAATTATTTCAAACTTTTCAGTGTAGTTTTGAATTCGCTGTTACTTTCTTTACAAATTTTTAATTTTTAGTTACATTTAACAATAACCGTACCATTCTCGTACTAGTAATTTATTAGTAAAGAAGTGGATTAAAAGATAAATATTCTTTATTACAATTTTTAAAATTGAAGTGGGACCACCGCAGTATTGTCCTTTTTCAAACCTATCCAAAATCATCCTAATCAGTCAACTCGGCGGAAAGTTACGCGTGAACATGTAAAAACTACTCTTGAAATTTTATGAAAAAGCTGTTTAAAAAGTGAATTTTCGTTGCCGACAATTTTTGAAAACTTAAATGGGACCAATGAGTGAATATGTCCTTTCATTTGAACCAAGAACCATCAAGATCCAACAACCTGTTCGCGAGTTATGGGTGAACATACATACAACAAAAAATATACATATATACATGTCGAATAGGGAACTTCCTCCTTTTTTGAAATCGGTTAAAAATGAGAAATAAGATGAAACTAATTCTGATTTGCGTAATTCAGATAGTCGCGCAAGGAGTATAAGTTTTAGTAATTTCGTATTTTTACAAAAAAGAAACCATGAATAATGAATTACACTGTCCAACAAATTTGAACTTTTTCTAGATGTTTTATGTACTGTTATAACTTTCTGATTACCTTTTTCTTAACTTTGACGCTCTAATATCGAATCTGAAAACATATTTTTTCCATCATGTCAAATTTTCGAGAAAATGAAGTTTGAAAAATCGAACTATTTTCCAACTTTAAACAATAATTGCGTCGAAACTATAGAAGTGAAATATTTCTTATTGATTACATAAGATTCAACGGACTATTTCGCATAAAGTGTAAATTCCGACATTACTCTTTATACCGCGTCTCCGCTGAGCGCGGTACACGTAAACAGAGGTGTCAGAGAACCACTGCCGTCTCACCGTCATTCGTACGCCTACTTCAGTTTCCTGGGCGAAACCAAACTCTGTGTTCCATATTTTCATGATGGATTATCGTAGAAAAATATCTGCTCTTTCCCTCAGTGTTATCAGAATGCACGCACATTTTGACGATATATTGCAAAACGGACCTATACAATTTTATTCAGAAAAGACCGCTGAATGTTTTGCCACGAATAAAAATGGTCTACCTTTTATACTTTTCATGCTATTATTGCTCAAATTTGAACAAAGGCCATTACTTTTAAATTCGTACATTTCGAAAACTGAGAGTGATTGAGACAAACGGGCTTCGGATTCGTCTTTAGAACATTAAAAACTATAAGAATTACGTAACAGATTTTTAAACGCAAAACACGTGTTGAACAGTGTTACTGTTCTAGCTACGGATAGTTGTTAATATTTTATCAATGGAATAGATTATAAATGTCTCGTATTCGTTTATGATCCATATAAAAGAAATATATATTTTACCGTAATTTAAGATAATAACTGATAATGGGTTGTGGCTTGTGGCAAAGATGATCTGTGATGTCCTGAATCAACTATCTGCTTTCGTCATCCCTCTATCGAGGTACTCTATTAGGTATACAATTATTTTTCATTTTTTGTTCAGCTGGTACGTACATAAGCTTTATTGTAAGAATGCTTATCTTTATTATAAGAAGTTTTATTATCCTAACTGTTTGATGCATGACTTAACGAGGACTAAAACTTTAACAGCATACCTATCTTCAAAAATTATATTGTCACAAGCAATATTTGAACTTATTTATTCAGTATGATCTTATTAGGTCAACGTTTCGATTACTTTCCGTAACCATCATCAGAGCTACAATGGATATTTACACTAATAATTAATACAATAACTTATTCTAGGTGGTATATTTCGCATGTACTTGTGTTGTGCTTACCTAAGAATCTTAGAATTTACTGGGTCCACATGGTAAAAACATATGTACATTAACTTGTTCTAGTTTTATGTATTAAAATAATATTGACATATTAATATTCCTTTGTAATTATATTCGTTAATTCATTGAAATTCTTTCTATCGTGGAGTTCTATTTTTCGTAATCTGTATTATTAGGTCATTTTAGGTTTGTTTTGTATGATGTTGTGGATATTCTGTAGGTACGTCGGTATAGGTTAAGTTACCCCACACAATACCGAGTTGACTATAAGCCGACTTTTTGACGGCAGAAGGAGTTACGAGTCGACTTGAAAGTCATCCAAAACAAGACAGAATGTTGACTCATAGTTGAATAATAGCCGACAATTGACCCGAAAATAGTCGGCATACAGATGACAGAAACGTGACTTAGAAAGTCGTTAAAGTCGCGAAGTCGAAATTTATGCCAACCTTATGCCGTTCATATTGTAACTACAAGTCAACCTTATGCCGTCTATATGCCAAGTTTCAACCTACGGTACCGCAACTAAATATTATTTATTTCAATATCAACATTACTCAAAAATTTGATCGGATTAATTCTATTACTTTTTGGTTGTGCAACATTATTGTTACGTATACAATGTATACAAGAGTAATACAATTAAATCGAGTTTTTGAAGAATGTTGAGTGTATAAAACATGAATTAATAAAATGACACGAATGTATATATATAGCATATAGAGGGCAAAGGGATGCTGGGGGAAACGCAGACAGGATTCAGGAAAGGGATGGGGACGAGGAACCAGATTTACACATTGAACTACATAATAAACAGAGAGATAGGCAAGAAAGGAGGAAAGATGGTGGCGTTATTTCTGTATTTAAAAGCGGCCTTTGACTCGGTGGTGAAGAGGAAGGTAATTGAGGCAATGAGAGAGAGAGGGGTTAGGGAGGGTCTAGTGAAAAGGGTCGAGGAATTAATCAGGGAGGCAAAGAGTGGGGTGAGAATAGGGGGGGGAGCAGGGGGAAGTATTTTGGACGGCGAGAGGTTTGAGATAGGGGTGCCCGCTCAGCGCGATACTATTTAATATTCTGGTGGCGGATTTGGAAGAGGATCTAAGAAGGGGGGGATGGGGAGGGATAAAGGGGGGGGAGGTGTTCTCACTGTCCTATGCAGATGATGGCGAAGGACGAAGGGGAGATGAGGACAATGATGGCGAGGATGGAGAGATATATGGTGAGGAAGGGCCTAGAAGTGAACACGGGAAAGGCAAAGGTAATGAGGTTCAGAAAGGGGGGAGGGAGAAAAAGAAGAATAGACTGGAGGTGGGGGTGGGGGGGGGGGGTTAGAAATTGGAGAAGGTAAAGAAGGTAAAGTACCTGGGATACTGGGTGGAGCAGGGAGGTGGGAGCGAGAAGAATGTAAGGGAGAGAGTCAGAAGGGCGTCGGCGGCGATGAGGGAGGTGTGGGGAATGGGGAAGAGGCTATGGAGTAAGGATTGGGAGAGACGGATGTGGCTGTTCGACACGTTAGTGTGGACGGTGGCGGAATATGGGGTGGAGGTATGGGGCTGGAGGGAAAGGAAGATAGTAGAGGCGCTACAAGAGAGGTATGTGAGGTGGGTACTGGGGCTAGGTTGCAGAACGCCAGGATATATGGTAAGGGAGGAATCGGACAGGGGAAAGATGAGGGTAAGGGCGGGAAGAAAGACTTGGAAGTACGAGAAAGGATTGGAGGAGGGAAATGGGGGGGGGGGCGATAGCGAGAGAATGCAGGAGAGAGATGAGGGAGAGATGGCAAAAGGGAGAGGTGATAGGGAAATGGGAGGAGGAAAGAAGGGAGTTTTTCAGGGAAAGAGGGATAAAGATGGGGGAGGAACTAGGGGTGGAATTTGGGGAGATAGAGAAGAGGGACGAAGAAGAACGGAGAAGAGAAAGGGAGAAAAGGATAAAGGAATCGAGGTCGAATAGGTGGTACAGGGAAGTAGTAGGGCAGAGAGGGAAAGGATACCTGAGGAAGGGGTGGAATGAAAGAAGAGTGAGTAGAGTGGCAAGGTTTTGGGTGGGGAATGAAATGAGAGAAGGATTGTATTGGGCAGGGGAGGAAGAAAGGAAATGTAGGATGTGCGGGGAAAGGAAGAGACGTGGGAGCACGTGTGGGAGAGGTGTAGAGGCTGGAGGGGAGGGGGGGGAGTAGAGGAGAGAAAGGAGGGGTGGGAGGTGAAGGTAAAGGAAATACTGGATGGGGAAGGTGGGGGAGAGGAATCGATGAAGAAACTGGAGAGAGCGAGATGGGAGAAGGAGGAGAGAGAAGGAGAGAAGGAGAGGGAAAGAAGGGAAGGGAGGGAGAGGAATGAATGAGAACAGGAATGGAAGAAATGGGAGGAATGGATGGACGGAAGAGAGTGAACACAAGGAGTGAGAGGAAGAAAGAAGGTGTGGAAGCGGAAGTCCGAAGAGCGGGGAGGAAGGGGGAATAGAATATCAATATAGAGTAAGATAGAAAATAAGAGGCGAGGAAGGAAAGTTGGATAAGAAGGGAAGGAGGAAAAAAAAGAGGGAGTAAGAGGGCGGTATATTGTAAGGTATAATGTAAGATCAATGTAAGGAAGTAGGTAAATAAGAATGGAGAGAAGGAAGAGAGGGGAGAGCGAGCGAGCGACCGAGAGAGAGGGCAGCGTGCGTGATGAGTAGGGGAACGGCGAGCGAGCGAGGCAGGTTAGGAGGAAAAGTAGAATAATATAAAATAAGATAGTTCTAAGGTAGACGTAAGGAGCGGTGAGTTGTTGTTTGGTAGTGGAGGTGTGAGGAGGAATTGTCACCCGGAAGGGAACAATAAAGAATACATACATACATACATGTATATATATATATATATAAAATATTTTATTTTGATTTTTGAAGTAGCCGCAACCTGCTTTTTCCACCAATACACTGGGTCCAAACAAAAAAAAAACAGCCCAGGATAGCCACAGATCTGCAACATCAAATTACATTGAAGTAAACCAATATAAACTTTTTTGAAGTGGAGGTAATCTTAATTCTGGGAATATTACATTGCGCTATTTCTAATATACTCTTGAAAGAATGTAGGCTATGTGGTTTTTCCACAGACATTGAATCAATATAACGTCAAATTATAGAGCAACTTTAAGAAAAGTAATCTCATTTGAGCAAAACTATTACAATAAATTTACAAAGTAATTTGTGCACTCTTATTATATTTAGGGCCGGTTCCACCAACCTCGGTTAAATCCTTAATCGGCGGTTAACGTTTGTTAATCGATACTTTGCGTTCCACCAAACTTTGAACCCCGATTAAGTTAAGAAAACGCCGGTTAAACTTAACCGGCCAATTTTGGCCGGTTACCGTATTTAATCAGTGGTTAGCGTTTGGTAACATCTGGTAACATCGTCAAAATAAAATTGAAGTCATTACTATAGTCATGGACGCGCTATACGACGATGTATTATCCTCAGAAGAAGAAGAAGGTTATGAACCTATTAGGGCTAGAAGAAGAAGAATTATCAAAGACCGAATTAATTATTTCGAAACGTTAGACGATATCGACCTTTTTACAAGATTTCGTCTTACAAAAAATACTATTGAGGCGTTGCTACACGACATTGAGTCAAGTTTAGAACATGCGACAGCAAAGTTGTATAACTTAATTTTGGTAATTATGCCCGTATAGTAGGGAATATTGCAGGAATATTGTAGGAAGATTATTACTTACACCTTGCAGCTGACATTGCCGGAGTATTGCAGGAATGTTGCTGCAATATTCCTATGTCCACGCATAATTAGCAAACTCCAATCATAACTATTTTAATATGGCATTATGCCATAATATATGAATATAATTGTACATTAAGACGAATAAAAATATATATTTTACATAAAATTCATGTTTATTTTCAATTAAACCTTATAACAGTAATTTCGGTTGTTAACCCATTTGCATCACACCTCTGAATATGCTGCAAGCCCAATTCATCCGAGACATGAAAGCCTTAACGCAAATATATAATATTTTTATAAAATTTGTAGTATTTATTAACCTCTAATGATTTTTCCGCCATTCTTCCTACT
Source organism: Priocnemis perturbator (assembly GCA_963942575.1). Classification (NCBI taxonomy): domain Eukaryota; kingdom Metazoa; phylum Arthropoda; class Insecta; order Hymenoptera; family Pompilidae; genus Priocnemis; species Priocnemis perturbator. Next base: position 851,214 of record OZ012651.1, read on the forward strand.
GCCCTATACTTTTCTCCTCATTACAAACTTCGCAAAATACAATATGCTAATGACGATCAACCGCAATCAATGTTGCCATGCTTTGCCGCCTGCGGATTAAATGACACTGAGAATTGAACCAATCAGAGCCGCAGTTACAACGGAATTCAGACTCGCTGAGAGTTATCGCGAAGAGGGTATACGATTAACTAACCAGAGCTGAAATATTTTTGGTGGAACGGAACAGCACTTAATCATGATTAAAGCCTCGGTTAAAAATTAATCATGATTAGCTAACCGCCGATTTAACCGAGGTTGGTGGAACCGGCCCTTAGTATTTTATAGAGGTTCGGTGACGGTATTGTGTATTATGGATAGGAGCCATAGTCCTATCAATTATCCTTTAGTGCATCTAAGTGCAATATGGATCAATTATCCTTTAGTGCATCTAAGTGCAATATGGATATTTATACGCGTATGGATTGAAAACGATTAGACGTAATTCAGCCTGGATATATATAATTAAATACTATAATTATTGTTTCACACTATTGTGCACGAATATGTAAGAACATGAAATATTACCTTCGATGGAAATAATTAACGCCCCAATTCGTATTCGGATGATTCCGCCCAAATACGCCTTAACCTCCTTTCCCTTCAAATAAGGGTAAATTAGAACACGCACTTAATACATTCAGCATGAACTTGTATTCTTCATATATACTTACCTATACGACTTATCACAGCAACGCCACAAAATAACGCCCAAATAGTACACAAGAAATATCCACAACTCAACCGTTCTCACCAAAACGCAAAACGAAAATGGCGAAGTGACGCAGTGTCCTTCCAAACTCGACTTAAAGTTGACTGGAAAAAGTCGGCGTTTAGTCGACAACTGGAGTTGACTAAAAACCAGTCAAGAAATAGTCGGCTATAAGTCGACTTCCACAGACGACTTAAAGTTGACGGGGAAAAGTCAACTTTTAGTGGGCAAATTGCCGTTTGTGCTGTGTGGGACCTCATGATAGGGAATCTATCGTTTGTCAGGAACTTGTAGGTTAGACCAGTATTTCTATTCTTTGTGTTTTTAATGTGCTTTTCTTGTTTTCTTATTCTTTTTGTTTTTTCTCATGATTTCGGTAAAATAATAATTAAATATTGTGCGTCTGAGTTACCCTTCGGTTTTCCCTTATTCCTATTATTATACTAACACTCGGTCTTGTTCGTACTTGTAGATGTCGGGTTATTGTTTGTCATACAGTGGCTGGGGGGGGGATTGGTTTGGTTATGATATTTTGGGAGGGCTTGGAATAAGATTTGGCGGTTTTGTTTAAGTCTACATTTATGTGCCGGTTTTTACTTATAACTATTGTTTCTGACTAAGTATAAGGCTATGGTATGTTGTGCTTAAGTTGTTTATATCTGTTCTATGATTAACTGTATGGTGGTGGCCCAAACTTTGAATTATTTCCAATATTATTCTCCTTTTGTATATGGGTTCTATATCCAATATTGTGATGTTTGAAAATTAAAAAAGTGATCTGCGTTGATTGTGTGTTGCGCTAGTGCTGTACGTTGGTTGGAAATGTGGCTCCTTTTGTGCTCAGCTACTCTATCTTTCAAGTGTCTTTTTGTTTGTCCTGTAAAGCTGGGTACGCACCGGGCGAGCATGCGAGCCTCGAGCCTCTCACACACTCAAATAATGATATCTGTATAAGGCCTAAGTCTTTCATTGTGTAAGGCTCGGGCACGAGCCGTGTTTCCTCTCTTGTCTCTCCCCATCCCGCAGCCCCTAGTCTTTGCCCAGTCGAGTATCGCAGGATGCTACTGACACACCCAAAACACGATGTCGGTGTACTTTTTGCGCGTGTATACGTGCATCGCGTGGATGCTCGCCGGCGATCCACCGCCGATGGAAAGCATGCGAGCCTTTCCCAGTCTCCCGTGCTTTGGTTCCGAAATATTTTCCAATTGGATACTGAACACACTATTTTTATACAATAAAATAGGAAATGACATTTTTTTTTATCATACAAAGTAATTATCAAACATAATTACGTAAGTCAGTTTTAATGACGAAAAACCAAGAACAGTAATAATAAACATCGAAAGTATAGTAATGAAGGAAAATAAATTATTGCCTCATATTTATCCGGTAACACTAAATTGTCGCTATAATCGTCCCATTAACAATAGAATACAATTGCAACGTCTTATTTTATCAATGTTATACTATTTCGAGTGCAACAAATGCGAACAACTTCTTATAACAGTTCGTTGAATTGAAATGTGGAGACGTAGCGGTTCAATCGTGTCGTTAAGCTGTCTAAAAGTATTCCGGTTATCTATGCTATAAATGCGTATATTTTCTTCTATTTCAAAATTGTGCCAAATTACATGCACGTATGGTAACCGGACTTGAACTCACTCTTGAGTCCGCAGGGGAAGGGATTCAGACAAAGGATTGAGATTAGATAGGTCGCCATGGGGGAAGGTATATTGAAACATTGTAACAGAATATACTTACGAATTATAAATTCACATTTTCTGACCAAAGTGCATAATTAGTTATAATATAGTTGCAGTTACAATAATAATAAACAATACATTGAACAACGTCTCATATTCATCCATGGTTAATGTCTCAATTATCTGTGGCATTATTTGAAATAGGCGCGCATACGGTGGTATCGGATGCATGGACTGATGGGTGCGATGAGCGAGAATGCGTGTGCGTGAATGAAAGTGTGTACGTGACCGAAAGTGTGTGAGTGGCGCAGAAAGATTCGTATATACGTGAGCATTGCGTCACCTAGGTCCGCTGAGGCTCGGGCAGGCTCGGGGTTCGGCTACCGTACGCACCGGCCGAGAATCGGCTCGGGGCTCGGCTCGCCCGGTGCGTACCCAGCTTAACGTACCGCGCCGCCGAGCGCCGCTGAGCGCCGCCGACCAGCGCTGCGGCCCATGCCGTCGTACCTGCCTACCCCGCTGTGACGTCTGAACGCATCATATAGTGACACGCCCAAATTAGTGACGTGGCCCCCACCAGTGACGTACCCGCAGTGACGCGTCGGTCTAGTGACGTAGACTCGAACGAAGCGCAGTCGCCACTCGCGATCACGTGCACAGCGTGTGCATAGTGACGGTTGGGAACGTGATGCCCACCGAAATGCGCCCCACCTTGGTCTACTACTTCTTCTCATCTCGGGACCCCTTGCCTAAAGTCTTACCGTATAAAAGAGGCGTTCGCCAAGCCTCGCGAGTTCAGACTGCTACAGAAAAAGACCGTGCAAGGGTCTGCGTACGAAATTCCCGAGCGTTTTATACTTACAATTAGTGAAAAGAGTGATTCCAGGATCATTAGAGTATCTTTTTCGCAGTTTGATCTCATTTGCAAGGAACAACCTGTGCGTGTTCCGCGCGTTTCTAGTCTTAAAATCAGAGTCCGGTTTATCGAAAGAGTGTCTTTTCGCTGACCGTGTTTTAGCAAGGAATAACTTGAGCGTATTCCGAGCGTTTTAATTTTAGTCGTTCTGCCACACTTTGGTGTGTAGTTTTAATTCTCAGTTAACTCTTCCCTCAAATCCAAAGTACTTACATTCCTAGTCATAATTCGTATTTTGTATACTTATTCGCGTCGTAGTTTATTAACGTTATTGCCAATAGCAGTCGAATTATCGTTGTGTTTGTTATATTTAACTGCTTTGATTGTATTTATTTTATTCAATATAATTTATTTAATTGTTTTCCATACTTCTGCGACGTCTCGTCACTTGATTGCCTAGAAACTCGAATCCAACGAACGAGATTTCCCTTAACCGCTCAAGGGAACCAACGAGCAATTAAAAAGAAATCACAACATCCTCTAACCTCAAATCTGCAAGGGGTGCCGCTGTGAGAAATCAGTTAAGGCCTTTGCAGGTATTCACGTCGAGACAGAGAGCTCAGGGTGCCGCTGTGAAAAATCAGTTAAAGCCTGGGTAATCGCCCTCACCCCCATACTTTCCGAGAGGTGCAGCCGTGAAAAACCGGCCGAGGCTGGAGGAAGGTAGTCCGAACCCCCTCAATTCCCCTTTTAACCGGTGACGCGTGATCTCGAAAGAAAGAGCGGGGAACCGCGAGAAAGGTATCACTAAGGGTATCAAGAGTACAGGGTGCCGCGGTGAAAAACCCGTTAAGGCCTGTGTCTCGCGTGCTCACTCCTCACACAAGATTTCTTTCCTACCGGCACTGACAACAATTCCTCGCCACGTCAGGGCGAGGCTCGTAACAATCCTATGTATATGGCTTCACAATTGCTGCATTTTATTTTGTATTGTAGGATCGGAAAAAGTAAGGCAGCGTCGAGCGGATTCACAAAACAATCAAGGTACAGGTAAAAATAAACTACAGAAATAATAACCTAACAATTTCAGAACACACATAATATAGTTGATTGGTAGCGGCGATGCTATGTCTCGTCAACCTACACGGTTTAGAAAATATCTTATTGGAAGCACTGTACTGGGGACGTATAGCCGGTGCGATTAAATTAAGCTATTTGCTCTATGCACTAAATCCTTTGGTTCAGCGGGGAAAACCAAGTATAAACCTTGGAAAAACCGCTACAAGTATCACAGTTTGTACTTACAACTAACTTATGACTACATAATATATTAACCTACTTATGGAGTGTAAGGGGGGTTGGTGAAGGGGTATGAATTTATAAGATGAGCATTTACATATTTACATATAAAAAAAAAATGTATGTTTAGAGAGCTGGTCTAGCCTCTTCTGGTGGAAAGAGTGCTTAATCTATTAGCCAGTTGAGGCAAATGTATGACTCTGCAGTCGAGCCACCAATAACGCTTGCACAGCCTATGCGGATCTTTCCTGTCACATGTTGGAATTGGCGTGGAGTCCTTAAAAACTCTGCGCCGGAGGCCTATATCGTTCCAGCTCTTCCAAGGGTAGAGGATGGAAACGTTATGTTTATCTTGAATAACCCCTTTTCTATAGTGATCGGTGAATAGTTGGGGTTGCGGGTATTCCTGTCACATGCTGGAATTGGCGTGGAGTCCTTAAAAACTCTGCGCCGGAGGCGCATATCGTTCCAGCTCTTCCAAGGGTAGAGGATGGAAACGTTATGTTCATCTTAAATAACCCCTTTTCTATCGAGATGGGTGAATTGCTGGGGTTGCGGGTATTCCTGGTTTGCCACGTCATCCGCTGCGTCTCTATCAAATATACAGAGGTTGTTTATTAACTTATTGCCTATGTTTTTGCAGTTACTGAAGAAATCCCCCGTGAGCTTAACGATGTGGTTACCAATCCGGGGGATATTTGCTTCGTCATACATTTTGGCATTGCTGATCATCCTCTTGCAAATCAGATGTAGACGAGCGGTACTTGCAAAGGGTAGATCGGAGGCATTTTCTCTCGAACATGCTCAGTTTTTCCATGTGCGTCGCTCGCACGTTCCACCAAATAGGTGCTGCGTATGTGAGAAGCGGTCTGATTAATAGCTGGTAACAAATCACCTTTGCTGTCGGAGATATCAGACTGTTGTGGAAGACTCTGCTGAGGATTCATGGATGCTTTCCTGGTTTTTTCTAATTGTATATCAATATGTGAGGTGCAGCGGGCGAGGTCATCTATATGCATTCCTAAGTATTTAACCAATTTGTTTAACTAAATTTCCATTTGTTCTCCTATGTCGTGGCTGTAGGTTTTAATTTTGAACTCCTTGAGACCGGTTTTCTTTTTGTACGAGAGTTGGCGCAGGAGATTGCGGAACAGAATTAGTTCGCATCTTAGCGGATTCATCCTTAGGTTCCAAGTTGCGTAATAGTTAATTATAGTGTTATCCGGTGAGGTTGTGTTATCCATTAAGCGTATTGAATGTCCGCTCCTAGAGCAGCTAGGATGCTGGCTATTCTGGCTGAGTTATTGTCGGTTTTCTCGTTCAACCTTAGTGGCTCCCATTTGGTTCTTCGATGGGCTACTATGGAAATTTGTTTTAGGTCCTTCACTGCACTGTTTTGGGAAAGCTGCATCATGAAATGATAATTCGGGGTTTGCCTTGTAGAAAGTAATCTTAGACACTTTCATTATATTGAAGTTTTTATCTTTGTGACTGACAAGGGAACATAGGCAACCCGGAAATTCAAAAAAATCTGAAATTTGGCACACATGTAGAGTAATCCATCTGTAACACAACCATATTTTTCGTTGGTGCCATAACTCGTGTTTAGGGGGTGAAAACACCTTTTGAAAAAAAAATCAGATTTCTCTTCTTCGTCAAATATCTCAAGAACGGTAAGAGATATCGGAACAAAATTTAATCAAAAACTAAATCGCTTGTTAGCGTCTACGAAACTGCGTTATTTTTTTTTTAATTCATTTTTTTTTGTTACACCACCCCCTCCCCCCTTTTTTTAAATGTTTATCTTTTGCTGGTCGCCATGAAATACCTCTGGACACCCTTTTTTCATACCAGTAAGTGATTTTTGCGTTAAAATTTTGTTTGGTGTGTATAACCGGATGTTGAATTGAAAATGCACGCGATATAAGAGAGATTGTAGGGATGGTAAGGCGTAGGCGTAATAAAGCTAGTCGGAGATGACAATTTAAAATACATCTTTATTATATTATTCTGTACACGCAACGAATACTGTTAAAATTATGGGCTGTAATTGGTACAATAATGATATTCTTCATAGAAGTGTTTGAAACAAAGGTACTGGCCGCACCACGCACATTGCATAAAAGCTGGCGCTCCAGAAATACTACATTTAGGTACGTGCTTTTCACTCTTAAAGTAACAGAAATCTACTGGATTTTGGAACTCGCTGGGATGGGTTTCTGAATACCCACTTTTAAACCAAGCATATTGGAAAAGATTTGTGAATCTGGGTGAAGAGAGCTGATTATGAGTTAACGACTGTAATTTAATTATATTATTGCGTGCATGCAGATTGATATTTTCGTCTAGTAGAATTACATTGTCCGAAAATATCCGCACAAAATTGTTCCCGATTCGGAAACCACACATATCCAAAGGTTGAATCATGCTCGTATGTCTTCTTTGGGATGATTGAAAATGTCATATTTTTGTCGTCTGTAATCAAATGGTAACGAGGAACAAAGTTCACATGTGCGATGATCCGAAAATAATGCAATATACGCGTCATTCAGCGACATCGGCGATGAGAGGCTTATATTCCACAGAGGGCACAAAGATGTTATAAACACGAGATATTAATACATTTGTTATTCATACGATAACTTGGTATAAATACTCCTGTGGGTGTTGTTTTTATGAACAGTTACGCTTACGACAACAGTCAGTGCACATCGTGTCATTCCAGTAAAAGAAGTACGTTACGTTAAAACTTCTTCAAAATGCAGTTGCTCAACGTTGCTAACGTAATAAACATGTAAGCCGCAACTTTTCAAGTTGCAAGTATAACGCAGACGCCAATTAATTCGAAAGAAATTGACTTGCACAACGAACTCCGCGATATTATTACAAATTGTCAAGATACGGATTCCGTCACGTCAATTGAGCACGGTTACGTACTTGACTTTGCCGATCCATCGGAACCACATGTTCCGCAATTTGTAGAGTACCGTACGCCGACAGAAACGGAAGAAGATAATTATTATCCTGAAGAGTGTATTGTTGATGACGAAGGAGGAAAAATCTATATAAGCTACAAGAAGAGAGCCGTTGAATTTTGGAAGTCTGGAAAAATAACTCATCGGCCGCTTACCACCGTACAGAGGAACTTTCGAAAAGTAAAATCCGTACAGCAGCTACACAGGTGGGCTGCAAGTGTTGAAAAAGGTGGAACAAATGCAGAAAAATTTACATGGATTGCAAAGTATGTATTGGAAAAGTTTGAAGACGCTTTTGACAGAAAATCTATTGTCCATGACATGAATTTGAGATTGTGGGCTTTGGAGGCAAAAGACCTGGTGGACTTACCTGATTTCAAAGCAAGTACCTGGTGGATTTGGAAATTCAAAAATGTACATTGAATCGTGTCTCGGAAGATAACAACTTTCAAAACGCGATCTACGTTTCAAGGCATTGATAATTTACACAATATCGCAAAATCTTTTGTCGCAAGCGTAAGGACCAACATCCCAACTGTCGGAATTGAAGAAATTTATAACGCAGACGAGAGTGGCTTCAACCTCGAAGTTCATTCTGGACGAACATTGTCAAACTCTGGCGTGAAAATAGTGGAAGCAGCGATTCAATCGGTATCCTCTATGACACACAGTTACACAATCATGCCTACTATTTCGGCAAGCGGACGTCTTCTTTCACCTTTATACATCGTTTTAAAGGAGCCCACGGGGACATTTGGTCCGAGAGTTCAGGAACCTCTATTCCGTCCACAAAATGTGTATATCGAAGCTTCAAAATCAGGAAAACTCACGTCAGGCCATTTCAAAACTTGGTTCAGCGAAGTATATCTGAAAAATACTAGCGATAAAACCATTCTATTACTCGATTCGTGGTCGGGGCACTGTCCAGATCAGTTGAACCAGTTGATTCCAGAAAACAAAGAAGTGACATTTTCAATCATCCCAAAGAAGACGATGGGCATGATTCAACCTTTGGATGTGTTTGGTTTCCGAAGCTTGTGAGCAGCTCATCCTTGATGGCAGTCTCATTAAACCCGCCCTTTATTCCTTTAAGGATTATTGTTTTTGGTTGTTGGCTTTTTGGGGTGCAAGAGTAGAATTGGATATTGTTCTGCATACAAATTTCCACGATTGTGGAATGCGCAATAATACTGTTGGCTGAGATGGTGACGTTTGTTGTGCCTGCAGGTTGTCTTAAAAGATATGTATCCTTGAGGTCACTGTTTGCATTTAGTAATAGCAGAATTTGTTTGATCGTTGAGTTACTAGTGTGAATGGGTAGCATATTACTTTTTTTTAGTGCCTGTGAAGCTCTATGGGTGCTGTTCGGACGAGTCGAGTCGGTTGCCCCATCGTCGTCCATGAGGTTCATATATTCCAGGGATTTGAAACTGTTATCGCCAGCGGGAATAAGCTTCTGCGAATTATCTAGGGCGGCGTTTTTCCCCCTTAGTGGCTTTTTAGGCGTGAGCCAACCGTCTTGTGCACTGCCTTCTCCTTGAGGGTTAGAACTCGCGGGATTCACGTTTTCTTTATGCGGCCTTTGCCGCGCTTTTGCCAGGTTAGGAACCCACGTGGTGGAGGCGGGTGTTCGACAGCCTAGTTCCTTGCGCATTTTTTGAAAACTGGCGTCAATATAAGATGCGTTAAACGGTGCCGTTTGGGTAGCATCCCTGGTCGGTTTTATCTCTACCACCTCCGGGCGTAGCTTTCTCTTGGGCACCTGACTGTCCTACGAGTCCCCGTGCATACTTTTTGAGGTTAACGCCCACCGGGACGGGCCAGGGAACGCCCATTTGTTGACTAACCTAGGCACTACCTGCTACACTGTCTGGGCTTCCAGAAAATGATTATACTGTTACGTCCTCGTTTTTGGCACCCTGCATTCACGGGTATACCGGGGATCGAGGACAGACGGTAGGAGGGATCGCACAGAAAAGAGGGTTTATCCATCAGTGGAGCGGCGCACTGACGTATCGCGGAATATAAGAAGAATGCGTCCGAATTGTTACGGCTCTATCGTTTGTAGCTTCGGCGGGGGTTTGACCGGCCTACTGGTTACTTTAATGCGTATGAATACGTTGGGGAGAAGGGAAGGGGAAATACGTCAACGTTTTGGTGGTCCTTAGTCGGGCTTTATTGCGGAATCGCCGTTACACTTCAGTTCAATATCTCGATGTCCGAGTCCTCGTAGAGTTCTGTCACCGTAACCGTGGACTAGGTCTCGCAGGTATGCGGCAGACGAGTACAAATAGTGCCTGCCGAGTTCGTCTTCAAATACATAAGGATCGGCGGAGGATTCTGCAGAGACAGGTTCAGGGGGGGGGGGGGGTTTGGTTCAGGGGTGTGGATAGGAGAATAATTGGGACTGGGGGAGGAAGGATGGGCCCCGCTGGGGTCGTAGGAGGGAGAGGGGTTGGTCATGGGAGCTGAGACCTCGGATTCAAGCTGGGCGGCCAGATACTCCCGGAGTCGGGCTCGTTCCTTTCGGGCCCGCACTTGTCGTCCGGCACGGGGGCTCTTCCGGCGAGAATTCCGGCGGGAATTCCGGCGGGAACCTACGCGACGGTTGACTCTTTAGTGGTGGTTCATAAACGGCGAAACTGCGGAGGTTTCGGCTGGTTCCTGTTCACTTACCCGGGGGTTTTCCCATACCCGGGAGACCGGTCGTCGGGGCAGTAAGCGCGGGGTGCAGGAAGCCAGAAGCTACCCGGCTACCTCGCTGCTAGTCGCCCCGTTCAGAGGGCTCGACTCCGGTGCGGTGCGGGAGCTGCCGCGGGGGAGCCCGGGGAGGCGTCCACGCTCGCAGGTAGCACGACGGTCACGGGAGTCCCTGGGTAGGAATGGGTGTGTAGCCGAAGCTGCCGAGTAAAGAGTGTACTGGTAGCTGAATGAATTATCGCGGAGATTCGATGAAGTCGCGGTGGTTGTTTGGTTGGAGTGTCTCAGAGGATGGTCGAATGGTTCTTGGAGGTTGTTGTAGGGTCAGAAGATTGATAATTGATGCGGTTACCTTGGGGTTGATGTAGAGTTGTATTTTATGGCGATACACTTTCTTGAAGATCACAACCGTCTTATTAAGCTAGAGCTTGGCTACTGTGAGCTTGGCTACTGTGAGAACTTAGATGAACGAGTTGCCGAAAGTAAACTGAAGTGACTTGGTGCCCGACTTGAGCGTCACGTTAACTATGGAGCTGAGAATTGTAATTGGGGAATCGCTTGCTCTGTGGCCTATTTAAGTAGTGGGTTTTGCTGAGGGTCGCCAGGTCCTTCGTGGAACTGGCACCCTAGCTTCCGTTTTGGAGTTGGCGTTCTCAGAACTATGTGTTGCCGCGGATCGCTAATCCATTGTCGGGGGTTGGCTTGTGAGCTGATTCGGCGTCAGCATTCTTATGTTTCTACTAACATCACTATTATGCGCGGTCGTTATGTCATTCCTTCGCGTGGCGCGGATTACGTCCCGGATGGGCGTCAGCGTTACGTGAAGGAATTTCGGTGGCGCGGTGCGCCGGCTCTTGTTTCGTTTATGCGCGACTTACAGCTAATTAGGAAGATACGCGGTGCGATGGGCCCGTTGCGAGAATATAGTTATAGAAAAAGCGGGTGGGGAACGTACGACGTAACAATACTAATCACTTTGCGGTACGTAATTGGAAAAAACACGTGTGTCAGAATAAAAAAACGTAATATCTGCTCGAGCCGTGTTGTCTCTTCCCGACCTCCGACTTACGTGCTCGTTAGCCGCGCTACACACTGCGACACCGATGCCTTACGTCGTAATTGCCCTTTCTCGGCTTTTAAGCGCTCCGCGCTTCTCTTTCCCGTTCCTCTTCTTTGTTCTTTATAGGGGACTCCGATCCGCACCGTATACTTTATTAATTATTTCTAATATTGATAGTTTATCTTTTGCTGTTTTAAAGCAATTTGTTATGTTAACTATAGAGCTAAATACTACTTTAAAGCCTACATTGTTTCGGAGTAATCTCAGTTTTCGGCAGAGTTCTTCAATGAACGGTATAATTATTGGTTTGTTTCTGTCTATAGGAGCAATGATATCGTTATTTAGACTGTTTTTGTTATAGTCTAATTGCTTTTATTCTATTGCATATTGTTCGGTGTATTACGTGTTCAGGATAGTTGTTATTGGTTAATGTGGATTTTATTACAGCTGGGTTGTCATTATGGAAAGTTGGATCAGATAGTAATATGGCTCTATCTACTAAGCTTTTTATTATGCTGAGTTTTTTATGGTCCATAGCGATGTGAAAAATAGTTGATGTATCTTCCAGACCTTATTGGTTTTCTGTACCAATTTGTATAAACAGTATTATTATCCCAATATAGCTGTACGTCTAGGAAACTTATGGTTTTATCTTTTGGTCATTTTATTGTAAATTGTATGTTTTTGTGGTAGTTGCTGAACTTATTGAGTATGTGGTCGGTTCGATCTTCGTAGGCACATATTAGGATGTCATCAACATATTTGAAGTAAAACTGTATTGTGGTGTCCATCGCTTATAGTATATATTGTAGTATATGGTTACGGAGAGTAACTGAAACGTTGGCCTAATAAGAACATACTGAATAAATAAGTCCAAATATTGTTCATAATGCCAAAAATCTAAGTGGAAATTTCTCGTTGAAAAACAGAGCAGACAATCACAGGCTTCACTGCACTGTTACGCCCGAGCGCGGTGTTTTAATTGAATTTAACGAGCGGTCGGCCGCTACTCAAAGGTAACGCTGAATAATATCAAAAATATATATAGGTGTGAGAGTAATAATGATAATAAAGAATAGAAATAAACTGAATAATGGTAATAGAATGAATACTAGAGTAATAGAAACAAACGCTAATAAAAGCAATACTAATAAGATTGAATTTGAATGAATTAAGGTTGCAATATTTGATATCTAAAATTAAAATAATTAAGACAGGACGTATAAGATACGCACCGGCTCAACTACGTTTTAGAAAGTGTAATTTTTTTGGGCGTTTTTTTTCTGATAGGGCGTCGAAAGATCTACAAGTTTTCACTCATGTTTCACAAAAAAATTCGTAACTTTTTAAGGAGTCATTTTCTAAAAAAAAGTTATATGGAAAACTTGTAGACCTTCCGATGCTCTATCCTAAAAAAATAAAACGCCCAACAAAATTACACTTTCTAAAACGAAGCCTCACCTATGCGCCTCCAGACGACCTATAAGGACGCGCACCGTGCTTGATATGGTCAGGGTATTGTTACGTGCAGAAGTTATTTTAAAATTTTTCTAAGCTATTGTATGAGCGTAATATACTTGTATATTGTGGAGCAATTCCTTCGTCTCATACGAGAACGCATATTTTCGATATTTCCTTTCATTTTCACGCTCCGGTCTGCGAATGCGTTAATATAATCTTATATTTTGGGTGCATCCCTCTCATATTCGCAGTACTCTTTGAGGAATAAACATAATCGCGCGTTTTCCTTCACCTTGGGCACCGATGATGCTCGGCCACACTGCCTTGGGGTTATCATCGTCCTGCGGAATGCGAGCAAGCGTGCGAATGTATGTGTGTGTGAGTGCGTGACTGAGAACTCGCCGAACGAACATAGAGCCGAAAACCGCCAGACGCTATTACCGTCTTTCTCTTACTTTAATTTCATTCTTTATTTTAACATCGCCTGGAAGCGGATCGCGGAAAAATACAGTTTTTATTTTGAGTAAATCATTTGAGTTGTATATAGAAAATAATCATTACCGTTAAAATAGGTTCAAGCACTTTACATTTAATTATCAATTCATATTCAGACAAGGACTCCTGCGTGAGGTCGCCTGTACACCGAGCGAAACCATCTGCGCACCTACGAACTGTTTATACATAGAGTTGACCGCCACTTGGCCAATTCTGCAAAAAGATGTGTGAAAAACTATCTCGTGCGAGCGCAGGAACCACCTCGCGACGAGGATCTCGTCGCAGTTGGCTGTAAAGTCGCGAGGTGCGTAGTTCTCTGTCCGAGGGTTCTAAAGATAATTCTTCTAATATTCTTACTCTGAGCTAAACTTGTGATAACTACTTTCAGTGTACCAGAAAGGACTTATACCTTTGTTAAACCTTTTCTGAATCAATTCAATTCATTCTATTCATTATTCATCAGATTGTATAAGCAGTGAAAAAGTGTCAAGTGTAAATTAGATTCAGATGCTTTGTTTACACGTGGCCGGCGCTTCACGCTAGGCCCCTAGTCATACTATATTTCTATTACAACTCTGACTTCCGACATAACATTATATTCATGTTATTACTCATATTCTATAATCCGCGTTATTTGTATCCAACCGGGGATCGTGCTTCCGTCTATAGCTTTCCGATATTATTATTGTATAATACTAATGTCTGATTTCAATCCCTAAGGCTGAAGTATTGCTATACGTACTTAATTCCGAATTTACACCAGCGAAACAAAGAGGGCGAGCGAAAGCGAGCGAAAGGGAATGGAAGCGAGAGCGAGTAGAAAGAGCGAAAGAGCGTGAGAGAGAAAGAGAGCGAATTCTAGCGTACGGTAAGATCTGTCCAGAATTGTTACGATCCATTGGACATAAGTTGTCGCTACGATCTTGTTCTGTAATAGTCAGATATTGCGGGAGTATTCCTACACAATCACGATCGATACGTACGTAACAGCGCGGCGTAGCTGAAGTGCGTTTCAAAGGACGTGGCGAACTAACAGAAGGAATATATTTTCTCATTAGGTACATGGAGAATTACAGACAGGTATCAGGTGGTTCTTTGTCAACCCGGTCAGCTAGCAACGAACTACTGACAACTGCGTTTTACAAGGGCGAGGGACTCCGTTGGGTATCTGATTATTTCCAAACCATACCTCCCAATAAAAATTAAGAGTTTCCCAGTAGCTCACCCGTGTTTCCATACTCGAATAGGTGGCTATCTTTTACAGGTGTCCTCTCCTATTCGCCCAGGGAAACTGGGCAATCCTACTTCGTTCTCTTTCCCACAATTTAGGTTATCGCCGCAGTCCTCCCGGATTCTCATATTCGAATAGGCGGTCGTCTTTCTCAGTTGTCCTTTCCTATTCGTTTATGGGAATTGGGTGGTCCTGCCCGATAGTTTGCAGGCGGCCAGACGCTATCGTCTGTAGGTGTGGTTACCGACCTTGGGACCGAACCACGGTGCATGGAGGCAGATTGTAAGGGACTAAGCCTTACGGGAGGAAGGGCTGGGAGACTGGGGACAGTCGCCGGAGTGTATTCAATACTTTAGACGTTTTCTTGCTCGGAGGCCGTTCTCCGTCGTTTATTCGATAAAAGGCCCACGCTTTAAATCTAACAATCCCTTCGCGTTCGGTAGCAGGGAGCGGTATCGGACGCGGCTCGCGCAACGCAGGAACACGTTGACGACCAACGTCGGAGTGGAAGTCGCGAGATTGTGGCGGGCGCCACGGGTTTCTCGCGTCTGGATTCAGGCCGAACGTGTAAGGACGCGTGCGGGGATATACCGCCACATTCGACACGGAAGGAGGGTTGCTGAAGGGAATATTTTCCGACACAGCGATTTACAGAAATACTCAATCTCGCTTCGCACTGCTCACTCGAGCGATGTAACCGAACTGAGCCTCACCAGTTTCGTGTCCCTCCCGAGCGCTAGAGCGTGACGACTCCGTTGACCGTAACGCTCCCGATCGCAAGTAAATCGTGGAAGACGTTACGCGTCGAATCAGGAGCCGTGTTTGGGTCGGTACGGGCGACATGCGAAACCGCCTTGACATCCTCAACACAGATGGATGCCTGAGACTGGGCAGATGAATACCTAGTGATCCCCGGAACGAGCGCTCTACGGTGGGGGGCAGATGGGTGCCCGTCTTTGCGCCCGATGGTTTCGGCTCATCGGGAAGTCACTGTGGGAAGGAAAGCGCGCGTAACACGTCGTTGGATTAACCACAGAGAACACCCAGGTAGTACGACGTCTTACGCGGGTGTCACTACGATAGGCGGTATGCGTCGCGAGAGTTTATGTCGAACCCGAAGTTGAGAGGACAGGATGGGTGCTTGGGTTGGTGGTTCGCGGGATTGTTTACGATAGGCGGTATGCGTCGCGAGAGTTTATGTCGAACCCGAAGTTGAGAGGACAGGATGGGTGCTTGGGTTGGTGGTTCGCGGGATTGTTTACGATAGGCGGTATGCGTCGCGAGAGTTTATGTCGAACCCGAAGTTGAGAGGACAGGATGGGTGCTTGGGTTGGTGGTTCGCGGGATTGTTTACGATAGGTTTATTGAATGCTCAAATGTTACAACCCTATGGACATTAGATGGTACCGACCAACTATCGCAAGATATGGGTCACGAGTCGGTGTAATGTCGACACCATATATATCGGTTGCTTAGGCTAAGGGCCCAGCGTTTAGATCATATGTCCCTTGAGATCCCGCATTCCAACGCTTTCGCCGAAGCGACGCCCCTTTTTGACCGTGCGTTCTGAGCAACGTCTTTTCCGAACGCTTTGCTCACTCTTAATTCCGACCTCCTTGCGACTAGACGTATTTTTCTCTCATAAGACCTTTAACCCTTGTGTTGGATCAGTATTCCAAAAATAAAATTGTTAAGTATAAAGTGAAGATTTACACGAGTGTTCATTCATTCACCCTCGACATAACATCGGGACTAAGCGCAATGTCCCGAACCACGCGCGTTACAAAATAATTAGTTGGTTTACGATGGCTGCGTAATTACCTAAACCTGGCTTCCTTTGGGTGGTGATGAGAGCTGCTGGTTTTACTCCTGAGGTACTAACCGTCTTCGCTAAACGTGACTTAACTTTGAATTGACTCGTTAGATTCGATTTGAATTTGACTTGAGCATTCCCGGGCTAGAATTCGAATTGTCCGACTTGGAATATAGAGTTTTGATGGCTCACTTCAGAACTAGAAACTTAATTGCTTCGAATGAATGAGTGAAGTGAGACACTAGGAACCAGAATTTTTATTGCGCTCCCTTGGTGCTTCTACTGCCCTATATAGCTGGTACGCTCCGCTGAGCGGCGTCAGGTGCCCCGTAGGCATGGTGCTCGCTGCTGTGTGCGCGTGGTACCTTGGACACTATTCACGGCTCTGTTGTTTTGGTTATCAGCAAGGGGTATGCAAGTTTGCTTGTCGCGCGGATGTCGTTTTGCGTGACATGCTCTACCGCTAAAGGGGGGTGGGTGAGAACCGCAGTAAATTCCTAACGTTACTTTCTAGTAAATCTTAAACGGTATTAAACGAAAGAGCGCGCGGCAGGTCGCTGCGAGAATAATCAACTAATTAATTCTTTGGTAAAAAAAAAAGGCGGGTGGAGAACGCAGAACGTAACATTCACTACGTTTACTTTTGCTGATCGATTAGATGCATCAATTACCATTATATTTGCAAAGCCGATCCCCACAAAAAGCCAATCGGTGTGTTAAATTTGCCTATCGGCTTACTGTTGTGACAAGTTAGAGCAACCGTACTATACCTTTCATGTGTGCTTTCATGTGTGACCTGAATTGTATGTGCGTTGGCTTATATATGAGAATTGGAATAAAGATGCGCTCCCGCAGGAAGAAAAGGATTCACGTGCGTGAGAAGATTTTAGTTGCGTCGGCACATGCGCAGACGCTCCCGCCATAGCCGTAGCCACACATTTCCATACCCGGTTCATGTGACAAATCCCTATGAATACTGAACAGAACTTATTTCAAGAAGATTTTAAAAAACTTCGAATCAGACCCACAGATTGACTCGATATTATAAGTACTTTCTTGGGGAAGAATGATATTTTGATTGACTTCGAAACAGCACTAAAAAAATAAAGTAATTTTTCCATTTTGTGCTCGGTATCGAGATGGAAACAAAATAACCAATCAATTAGCAACAGAAATGTTTATAATTTGTTTCGTTTATCGAATGACTACAATATATAAAGTGCACAGTGAGTTTACAGACTAATTTAAATTCTGCCCCCCCCCCCCCCGGTCCGCCACGCCCCTCTCGCCTATGTATCTCAGCACAGACCTAAAAAAATAACTATTTCACACTATTTACCCTCATTTTTGAAGAGTGTGTTCTTTTTTTTAAGTTTTTTATTTCATCGAGTGTTGTGGGGGTGATAGGGATGAAAACTTATTCCATGTGATGATACAGTTCCCTTCTCGGATACTTACGTAAACAGAAAATCGGTCTAACTTATAGGATGTTAAGGTTTCGATATCGTATGAAAGCATATTGCATAATAAGGCTTTGAATGGGAAGTGTTTTTTAACTCCACGTAGGTTTCCTATAATAAGGTTATATGCGTATAATGTGACGTGAGATTGACGATTGTTCTTTTGTATGAATTGTTACACCTGTGTTTATGTGAGAAGTTGTGAAGTCCGTCGCCTTAAAACCTTTATATATTATTGCGTATTTTCAGCATTTAAAGAGAATCTATGTCAGAATCCATTTCCCCTTTTGACGTTAGCAGATGTGTTTTTCCGCGATCTTTTATTCACGGTTGTGATGCGGAAGTGAAGGAGCGGTTTGTTGGTTTTG
Source organism: Priocnemis perturbator (assembly GCA_963942575.1). NCBI lineage: Eukaryota > Metazoa > Arthropoda > Insecta > Hymenoptera > Pompilidae > Priocnemis > Priocnemis perturbator. Next base: position 869,386 of record OZ012651.1, read on the forward strand.
TAATTGGGAGAGTGGGTTGGGGAGGTGGGGAAAAATGTTCTGTTTTGTTGTCATTTTGTGGCTGGTCTGTTGCATCGTGTGAAAGCGCTCTAAGAATATGAAATGAGAAAAAAACAGAATGTTGATTAGTGACGTGCTCGCGTAGATGTTATGCGAGAGCATAGTAGAACGATGAGTGAAGTAGTACGCACAGGTGATTTTAGTAACAAACAACACAATAGGTCTATATATTTTACACAAGAAACAGCACTTAACTGTACAATGAGTGATCACTGGTTGATTTATACCGTACGAGTAGTAATAATAGACAAGAGTAGAAGTGAAACCGTCCGGAGTGAGATCCGCACTATTCTGTGGCTGCGAAGTGAGTGAGTGAGAAAAGGCGGGCCGGGAGCGCACCGGGTCGTCACGTGAGTTCTCGAACGCAATCGATTAGATCTAGGGTGATCGATGATAGGTGGACAAGTTATTGATTCGAGATCTCGCATAGTTAATGAGTGTGATGCAAGGTGATGTTTGTCGGTAACGTAGATTTCTCTGACATAGAAATATCTACAAAAAACAATACTTTACATTTTTCATTTATACCTCATCGACAATCATCCTATATTTATATATTATTCTATTTTCCGACAGAATTATGGAAAAATAAATTCGAGTTCTCGGTGAGTGCCATGTGCCGTACTTTTTACGTTGATACGTCTTCCTATCTATTCGTTATGTGCCTCGTGCAATACATGAAAGAACGTACACGTGTATAATCACAAATGGTACTAAAATAAATCATAGTAATACCCAAAACCTCATGTTACGGGTTACGCAGAATCGATCTATTTTCAAAGTCGACGTTCTGGGAAGCAATAATATTCTTATATAAAAGAAATGTTATTCTGTGGAGTTGATTGGCTTTTTGTTGCAATGCTGATTACTGGGCACCCGGATAATATTGTCCAATTCTTGCATTGCGAACGAACGGAAACTACGGTATTGGGTCAATTTGACCCAACTCCAAAGAGCTACAAACCACCATACACGATACGGTGGGTATCGTCCCCCGGTATAAGACTTAACCTTACTTTCGCATTGACAATAAAGTGCAGAGTATTGATGTTTGTAACAAATACAAAATCATCAGTTCACTGTTAACTGCAAAGAATGGAATTCATAGAAAAGAATTGATAGGGAAAGGAAATATATGTAGAGTTGGAAGGCAATACGCTATTACAGAATGACTATAAAATTTATTTAGAATAAAACAGAAAAAGAAAAAAACGTATATTCGCATGTATGGAATCTAACGATATCATTGACTATTGGAACGGATACTGCTTCCTATTCTAATCAATCTACGCACAGCACGCTTTTCCACGAGATGGTTATTTCGCACTTTTTGTCGGTCGCACATAGCATGTTCATCTCCAGCTCATCTCCGTCAGTGTTTCATCTTCCACTGACCGCATGGCAGCGGTGAAGGGCTCGAAATACTAAAGCTGACGCAAGCCATTTACATATGCTACCAACCGCACCGTGTATAATGGATTACCGCTCTTTAGGTGGTTTTGTCGCATTGGCCCAGCGTCGTCCGGCGACGCATGATAGCCCAGTAGTATTGCATACTTTGTGCTGGAGATAAAAAATATGTATAGTCTTTGGAATTATCTGTCCGCTGTATCACAATAAATATGCGGAATATTTATACATACTAATTTGTAACAGGCATCAAATTGAACAAGTGTCAGCTAGTGAGGATAATGAGGGGACTCAGAAACCTATTTCCGAAAGTGTAGTCTTTCGTCGATTTGTACTTTGCACACGATCGCATCATTATGTAACAAAGTTAGTATTTATATTCATTAGAAACAACTGTGTGTTATATTAAATAATGGTACAGAAAATAACAAACATTTTTGTTTTCTAGATTAAGTTCTGTTGTTGATAATTGTTCCAGCTGCTACGTTTTCCTCATATTATTAGGCTGCTTTGTGATTATTACACTTTACTTGGTACAGGTGTGTATTAAAACAATGCTGATTGATAGTACATAATTTTTTAATCAAGAACTACTATTGACCGATCAAATATGTTTCTGTGCCCGAATCCCCAATTGCAAGCAAAGGACTTTTATGCCATTAGTGGCAAGTCTCGCATCAATTTAAGCATTGTAATGTTTTGTAATGACAATTGAAATGCACACCATATTTAATTTATTTTCTTCATTAGTGTGAATGTGGGTTATATACTGTTGGCAGCTATATTTTGGTTCGAAGAATATTAAATAACAAATTCATGAAACAAAATGGAAGATCTTTGCATTCGAAAATTATGTTTATACATTCGCTTCAAGTGGTTTTAAACCACCTTCAAAATCACATCGGATGGCAGTATCATCACTTACATGTATCATTAAAATCTTTACAAATGTATCATCGGAGAATTTCCATGCAATTAGTTGGAAATAAATATGTGAAACACATGTCTTTATACATCGTATACAGTTAAAAATACAATTTAAACTGAATAAATGTAATGTTAAGAAAATTATTATTCTGCTAAATGCTTCTGGTAACAGTTTCCTCTGTTAGATTTGTCGCGTATATTTGTTAGTATATCTTTTAATGCTGACACTATGTTCCTAACTGTGAGACAAATATACAATTTTGTACCCGTCATATGTCAATGAAACTTAATTACATTGTATGATTTAAGGGAACCACTCTTTCTGCAACAAGAGATGATTTTGAGCGATATGACCGTGTGTACAAGTCAACAGTTTTAATATGCGGAGCATTACTAAATCTTTTATTCAATGGTTATATGGGGCAGATACTGATGGACATGAGCCTGCACACATTTGATGTTATGTAAGTTGAACAGAACTCGAAACATTTGTTTGTATTTTACTGAAAGATTTGCCTTTCATATTATCACTAGCTGCTGTAATAGATAATATTAAGCTAACGTGTAAACAGTCAACTGTCGATTGCAGATATAATGGACGTTGGTACGAAAAGCCCATACAGGTACAAAAGTTGATATTATTAATGATGGTAAGAAGTATGCGACCAAGCTGTATAAGTGCATACAGAATCAAAATGTTGTCTTTGCAGACAATTAGTTGGGTAAGAACATTACTAGCATCAAAACTATGGATTTATATTTTCATCAGAAATGTATTTTCTGTAATCAAAGTAACCTAGAGTATGTCAAACATACAAAAATATAAAACCAATCCATTGATCAAAATGACATATTCTTTCCCAGATTGTACAAACATCAATATCCTTCTTTATGATTATTCGACAAGTTGCATTTGCCTGATAGCATACGGCGAGAGTAGTTATCAGGTACTGATTAATGATCTAATAATTAAAGTGAGTGAGGTGTACCCTAGAGTTGACAATTACACCAAGTTACGTACAATATCTTCTATAGTTCATGTTAGCAATTAGCTTTGTATATTCGGTATGGATTTGCATATAATTATTGAAACACTTAGTAGCGTTTTGTAAAAATAAAAAATTGTCTGATATGAAAAAGTACTTTGGAATTATGTATTTCAGTTTTTTAGAACTGATTACTCAAATCCATGCGTCATGTATGTATGTATCGAATGATCCCCATACAGTGTGGCCAGAAGTGGCTCTTTTGCACCATCGGTGCCCGCGGGAGTGGGGATACGCGTAAGTTTGCGTGCCCTGTCTGTGAGAGCTCGCGCACCGTTTCTCTGTACTGCGTGGAGAAAAGGACGGAAGTAAGCTCCGTCTCCCTTCCACCAACGTCGTCTGACGTCAGCGCTTGAACCCAACATAAGAAAAGACAGAGGTAAGCTTCGTCTCCTTTCCACCAACATGCCGCGTCCCGTCGTCGTTTCGCATGCAAGCGTGGCGTCCCGTCTTTGTTTCGCATAAGCTTGATGCAGTGGTGCCAGATTTCACATGGAACACCGCACATAACATTGGGATTCTGCCGGCCGAAGTGAAATCGGGTACCACTGCCTTGTTGAGCAGAACGCGACCGCGGATCGAGAGAAAATTGGATCCATGAGAGTTTTGATTGGCTCGTCATAGTCATCGTCGCTTGTCGACGCATTCGTGTTCGATATCGATAATATTGGTCATTCTATAATTAAAGGGTATTCGATGAATTATTGATGTTAGTATTTATTTAAATTGTTTTTCACTAAAAAAAATTTATGTTAAAGTATTTGAGTCATATAAATATTGAATGTATTTCAATTTTCGTTTCAATAACGATAATCTTTCTGTGGTAGTAATAAATAAGAAAGTATATAATTGTTTGTGGATTTCTCCGCAAACGGCGACCGATTCTCATTGGGGAAGAATATTTCTGGGAGCGGTGCTCGGGATGCGGAGGATGGATAGAAGATGAACGGAAGGCTTTTTATTCAAGCGGTGTAATGGTTAACGAGAAATTTCGGAATTGTTGTATATATTTTTAGCACTGTACTGCACAATAATCACTTATACACTCTACAAATGTAACCGTTGAGATATAGGCTAGCCCCGGAATAGGCGGTAAAGTTTTCCTGGACTATTCGAAAGTTCGTTCTGGCACGTGCACTGTCACTTGTCTTCGGCTTTTCTTGGAATTAACGTCCAGTCAGGGCCGGCCGCACGACGAGACGATCGTCGCCTCCCACTCTTCCTCAGCTTCGGCTCGCCAGCCAATTAGAACTACTAAAATCGCCGGCTACCGTCTTGAGCAATCACGTGTTTTGATTGCGCAAGACGGTCGCACGTGAGATCGCACATAATTACGCGGGAACGTGTTAGCGAAGCGCGCGAGGAAGTGGCCGCCGCCGCCACATTCCCTACGTCACGGCCGCGAGCAACGTGTTCGCCGCGCGCGCGTTACAAATGCGCATTAATATACGCAATCCGGAACAATAATAAATGTAAATTATTGCATATTATGCATTAAACGTACAACAAGTAATAGTACCTTCTTGCACCACAACGTTCTGAGGGATCGTACGAAGAACGTGTACACGCGATTTTAACACACGACAGCGTACGTCAGGAAGAATTTGCTTGACATGACGCGACGGTGCGAATGTTTCTATGAGTTGTTCTCTGTTCGGGAAATCCGCTCGCCGATAGCGCATCCTGACATCGACTACCACCTGGCGGCAGCACCTCCCGATCTCGATTCGTGCGTGCCGGTTCGCGTACCGGTGTAATGTTGACACCATATATATCGGTTGCTTAGGCTAAGGACCCAGCGTTTAGATCATATGTCCCTTGAGATCCCGCATTCCAACGCTTTCGCCGAAGCGATGCCCCTTTTTGACCGTGCGTTCTGAGCAGCGTCTTTTCCGAACGCTTTGCTCACTCTTAATTCAGACCTTCTTGCGACTAGACGTATGTTTCTCTCATAAGACCTTTAACCCTGGTGTTGGATCAGTATTCCAAAAATAAAATTGTTAAGTCTAAAGTGGAGATTTACACGAATGTTCATTCATTCACCCTCGACATAACACCGGTGTTACGACCCGGCAACGAGTCCCGTGGGGAATTTGCATGACTTCCCTTCTTACGGACTATCTGGCTCCTTGGTCACCGAATTCTGTCGTAGTTGTGTGGATCCGCCTGTCGAGGTTAGGAGCTGAAGCTCGCAGAAGAATCGAGAATAATCGTTTATGATCGTTAAATATCGTGAGTGGCAAGTTTAAGCAGGTGTTCCACCTGATTCGCTCTATTTTCTTGAAAATGAATATTTCTATTTCTTAAATATAGGTTTTATACCTGTTTTGATAACAGATCCGCAGCCATTTGAGGAGGAAGGTGATGAATTGGTGCAAGTATATATATTTCTATATATATATATATTTCCTTATCCTAACAATACAGTTATGTGCATACAATGACGCAGAGAGCTAACGTAGTATAGTCTAACTTGTTGTACTTCGCTGGTGCAGTGTTTTGGTAATTACAATCGCGACTTTGCTTCAGAGTAACGCACTGGTTAGAGGCTAGTTCTGATCTCCTGTTGGAGCATCGCAGGCTCCATTTTATACTAGAATTAGGGCCGGTTTCACCAACGACAAATAAGTGGTTATTCGTAGAATAAAGTTATTTGTCGGTTAAAATCGATGTTTTTAGTTTCACCAACTTCAGTTAGCGCTTATTCGACAAAATGATTGGTCTCGGCACTCCTCGTTAACTGACAAATAAATTTTATTGGCCGAATAACTATTTAAAGATTTATCAGTCGCTGGTGAAACCGGCCCTAAGGGACAAACAAGTCTATAAAGTCCTTAGTTTATCATTGTGCGTCACTGGGCCTTGGGAGCACACGTGTGGGTTTCGCGGAAAAACCGCGAGGGTAGATTGTTGAAATGCGTGGTCGGCCTTTGTTGGTGCAACTGTGGTGCCCTGGGGGATCAAAGTTGAGACCAGGAACTAGGTCGGGAATTGTTCCGTGAAGTAGGTCAGTTGGAGCCTTGAGTGTCCCCTCTGGGTGAGTCAGATGATGCAATACAGTTGCGTGGGCTGCTGCATTATATGTTGCCCTTTCCTTTGATCGTAGTCCCAGGTGGTCGGGGTGGCCGTATCCCGGTGGGCGGTGACTCCTCCTTACTCTCCTCCAGTCGCCCGGCCGGACTTCTTAGGGCGGCGGCGCCTTGATAGACTTAGGGCCCCCATTTGTAGTCGCTCCGGTTGTGTTATCGCCGGTCGCAATCCCCGACGTAGCCGAGGGAGCGGGGGTCCAGGTGTCTGCTGCACCCACTCGAACCATCCCGTTGTCTCGTTGAGGTAGACTTCTACCTCAACGGGTGGTTCGGGGGTGCGCTCGCCACGCTCCCTCGTGGCCAGGTCGTGGTTGGTGCTGTCCGCCGAGTCCGTCTTGCCGGTAAGGGTGGTTCCCTCGGTTGAGGGGACGTAACACCGGTGAGGAGTTGGAATGCGAGGAATGCGCGAAACGCTAGCGGCGCCATGCGCCGTTCCGCTGAATTGACCACTTCTACCATGTCTCTTGTAGCGCGAGTCAGATTTTTACTTGTCCTATCACAGTTTTCTATCACAACCGTAGCGTGAAGAAATATTAAAGGTACATCACCAAGTCCTCTCAGGCACTACACGTGGCCGGAAATTAACGACCGCGCAATTAATACTTCTACAGCGGGGGGCATTCAATTAAGATAATTGTGTCCAAATCAACACACATAAACATTTATAGACTGACGAACTGCACCGGTTTTCTTACAATAAATCGGCACTAGCGAACGCAACACGCGACCACGTGTGTAACCCTACGGTTACATACCGAAGCCCTGAAGCGCCGCGTATCGCGACACACCTCAGGCGCTCCGAACACCGGCCGCCGCCGCCAGAGGATAACCACTAGCGCCTAGTAGACACGGAGTTTCGCGCAAGCCAAAGTGGTCGCGGCAATGTTTATGACGGCGGACACGAGACCACATCGGGCATCAGTGGGCTAACTGAGAGTGCACAGCGCCTCCAGTACCGATTGGTCACAGTAGCAAGTGCGATTGCCCAGCCCGTTGCGTCTTGCAACGCCTGCCGAGAACACGTTTGTCTACTTACACCGATTCCTCACTGCAGTAGCAAGTGCGATCGCCCAGCCCGTTGCGTCTTGCAACGCCTACCGAGAACACGTTTGTCTACTTATACCGTTCCTTACTGCAGTAGCAAGTGCGATCGCCCAGCCCGTTGCGTCTTGCAACGCCTGCCGAAAACACATTCGTCTACTGACTCATGACCTCGCTATACTCCTGCGCTAGCACAAAAATCGTTGTCCTCATAGGACAGCCGAAGCGTAACTTTATCTATCGAACTGAGGCGACGACCCAATCGCACAGCACCACTGCATCGTGCAGTGTCCTGCCGAGCGGGTTTCAGTCTAGCCGCAGTGTAAACTAACGAAAAACCGCCGTTAATTTAAGAATTACCGAAATCCGGTAATCCGCGCCGGCTTATATCGTCGCCGATCACGCGTGGCGGCGATCACATACACATATTCGCGCCGCGTCCGTGAGCTCGCCGCGTTCATAACAGAACTTGTATCATCTTGCGTTCAAATAAATCTTTCTATATATTGTTACGGACGCGAAGGCGCGAAGAACACCACGACGAAGATACAAATCCTATATTGATTTTGTGTCATAATGTTATAATGATAATTAGTTAAATCGATTTTATGACGTTCAAATGTTATCGTTATTGGTAACCAAACCAAGAAGTCTGTCTCTGGTCTTCATACCAGACGGACGTGTTATTAAACTATTTTGTGTTACGATTCGTATTCCTGTGCATTGTAAATGTCTCGCCCGCGTCCACGCAACACATATACATATATCTGTCGTCACTTGTGTCTCACTCACGATTATATCTCTATCCTGTCAACACTCGCCGTCCAGAGGCCGGACCGGCCATCAGACCGTCCGTAACCACGGTCAAAACTACGCAAACCAGTAATTAGGCATTGCACGCTCCTTGCAGCCGCTCACCGAAAAATACGGTTACACGTGTATTTTCTAACCTCACCACCAGATGATCTATTCATTTCCGCACCCTTCCCCTCTCCGCTCCTAACCTTCCCATCCCACTCATTTTGCCACACATTTCCCCAACATTCTCTATGATTTGTTTTCTAAATAGAAGGTGATCAAATTGTATATATATTCTAACGTACTGCAAATGATTTCCCCGGGACTCTAACCCAGTTTTCGAATGTCATTTATTCATCATTATTTTGCAACCAACTTTACGATATGTGTTGGAGATTCCGGCCGTATTGCCCACTCACACCGACACAAGTCTTACGTTACGCATAGAGTCACCGCCTTGCGAGGAAAGCCATTTGTAATAGCGCGCGCTAGCGGCGGATTGCGTCACTATGGCGTAGCGCGGTTTTATTTGTCTTGCGAACAGCCGCCATGTGCGAGCACGCGCTGTCGCCCAGGCGCCGCGGGTTCCCGCGCTCACCCACGGGAGCGCCTGTGTGTGAGAGGGCTCATTACTCTTAAGCTAATTATCATTGGTGCGCACACTACTGTGTAGCACACAGACGAGCTTCGGGAAGAGGTCTCAGCGGGTTGCCCCTTCCCGAGCGGCCTTCTTCTTGTTCCGCCTAGCTGACAGTGCGTTTGTGACAGTACCATTCTGAGAAATTGAAAAGGGAGAATATATTATATTTGAAACGTACTGAATTATTGCTTTTACTAACAGTACTCGCGTTGTCGTATTACAATTACCGCCGTGCTGTACAACCATCCGTAGTTGAGTTTTTCATACAATAAAACGGCATTAAGTTTCGTTCCGCTACTCATTTCGTGTCTAAGCTTATTACGGAGCCTTCCTTTCCGAGGGTTGTCCCCAGCTTAGATCCAGCAGCAGTACGGTCGAAGTACTTACAAAAATTCGATCGATATATTTAACAATATGTATTACTTTTAAATGTACATGTACAGGGTGCACACGTTGTGCTAGTCAGCTTTTTTCCTGTAAACGGTAAGTATTAGACAAAATTACAGAGGAAAGGGTTCAATGGGATCGTAATATCTAACTTCTACCAGACTTCATTCTATTGAAAAGTGCAACGCTGCACCTGACAAATGCATATGCGTATATAAGGTTTTCGTTTATTTAATATAAGTACTGTAACCGTACAGACCGAAAGGCCAGGCAACATCATCTACTGGCCGGTAAAAAAACGCCTTCGCCGTACGATCACTGCCGAGCAGTACTAATATCGCCGAAACACTTACACACTGACACCACTTCGCCGTCCGTACATCATCGTCATACATTACTCACCGACATGCCGAGACACATACACGCCAACACTACTAGGCTGTCCGCACACAACATTCATTACTCACTGACATGCCGAGACACATACACGCCAACACTACTAGGCTGTCTGCACAACAAACTCGAACATCACGCACCGACAAATCAAAACAAATACATCTCCATCAATCACACCTATTATATCACCGTCATACTCGAACAGAAATCAATGTAACGGGACTATTTCGGCCGCCGAAGGAGAAGCGACTCCCGGCCGCCGACCAAAGTCACTCGAGTGGAACCTTCCCCTTAGCCCATTTGGGTATATAAGGCGCGGGAATGCTCGACTCGAGTCGAGATTTATTTCGAGCTCACAGCTATCGATGCGATCCTACTGAGATCCTCTGGCTATGGAATACAATCGATCAGGCCTGGGCAACTCGTGGCCCGAGTGCCACATTCCCCTTCTTCTTCCACTTCTCGGCGACCCCCATCTTATTCCGTGTGCGCGCTGACTGGCGCTGACGGAGCGAGGGGAGTAGCGTTACATATATGCGGAATCAGAGGCCGATTCGCGTTACTTTATTGTTTTACTCTCTTCTGGTCAGAACTGAGCGGCTACACTGCGACGCGTCGTACGCTACCCATTGAATCAAGGAGAAAAACAATTTGATTTCATTAGCTTTTTTCAAGGCTTTACATTACACATTAGACATCTCTTACACGTCTTTTTCAAGACGAAGTATTAGGCATTTTCCAGCTATATATATCCTTCAGCTCACCGGCATCATGTAAAAATGAAAGATTTCCAAAATTCACCGGCAATTTAAAAAGAAATGCGAGCCCTTGTGTTTAGTTTGCCACAAAATAATAAAAAGCATGAAAAAAGATTCGGTTATGCGACATTATAATGCACAACATGCAGAGGCGTACGGATCATTATCCGCACAAAATCGAGAACAATTAGTGCGCGAATTGAAGGTAAAATATAAAGACACAATACAGTCTAACAACAATAATCCATGTACGTCTACATCTACATTTACACATCAGCAACAATGCCTTGCAGCTTCATATTCTGTTGCAATGGAAGTTGCACGTGCAAAGAAATGCTTTTCGGACGGCGAACTAATTAAAAAATGTGCCATTGAAATGGCTAGAGCCTTCGGAAACGAAAGCGTGGCAAAAAGTTTTGAACAAGTGGCATTATCCCGAAAAACAGTTTCCAAACGTGTCTGTGAAATTAATATGCATATTGAACAAAAATTAAAACAGTTAATTGAAAATTGTCGATATTTTTCGCTGTGTTTAGATGAGAGTACAGATATCACCGACATAAGCCAACTATTAATTTTTGTACGCATAATAAATGTCGATTTTTCAATAAACGAGGAACTTTTGTCTCTGGTCCCTTTACACTCAACAATAAAGGGAATAGATATTTATAACGCGGTTTCTGAAGAGATGAAGAAATACGGTGGATTTGAGAAGTGCACAGCTATTGTCACAGACGGTGCTAAAGCAATGGTACGACAAGATAATGGACATTTAAAAAAGAACGGAATTAACTGTCCAACATTCCATTGCATCATACACCAGGAAGCGTTATGTGGTAAGATTGTAATTCTGAGCGACACAATGAAAATTGTAACGAAAGTTACCAATTTGATTAGAGGGGGAAACAGATCACTCTCTCATAGAAAATTTCAACATTTTTTAGAAGATGTCAATGCGTCCTACAGAGATGCTTTGCTTCGATATCCTTCGTGTCTCCTTTGACGTCATTTTTAAAAAATTCTGGTATTACTGCTGTTACGTCGTGCGTCCTCCACCCGCCACAATTTTTTGCTTTCCTAAATTATTCAAGAATAACTAATCCATCGTTCTCGCCGCAGTCTCCCGTTCGCTCAATAGTTCTAAGATGTACTCTAATCTAACTTTGGGAATGCTGCACGGTTCTCACGGACCCTTATTTAAGATAAGACACGTACGATTGAGTCCTGGGAAAGGCACCTGTCGCGCCGTTCCCAGGATATAACGCTGATGCAGTGTCAGCATGCGAACGCCGCTCAGCGGAGCACGGCGCCTATATAGGGTAGTACGAGGCCCTTTTCGAACACTCTTGGTCGCTACGACACTCTTAGTCACGAAAAGCACCTGTACGCGCTCTTTTGATTACGACAAGTGTTAATACGCGCGCTCTTGCCTACGACAGTCACTTGCGAATTATTTTACTTCAATTCACTTCAGTGCGTGAAGTGCTCCGAACAGCACCGTTATCCACGTTTAAGAATTCAAGCGGGGGGGGAAACCCAACACCAGACTGAGGGTTCACCTCCAGTATCTTTCAAGTGTAACGAACAGAATCAAGTCAAATCAAGTCGAATCAATTGAATCAAGTTAAGTCCAAGCGAATAATCAACACGATAAAATCAGTGCCATTGTTCCTGCATCTCGTCAGGCAATACCAGGTTTGTGTAATCAAGCAGTCTTTGTAATTCGGACCATTCTAGGCAACCAGCGTGGTGAAGCCTCTGAAATTCGACTAATTATAAGTAACTTGCGTGATCGAGACACTGCGTCTAGTCTCAATCTCCGATTCTCCGGTCGCGATAACGAAGTGGACCCGTTCTACTCCAAATTGTAGGGTTCGATCAATTAATAAACACCATGTACACAATCTCGTGAGTCACCTATTGCACACCCATCCTCGCAACACTACACGTACACCCGCGTAAAACTTGGTTATCGGAGTGTTCTCTGAGTGTAATTAGACAGGGGATTTCACCCCTTTTCTTCCCGCGATACCAAAACCGCCGCGCGCATAAATCGAGTGGTCCTTGCTGCCGCCTTCGAGCCTGTGCCTGAGTCGCCGTACGGGCAATATCCCACGGGCACCGTCGAACCTTTGAGTTCCAGTGACCCCTCTGCGAATATTTCGCGCGACATCAGCTCACAGGTTTCGTTAGCCGGCGGCGGGCCCCCTCGCTACGATCGTGGCTCCCCAACCACTTTCGGCGCACCACGGTTCGGGCCCGAGGTCAGTGGTCACATCCACGGATCGCAACTATTCTACCAGTCAAACCCATAACCAGAGAGCGCCCCGACGTCGCCGGCCACGTGAGGACTATAGAGGAATTCGGGGAGGCGGAGTAAAACAGTGGGCACGCCGCGTAGTTGCCCGCTTGTACCGGTCGCAGCTATCTCGACAAACAGCGAGCGAATCCGCGAATTCCCTCCCGCCTACCTACCCCCACCCCGGACAGCACGCGCCACCGGCCTGGACCTCTCCAGAACAGCCTTGTCCGTTCGAACTACCCCCAGGGCAAGATCCGTTCACGGTCTACTTCGAGCCTCTAGAACCGGAAATCGTACCGTCTACCATCGTGGTAACTGAGATCTGCGAAGATTCGAATGTCGAAATCATAGATTAAGTAACCCGCACGAACGCGAGTAGATTCTTGGGTTGGTGTAATTCCGAGTCACCAGCGACGCTCACATTGCCTGTGCCGTAACCATTCGGACGCGAGTAGATTCTTAGGTTGGTGTAATCCCGAGTCACCAGCGACGCTCACATTTTCTGCGCCGTAACCGCACGGACGCGAGTAGATTCTCAGGTTGGTGTAATCCCGAGTCACCAGCGACGCTCACATTTTCTGCGCCGTAACCGCACGGACGCGAGTAGATTCTCAGGTTGGTGTAATCCCGAGTCACCACCGACGCTCACCTTTTCTGCGCCGTAACCGCACGGACGCGAGTAGATTCTCAGGTTGGTGTAATCCCGAGTCACCAGCGACGCTCACATTTTCTGCGCCGTAACCGCACGGACGCGAGTAGATTCTCAGGTTGGTGTAACCCCGAGTCACCAGCGACGCTCACATTTTCTGCGCCGAAACCGCACGGACGCGAGTAGATTCTCAGGTTGGTGTAATTCCGAGTCACCAGCGACGCGCACACTTTCCGCGCCGTAACCAGTCGGACGCGAGGATACACGTAGGTTTAGTGTCGAATCAGGACACCGAGTATATTTAGGCGCGTGCGACGTCTCAGCGAGCCGCTCCGCTGACACGTCAAATCTTTTATCGGCCCGGTCACTTCGTCTGTCTTCCGATCTCCGGTATACCCGGTGTATGCAGGGTGCCGAAAAACGGAGGACGTAACACTGCTCTTAGGGCGAAAAATCGTTGTAGGCATTTTCCAGCACTCAGCCAAGTACGTCAGTATGCAGCAGATCTCTGTAGGACGCATTGACATCTTCTAAAAGATATTGAAATTTTCTGTGAGAGAGTGATCTGTTTCCCCCTCTAATCAAATTGGTAACTTTCGTTACAATTTTCATTGGGTCGCTCAGAATTACAATCTTACCACATAACGCTTCCTGGTGTATGATGCAATGGAATGTTGGACAGTTAATTCCGTTCTTTTTTAAATGTCCTCTGAATCCATTATCTTGTCGTACCATTGCTTTAGCACCGTCTGTGACAATAGCTGTGCACTTTTCAAATCCACCGTATTTCTTCATCTGTTCAGAAACCGCGTTATAAATATCTATTCCCTTTGTTGTTGAGTGTAAAGGGACCAGAGACAAAAGTTCCTCGTTTATTGAAAAATCGACATTTATTAGGCGTACAAAAATTAATAGTTGGCTTATGTCGGTGATATCTGTACTCTCATCTAAACACAGCAAAAAATATCGACAATTTTCAATCAACTGTTTTAATTTTTGTTCAATATGCATATTAATTTCACAGACACGTTTGGAAACTGTTTTTCGGGACAATGCCACTTGTTCAAAACTTTTTGCCACGCTTTCGTTTCCGAAGGCTCTAGCCATTTCAATGGCACATTTTTTAATTAGTTCGCCGTCCGAAAAGCATTTCTTTGCACGTGCAACTTCCATTGCAACAGAATATGAAGCTGCAAGACATTGTTGCTGATGTGTAAATGTAGATGTAGACGTACATGGATTATTCTTGTTAGACTGTATTGTGTCTTTATATTTTACCTTCAATTCGCGCACTAATTGTTCTCGATTTTGTGCGGAAAATGATCCGTTTGCCTCTGCATGATGTGCATTATAATGTCGCATAACCGAATCTTTTTTCATGCTTTTTATTATTTTGTGGCAAACTAAACACAAGGGCTGTTCTCCAGACTGAATAAATAAGAAGTCGGTCTCCCATTTCTTTTTAAATTGCCGGTGAATTTCGGAAATCTTCCATTTTGACATGATGCCGGTGAGCTGAAGGATATATATAGCTGGAAAATGCCTAATACTTCGTCTTGAAAAAGACGTATAAGAGATGTCTAATGTGTAATGTAAAGCCTTGAAAAAAGCTAATGAAATCAAATTGTTTTTCTCCTTGATTCAATGGATAGCGTACGACGCGTCGCAGTGTAGCCGCTCAGTTCTGACGAGAAGAGAGTAAAACAATAAAGTAACGCGAATCGGCCTCTGATTCCGCATATATGTAACGCTACTTCCCCTCGCTCCGTCAGCGCCAGTCAGCGCCAGTCAGCGCGCACACGGAATAAGGTGGGGGTCGCCGAGAAGTGGAAGAAGAAGGGGAATGTGGCACTCAGGCCACGAGTTGCCCAGGCCTGCAATAGATCATACGCTGTACCTAATACGTCTGAAACGGCGTAGTCCCATACGGACGACCTAAGAAGAATTCGGAGAAACGATCCTTAGGCCGCGTATAAATTGTACGACCGCCCCTTCAGGGCTCGCGAACTAGTGCAAAGGCACTCGCGTGCTTCAGACTATCAGAGTAGATCTATAAAGATAAAAACAAAGACCTTCGCCACCAAACTTCACATCCACATTTCACTATCACTCATTCAAAAGCCTTTGCCGTACGCCATCCCCGCTCTCTGAACCGGACACGGCTGCGATTGCAAATGGTTATACATCTCATACTCTCATAACTTGATCTTTACCGTAAGCTACCACCGCTCTTGGCACCGGTCACGGCTACGTTCTGTAAATGATCATTCATACAGCATCATAGACTGACGACACCCTTACCGTAAGCTACCACCGCTCTTGGCACTGGTCACGGCTGCGATTTGTAAGTGGAGTCACCTAGAACAGACGACGGTTGCCGTACGCCACTCCCGCTCTCTGAACCGAACTTGGTTGCGTGCAATTCGTCAAACACCCTTTCGAACCGTTAACGTACGCTACCTCCGCTCTTGGTACCGGCCATAGCTGCGCTTTATTGGTTCACGACTGACGCATAAACACCTACGACTAAGGATCACGTACGCAATACATAAATCCCAACTACCTGTATTGGCAGCGAAGTGCACTAGACAATTGCCTAAGTCGGCGAAATTATAAAATAAGATTAGACGTAACATTTGTATTACTATCATTATTTTTATGGACAATATATTATAACTAGCACATTTACACGCTCTATGACCGCACCGTCCTCAATCCCGCGATTCCCGTATAAGTAAAGAGATCGCGAGAATAAGAAATCGAACCCATCCGCCGAACACTTGGCAAATTCATGCGGCGGACTGCCAGATCGCGAAACAGTCACTACTCACGGCCGTGTATTTAAGAAACATACCACTGTCGAAAGCGGTACGGTGACAGTACGTTAGAAATAATCTTACGTATTTTTACGTAGCCTTCCACGCCACCCATGAGGTGCCACTACTAGCGCGTTCGGTTTTAACGTGGACCGTCGCCTATAGCCCTATTGTACCACATTTTATGATAATTATACAGCGTGCAGCAATACCTCTGTCCACCTTGAACGACGGAAATATTCAAGGTGGACAACTGTTGTGTATGCCTATTCAAGTGCCAGTAGCTGGATAAAATATTGCCAGGTGATCGGGCGGTCAACAAGTTAACCAAGTACTACCTCTAGCGGACGCTTGCCAAGGCGACTCAGCCACTGCCCCCTCGAATCCAACCCAACCAGGGGCGACTGTGTGAGCACAGACGGGGCTCCCCTGGCATTCCGAGGTACCGGCTAGGTTTGGTGAACCAACTGGAGTTCGCGAGGTCGTCACCTCTCGTGGGACATGTCCCCTCCTGCGAGAACGTTCTCTCTGTTCAATGTCGCTATCAGGGTCTCTGTAGGAAGAGGAGACTCTGTAATGACCAAAATTATAGAGCCTTCCGTCGTTCCTCCCTGATCTCCATCGATCCGTCGAGCTTAGTTTGTTTCCAGACCCTTATCAGCGTCACCCGTGGCAGTAACCACTTCGAGAAGGTGCTCAATCGGTCTTGGATTTTTATGCCCCTGTCATCATTTAAGATGACTTGGACCCATCAACAAGTTGGCAGGAAGTTGGCGGGTGGAGCTATCTGAGACTCAGATGCCGCATATATCCGTCGACTCCCGCGGGTCAGGACATTAAGCCTCCAGTCCAAGTAACTCCCGCCATTCAAGGTGGATAGAGTTATTGTCCCACGCTGTACAAATATGGTTTATAAAACAAATGAAACCCGACTTTTTATGGCCGCCGCCCCCACGGCCGTAAAAATCCATTAATTTTTCGCCCTGCGGCCGGCGTGGCGCTCGGCCTCGCTGCCGCCAGCACCGCAGCATTTACACGCGGATCCGGCTCCCGCAACCCCTCCGTCGTTGCCCCGCATTTTTCGAGCGCGGCGGCGGGCTCGCGCTTTGCCTCCTCCTCACCTCTTTGGTCCTCAACAATGAACAATATATATATGTCATTAATGAAATCAGATTATGATAGATTTTATCGAATAATGTTATAATACGACACATATGAATATGTATGAACTTACTGGAATCTTGATTTTGTGGCGGTGCCGGTGGTACCTCTGGTGCCTCTGGTACTGGTGGTTGTCGGTGGTCCCTGTGGCACCTCCTCTATCTCCATCGGCGCAACCGCCGCAACCGTGTCCATCTCCGCCGTGGGGTCCACCCAATGCGGAACTGCTTCTTTTTGTGCAAAGAAAGAGCCATGAATTTGTAGATATTTGTAAGATAATTAAAAATAATGATAAAATTAACATCATAATATACTTATATTTGTACATTGATTCTACTGTCAAAAGTTACTCATTTGAATTTATAAAAATTAACAATTCTCTGAATAGAAGCGACAGATATGAAATAGTACATTTCTGCAGTACGTATGAACGAATTGTAGGAATCTATGGAAAGTTTATTACTGTAACAATACGATAGGCGGATATATACGCAAAAGTCTAATTTCCAATTTGTTGCTAACTGCCGTTCCACGTGCGTTTTTCGGCAACCACGCATTGCCGTTTCCTCGTCCACCACGTGCTTCGTTGCCTCGTCGGGAGACAATCGGCTATCGCCGCCGACATTCGCGCGTCATATATATGTCACTCTTGAAGTAGATATATAGTTTTTTCTACGCGCGTCGTGATCGCATGTCGCGGAAAGCTACCTGCGTGTTGTGTTCTTACGGGTTGGAGGACAAACAGTCAATTGTACGCCGCGGAAGAGGTAACAGCGGGCGTGCTGTATTTCCGCAACTGTTAGTGCAGTTTTAAATTATTTTCCTTTTAATTGTCGCGTGTGTTTCGGTGACTAAGTGTTTGCGTGCGCGTGTGTGTGTTTGCGTGTACGTGTGTACTGTGTGTCAGTGCGCGTGGGAGAGAAGCGGGGGTGAGTTAGTTTTGTTTTATATTTATTTTCTGTGTGTTTCTTGCCGGTTTACACATCAATGTCGCATTTGCAACCAAAGAAATGTAAGCGGAGCTTTTGCAAAGCTTGGCTTTGCGATGAAAAATATAACTCATGGGTGCGAAATGTGACTTCTGACATAAGTTTATTTCAGTCTGTTCGCGTTGGAACGAGTAAGCTAGTTCAAGGGGGATATAGGGATAGTCGAGGAAACGTGTGGGGGTGTAACTTGGATAATTAGAGGCTTCACAGAATTTATTATTATCACAGCCACGAACTGATTTTTAAACGGATCTTCTATAAATCGCTCGTTTACAAGACTGCGGTGCGTTGAGCACGTGGTGCGCCGTACGTCATAGTTTCTCTTATCCACAGCTCTAACAGAGCTGGGCCACGACTAGCGTTCCCGCAAGCGAAGACTCGCAGTTGTGGTGTAGTAAGGAAAAGGGACTCTGACCCTGAGAAGGACCCGCCCGGGAAGACCGTGGCGGTCCGTGTAAAGGAAGGAATCCGAAAGGTCGTGCGCATGATGGGATTCGTCGCAGCAACCCAGAAGGAGAGTTTACTGGAGAAGGAAAGCTTCGGTTCAGCAATGGAAACTCGAAGGACTACCAAAGTATAATAGAGGTAGAATAACACAGATTCTCACCTTGAGAAACCAAAATGGCTACTCACTCGAAAGGGCTACGACGCACGGCGGCACACACGTGTTGATCTCTCAACGGACGGAAGAAGACGCAGGAAGAAGGAAGCGGGACGTGCCCCGCTGCTCCTTCGTTAGTCACGCACGTAACCGGCGGATGGCGTCACTGATCGGCCGCAACGCCAATGAGAGGAAAGTCGCAACATAGGCTGCACGCCAAAGCCCCATTGTCTACGTGCGCGGTAACGCGAATTAGCCTTAAAACTAAACTATATACAAGTAGGCCGCTCTGCCTACACGCAATCGGCTCCCGCTACGCGCAAGTAGCGAGGCCAACGCGCCAACGACTTTAAATCCCCAACACATTGCTTAATATGCAATAAAGATATTTTCTGCGACACGCGCATTTCCAGACATGCGAATTCTGCGAGTCACATAAATCGTATACATGCAAAGTCCTGTGGCGACAAAGATAGCCGCGATTTATAATCGGAGATACATTGTTTGACGGCACGCACATTTTGGAAACAATGGTTAGATATTGAGGAATTTCAACCATGGTTACGCAAAATGTCGAACGACGAAACATTGTGTTTTTGTTCGTACTGTAACAACCCAATGACGGGGAAATTAGGTAACATTTATCGTCACGCAGAATCAGCAATTCATATGGCAAAAGGAAGATGTATAGAAACGCAAGAAACAGACCACCAATATCATCTCACAGACAAATCCAAACTGTCATTAGATGCGCAACAGAAAGCAGAGGAAATTCAATACGCTGCTTTTATCGCGGAACATGACATTTCGTTTACGACAGCAGGAAAATTATTGAAATTTTTCCAAAAAGTAGAAAGAGATTCTGACGTGTTGCAAAATATGAGTATGGGCAAGACCATGTTACTAGCCACGCGCTGACGTGGTGAGGATTAGATGTTTTATCAGCGCGTACGGAGCTGTTTGTGTGAGAGGAATGAGCAGTTTAACGCAGGCCTTAACGGATTTTTCACCGCGGCACCCTGCGCTCTCGCTACTCTTAGTGACACCATCTTTCCGCCCCTCCGTACTCCTTTAATAGAGTCCGTGTCACCGGTCAGAAGGGGGATAGAGGGAGAGCGGATATCTTCTCGAGCCTCGTCTGATTTTTCACAGTTGCACCTCTCCGTAGATAAGGATAGTAGGTCACTAACCCAGGCCTCGTCAGATTTTCCACGGCTGCACCCTGACCTAGTAGGCCCGAAAGGATAGTCGACAAGGGCCTCGTCTGATTTTTCACAGCTGCACCCCTTGCAAACTTCGAGGATTGAGGAATATGTGATTTTGGCTCGTTGGTTCTCTCGAGCGGCAGAGAGAACCGTGTTCGTGAAATTTGAGCGCCGGGTGGCTAAATGATGAGACGATCTGGGTTATTAATTCTGGATCGTCTCATCATTACGTTTCTATCATTACGTTTCTATATATATAATAATAATATATAATAATAATAATATACATTCTAATCATAGTATATATATAGTAATATGTAATATAAATAGTATATATATATATATATATAAACGTAACAAGAATATGAATATAACAACAATAAAAAACAATATAATTTACTAAAATCTGAATGACTAGCGGTATACAACAGGAATAAATAGGAAAGAATGAATAAATATACAATGGGTAAGTTGGAGAATAAGTATGAGAAACAGAGATACGTTGTTCGGGACACGCACAAGTTGGCCCTTGCTATGCTTTTCTGCAGCCGACTGACTGGCAAGGGTCCTCGGCGCAGCCCTTTACATACTTAAAAAGTCTAGGTCAGGGGGCATGAGGCACCAGGACCTCTCGCTCTGGAGTATTCTCCCTCAGATACTCCGGAGCGATGAGTCCTGGAAAGCGTTCGCCTCCTTCTGCGAGGACGTCATGTCCCAGAAGGAGGCTGCGGAGAGAGAGCGGGAACACGATCCCGACTCGCTCCGCGTGCGTCGTCCGAGGAAGCTCCCGCCCCCTTTCCTCCGTCCCGCCGTACAAGGCGACGGAGGATAACCACGTGGGCGACCGCCGGGAGCTACTCTCTCTGCGGTCGCTGCATCACCGTTGGCCGACGGCTCGGACTCGTAGCCGCCGTCGGCCGGTTAGTATCTAAGGCTCCATCGCGCGCGATGAGCCAGGGCGCTTTGAGCACCCTCGGGCAGTGTCAGCAGTTCTGGCCTAAAACCGCATTCGGGGCGACCGTGGTGGGGGAAAACGCAAGGTGTGTGCGTGCCGTATCTGTGAAGCTGAGTACGCACCGGGCGAGCCGAGCCCCGAGCCGATTCTCGGCCGGTGCGTACGGTAGCCGAACCCCGAGCCTGCCCGAGCCTCAGCGGACCTAGGTGACGCAATGCTCACGTATATACGAATATTTCTGCGCCACTCACACACTTTCGGTCACGCACCCATCATCCGATACCACCGCATGCGCGCCTATTTCAAATAATGCCACAGATAATTGAGACATTAACCATTATCGGATGAATATGAGACGGTGTTCAATGTATTGTTTATTATTATTGTAACTGCAACTATATTATTACTAATTATACACTTTGGTCAGAAAATGTGAATTTATAATGCGTAAGTATATTCGGTTACAATGTTTCAATATACTGTTACGTCCCAAGGTGAGTCTTGGAAGAACCGCGATAAGGTGGTGGACTCCACGATTCTACTCGGTTGTGGGACGAACAGTCGTACGAATCTGACCTGGATCAGAGTCCGCGCGAGATGTCTGTTTGTAGTCAACCGCGATCCGCGACTTTACTGGGACCAGACACGGTCAAAGGAGTGGGTGAGAGGTGGGTGGATTTCGGGATTGGTTGGTGGTTTAACGAGCATTACCCTTCACCTTAGCCCCCAGAGGTAACGAATATTATTTGGAGTGAGTACTTACTCTTGCGGTGGTTGTTGGTTGATTCACACTTTCAGAAAGATCGGATTGAAGTAGTGTTCAATGACGAGAATGATTCACTGATTTATTCGGAAGTATGATTTGTAGAAGATTTGTACAGGAATTTACTCGGAAATTGAGCTGAGTATTCAATCAGTTAAATCAAGGCGATGGTACACACAGAGTCGAGGCCTTTACAGTTTTAAGGAACTCAAAGAAGTGACGAGAGGTTTTGAAAATCTCAACGAGGTAAACGCGGTTTCCGTTCGGTTCATCCCTTCTCCAATACTTCCCTGTTGGTCATTCGCTGATGAACTTTTTGGGGGCATTGGGGGAGGTCTAGTTCTTAAGATTCTACGAATGAGGTGACTTTTGAGTTTCCTCTCCCAGTCATCCCCGCCCTTGCGTTTTCCGCGGACGCAGGGTGAGTGGGAGGGTAAGTGAAAGTACGGGTTATGTGATCTCTTCCAAATGTTTGGTTCAAGTGGGTTTTTTATATCTACCGGGATTTATCGCGTCGCGACCTAACGGACAGTCGCCCTTTGTTCACCTCGCTCGTAAAATGTTCTAGGACTTAACTTATTGCCTTCCCCGAGTGGGTGGCACGTTCTGGGAAAGGGTCTGCTTAATCTCTTGCAACGGGTTCCATCAGGGAAATAATCGAAGTCTCTATTAATTAATACTATCTCAAGCGGTGACGTCGCGAGACGTAACAATACCTTCCCCCATGGCGACCTATCTAATCCCCAATCCTTTGTCTGAATCCCTTTCCCTGCGGACTCAAGAGTGAGTTCAAGGCCGGATACCATACGTGCATGTAATTTGGCACAATTTTGAAATAGAAGAAAATATACGCATTTATATATAATAACCGGAATACTTTTAGACAGCTTAACGACACGATTGAACCGCTACGTCTCCACATTTCAATTCAACGAACTGTTATAAGAAGTTGGTCGCATTTGTTGCACTCGAAATAGTATAACATTGATAAAATAAGACGTTGCAATTGTATTCTATTGTTAATGGGACGATTATAGCGGCAATTTAGCGTTACCGGATAAATATGAGGCAATAATTTATGTTCCTTCATTACTATACTTTCGATGTTTATTATTACTGTTTTTGGTTTCTCGTCATTAAAACTGACTTACGTAATTATGTTTGATAATTACTTTGTATGATACAAAAAATGTCCTTTCCTATTTTATTGTATAAAAATAGTGTGTTCAGTATCCATTTGCAAAATATTTCGGAACCGAAGCACGGGAGACTGGGAAAGGCTCGCACGCTTTCCATCGGCGGTGGATCGCCCGCGAGCATCCACGCGATGCACGTATACCCGCGCAAAAAGTACACCGACATCGTGTTTTGGTGTGTCAGTAGCATCCTGCGATACTCGGCTGGGCAAAGACTAGGGGCTGCGGGATGGGGAGAGACAAGAGAAGAAACACGGTTCGGGCCCGAACCTTACACAATGAAAGACATAGGCCTTATACAGACATCGTTATTTGAGTGTGCGAGAGGCTCGAGGCTCGCATGCTCGCCCGGTGCGTACCCAGCTTTACACAATGAAAGACTTAGGCCTTATACAGACATCGTTATTTGGGTGTGTGAGAGGCTCGAGCTCGCATGCTCGCCCGGTGCGTACCCAGCTTGAGCGCCGCGCGCCCACCGCCCGGAGACAACGAAGGAGCTATGCTCTGTCCTCTTTCAACCAACGAAGCGTATTATGACGTCAGACACTGCGCGCGCACCCAATAGAAGAAAGACAGTACTATGCTCCGGCTTCTTTCCACCAACGAAGCGTCTTTATCACGTCGCCGCTGCGCGCGCAGCCAGTGCAAAGAAACACAGAATTATGCTCCGTCTTCTTTCCACCACGGCTGTACCCATGTGCTTCGTTTGGCATGCGACAGCGGCAACGAAATTCTCTTTCGGCTGGGCAGGCCAAAATGGTCAAAAATGCACTTTAACCGAATTTATCTCGCAAGACGTCATTCGTTAGGTAACACTGCACAACACTAAATTTGCCTTTTGAACGAAAATAGCCAATTTCGATTAATCCTGACCCGCTGAAAACGAATCTGAAACCCGTTTTTGAAAATTGGCTCGAGATTTTGAGTAATTCAATTTTAAAAAAATCAGCCTTTTTTCGACTTTGAACAACAATCAGGCCGTAAGTATACAAGTTAGACAATTTTTATTGGTTGCAAAAAATTCTCCAGACTTTTCCGAATAAAACGGTATCAAACACTTTTACAATTTAAACTTGCAAACATGTTTAAACATTAGTTAAAGTGGATAAGACACGTTTTGCGCACCTATTTTTCGAGATGTTTTCCAATTTTTACAAAAAACTGGGTGTCTGACGAAGATTCCAATACCTGTACGCGATAGAGCAGACATTTGTCTTTGGAAAACCACTTTAACACTATGTAAATTATAGTTCTGCTTCGCACAGGAAAACGAAAACCTCGTGCGTGTTACGCAGTGTGAGCAGCGGTTCTCCGACTCAATGCCGTGCAAACGCTAGGCGACAACAAGCCACGGCGGAACGCGTATTACTACGTGACGCGCACGAAGTCTTAGTTAGTTTTCCTGTAGGAAGCCGAAATTTGTTTTACATATTATCATGATGGTTTTTCGATGGAAAATGTCTGCTCTATCGTGTAGTGTCATTGGAATTCACGTCGGAGTCACAGATTGTTCAAAAAATTGAAAAACATCTCGAAAAGTAGGTGCGCGAAACGTGTCTTACCCATTTTAACTAATGTTTAACCATGTTTGCAAGTTTAAATTGTAAATGTGTTTGATATCGTTGTATTCTGAAAAGTCTGGAGAATTTTTTGCAATAAATGAAAATTGTCTAACTTGTAAACCTACGGCCTGATTGCTGTTCAAAGTCGAAAAGGGGCTATTTATTTTCAAAATTGAATTACTCAAAATCTCGAGCCAATTTTCAAAAACGGGCTTCAGATTCGTTTTTGGCGGGTCAAGATTAGTCGAAATTGGCTATTTTCGATTAGAAGGCAATTGTAGTGTTGCTCTGTAAAATAGAAGAAAATCTCGAAAAAGAGATGTGGGAAACATGACTGATCAATCTTAGTTAATGTTTAAACATGTTTGCAAGTTCAAATTGTAAAAGTGTTTGATATCGTTTTATTCGGAAAAGTCTGGGGAATTTTTTGCTACAAACGAAAATAGTCTAACTTGTAAACCTACGGTCTGATTGCTGTTCAAAGTCGAAAAAAGGCTGTTTTTTTCAAAATTCAATTACTCAAAATCTAGAGCCAATTTTCAAAAACGGGTTTCAAATTCGTTTTCAGCGGGTCAAGATTAGTCGAAATTGGTTATTTTCGTTTAGAAGGCAATTCGTGTATTGTCCAGAGAAACTTGTTAAAGTTGTACAACATGCTCCGCGCGCATCATTCGGGAGGTTTCTTCAATTTCTTTCGGCAACAGAATTAGACTTTTTTTTGCCTTTTAAACGAAAATAGCCAATTTCGACTAATCTTGACCCGCTGAAAACGAATCTGAAACCCGTTTTTGAAAATTGGCTCCAGATTTTGAGTAATAGAATTTTGAAAAAAACATCCTTTTTTCGATTTTGAAGAGCAATCAGGCCGTAGGTTTACAAGTTAGACAATTTCCATTTATTGCAAAAAATTCTGCAGACTCTTGCAAATAAAACGATATCAAACACTTTTACAAATTCAACTTGCAAACATGTTTAAACATTAGTTAAAGTGGATAAGACATGTTTCGCGCACCTATTTTTCGAAATGTTTTTCATTTTTTTGAAAAACTGTGACTCCGACGTGAATTCCAATGACACTACACGACATAGCAGACATTTTTCATCGGAAAACCATCATGATAATATGTAAAACAAGTTTCGGCTTCCTACAGGAAAACTAACTAAGACTTCGTGCGCGTCACGTAGTAACACGCGCTCCGCTGTGGCTTGTTTTCGCCTAGCGCTTGCACGGCATTAAGTCAGAGAACCACTGCTCACACTGCGTAACACGCACGAGGTTTTCGGTTTCCTGTGCGAAGCAGAAATATAATTTACATAGTGTTAAAGTGGTTTTCCAAAGACAAATGTCTGCTCTATCGCGTAGAGATATTGGAATTCTCGTCGGACTCACAGTTTTTTTTTTAAATTGAAAAACATCTCGAAAAATTGGTGCGCAAAACGTGTCTTATTCACTTTAACTAATGTTTAAACATGTTTGTAAGTTTAAAATGTAAAAGTGTTTGATACCGTTTTATTCGTAAAAGTCTGGAGAATTTTTTGCTACCAATAAAAATTGTCTGACTTGTATACTTACGGCCTGATTGTTGTTCAAAGTGGAAAAAAGGCTGTTTTTTTCAATATTCAATTACTCAAAATCTCGAGCCAATTTTGAAAAACGGGTTTCAGATTCGTTTTCAGCGGGTCAAGATTAATCGAAATTGGCTATTTTCGTTCAAAAGGCAAAAAAAAAGTTCAATTTTGTTGTCCAGTATAATTAAAAGAAATCGTGCTTTGCCAAGTTTGAGCCCTCTATCTCCATCAGACGGGTAGTTATGGGGTAAAATAAAATACCGGTTTTTTGCACATTTTCCGTATTTAACGATACGCAAAAATTCTGCAAAAATCCTGAATATTCTGAAAATGTGTATTTACGTTTGGGAATTTTTGCAGATTTTTTTCTTGCGAAGCCTAAGCATAAAAATGGAAAACTTAAAAAAAAAACACGAAAAATTTCGATTGCGTGTTGAAGTTTTCGACCGATTGGATTTTTACAAATTCTGTGGTTAAATATTGTCGTGACTATTATCTCAAATTTTTTCAGATTTTTTGGTAGGGTCCGTCGCTGTTGAAATAAATAAAAACCGATGTTTTTGGCGTATTTTCAGCGCTAACCGAATGAATACTTTAAATATTTTCATTACCTTCATATAGTCACTGAATTGGACGATTCTTCGTACGTCTGCACACAAGCGAGTAATATACATATCAAGGGAATTTAGTCGTTTCGATTTAATTGAGAGCTTGCGCACCTTACCTTCAGAAATATTAAATACCTTTTAAAGAGTGCGGCTAGCGCAGCGGTTAAGAGCTTTCGTGTCGCAGGTTCGCGGCCCGTGTTGGTAAATTTTTTTTTCTTGTGATATTTTTTTTTCTTGCTTAAATCACACGACGATGAGCCACATTCCCTTACAAATAATGTTCGACAGACTACCATCAGTAATAAACTCATACATAATGAAAAATTCGATTGAAATGGATTGCATAGCCTAACCTACTGACCCGGGGTCGCACTTCGACTAGTTCAACCGCTGGGAAGTGCAACATTTCTTATCCCATATTTCTGAAAGCATTTGAAAGGATGCCACCCCAGGGACGCATTTGATTTTTTTGCATATGTGATCGAATTTATGTTATTAGAACAATTTTTACGTGGTCTTCCACGCCACCCATGAGGTGCTACGACTAGCGCGTTCGGTTTTTTATTGTGGACGTTCGACAATAGCCCTATTCACCGCGGAATTCGGTGCCGCTTCGCGGCTGCCGAATTTAACCTTGGAACGTCCAGAGGCCGCTTCGCGGCCTCCGCGGTATCGGACGTATCACGCCAGTCTCGGGTGCGTCGCGGACGTAATTCGCGCGCGAAAATTCCCGTAACGCACCCACACACGAGCAGGGAAGTGGCATCGGGGAGGTTTTAGCAGGTGGAAATCCGGCACTACCCTGGGACCCCTTCGCCGGGCCCCGGGGTGTCTTTCAAAGATTTTCTCCTGGACAAAAACAAAAAAGGAGGGGGGGCATGAGGTGTCCGGAAGAAACACAGAGCGGTGGAGGTACGAAATCGGCGTAAACAACACGTACGGCCAACCGTAAAAAGTAACGGTTGCTGTCCACTCGCACTGCACGTGATCACGCACACAAAGGTCACAGTGTTTCACGTGATCGGGGGCGACGTCACTATGTACGATCGGGGCTGAAACGTCACTGCGTTTCGGCGCAGGTATGACGTCACGGGCCGTAGCGCTGGTCGACGGCGCTGTTCAGGCACTCGGGGACGCGGTATGTCACAACCAAATGTGGTCACATACTTGCAAATGTCTTGTGTCCGGTAGAAACAGAACGTGTTTCGGCCATCCTACAAAATACAAAGTTCAGTATTTTTACAGATGAAACGTCAGACATTACTAATACAAAATGGATGAGGTTTCGTGTTCGATATATGCATCCAGAGACATTAAAAATTATGTCGCAGTTAGTAAAACTAATCGATCTGGATGCAAAAGATTGTGGTGCGTAAATGATATTTGACGTATTGCGAAAAGAAATGTACAGGTTACAAATTCCCTTTACCAATATTGTTGCTTTGTCGTGCGACAATGCGTGTGTTATGACCGGCAAACATTTACCATTTGAAAAAAAGTTACAGGAAAAGTGTGGACATGTACTAACACTGTCATGTCCATGCCAGTCCGTCGCGTTCGCCGCAAATGCTGCATCCGGAACGATTCCTAGTAACTGCGAAAACTTTGTAAAACAAATCTTCAGTTTTATAAATTGCAGTCCTAAGCGATCAGGTATCTTTAGCGATTGTTGTAAGGACACAGACCGGAAAATTTTGAAAATGGCTGAAGCACGATGGCTTTGCCAGCATAAATGTATTAATCGAATTCTAGAGTCATGGGATCGTATTGACAAATTTTTAAAAGATTTAATTTCTAAAGAAAAGTGTGCAAAAGCTGCACAATTTGTAGCACTCATGCAGTCTCCTGATGTTAAAGCATACCTATTATTTCTTAATTATATTTTACATACTTCAATTTGTACAGTACTGTATAAAGCTCCCCGCCGCCGCGACAGCGGCACCGTGTCCCGATGACCGTGCTTCGTCTTATACATGTGCCTTATGTTTTCGCACGGCCAAAACATCGACGCTAATTAGGTTAATTAGAGGACGCGAAGGGGGAGACGCGACCTCCGTTGTCCGTCTTCTTGGATTTTTAACGCAACGGTTGTCTAGTCGCCCCTGACGATCTGTACCGCTATAACGCGCTTCTAAGTATCTCGAAAAGCAACATATCACGTGCCTCTTACACCTAGTTTTCCGGGTATCTCTCCTTTTCCGGTGTGTCCGCATCGAAACCTACCTTTCTGCGATTGCGGCAGCGTATCCCCGCGTGAGCCCTCTGCAAACGCCTCTTTCCTACCGCAATCCGCAAAGGAAGAGACTTGTAGCGCCCGCTACACTCTTGCGTCCATCCGATTTGGGACCTTTCGTGTCTCATCCAGCCTACCCAGTGTTTCGCACGTTTGAGTTTGTAGCGAATATATGTATGTGAACGTGATGAGAAGTGGGATTCCTGATCGTTGTAGGACTCCTGAACAATCGCCCAGCGCAGGGCGCGATAAAGAGTGTAACACTCGTCCGAGGGCTAGTTGAAGGAGGCACGGCAATACAATGTTCGACACAAACAACACGACACGTGTAACAAACAGCAACTGCACGAACACTTTATTACTCTTAATATATAAAAGGCAAATGTTCGTTTATTCGGTTAAACCACTTCCCGACGTGCTAGCGACTTATTTTTTTTTGCATTCGTTAGATCCTGCTATCAAACTAACGAAAACGGTCGAAAAAGTTGCAAAAGTTTACCACTAATATGTTTAAACGTCGAAGGAACGGCAAATTGAAATTAACCGATCTTCCAGATTTCGTACTTCCCCAAGTGCTAGCCACTTGCAATTTGGTCCTCTACTACATTTTACTGTCAAACCACTCAGGAAGCTTGAAAAAGTTGAAAAAGTTGACTCCTTCCATGTGAAAAACATTAACAAAGATATGAACGCTTTTGTTCTCCTACTTCCAGATGTGCTAGATATTTGATTCTTTTTGCATTCGTTAAGACCTGCTCTCCCGGCAACCAGAAAAATCCGAAAAGTTGCAAAAGTTTATTGCTAATTGTTTAAACAATAAAGCGTCCTGCTTTCCTAAGTACTAGCCACTTGACAGTCTTTTCTCTGTTAGTTCTTCCTCTTAGACACACGGGAATGCTTTCAAAAGTTGAAAAAGTTTACTCCTTCCATATGAAAAACATTAACAAAGATATGACGACTTTGATTTCGGGCGTTTGCTGTGCTAAAGATTTCATTCTTTTCTCATTCGTTAGATCCTGTTCTACGAATAACGAAATAAGTCCGAAAAGTTACAAAAAGCTGATTGTTTATGTTCTTAATCTATGTAAGAAGTTCGCGCTGAACAGAATAGATAAGTAGCACAAGCAGACAATTTTGCATGATCGGCTTTTGTCGAGTATCGACTCCCTACATTATTCTGTGTCCTTATTTAGTGACGTTCTACACCAGTCATCAAATGTTGGTACTAAATGCGTTATTTATCTTTGTGCCTGACAATCATTTTTCTTACAAGCCCATGAATTCATGACAATACCATTGAAAATATTAATTTTGCTTCGAATCCACATCCCAAAACGCGTTTATCGGAAGCGCGTACATACACCCGCAAACGTCTTTGGCGATAACGCACACAATAGCCGTTGTAACAATGTTGCGTTACCTGCAACATGTCTCCCAATCCGTAAGCGAACACGGCTGAAGTATTACAGGGATCTTTTACAACGGGAATGATCATTTCAGCGTGAACAGTCATGACAGTTCAACGTTAAGAAAGTACTGCTTAGTAGAAACAATGTTCACAGTTTTATTTAGTATCGCACTACAGCTATAAGTGAAGTGCGTGTTTGAATTACTCAACTGGACTATTTAGAATAGACGCAAGTTTTTCTATTTAATTTATTAATTACCTTTTCTAATTTCTTTCTGTTTGGGAATGCCGCGACGCCGACCAATCGTCGTCGCGGCATCCTCAAGGCGGCCTGAGGCCGAGTCACACGCGGGGTCTATGCGAGCGCGCCTTTATTGCGCACGGCACGCGGGCGGCGTTCCCGCCGGTTTCGTCGGCCATTACCGTCTCAGTGATCGTCGAGAACACATTGACTTCACGATTTCACGGGTTTTCTCTTCACATTTAGTGCTAGCATTCGGGACTCACATCATACGATCGCGGAACATTCTCATTCACACCACGGATCATCTCATTTACACTAAACACACCGGTACATCAACAACAGACGACTCCGGCTGTGTACGCGGCGCGAATCGGGCACGTGCATCCGTAAAAGGTACGAATCATTGTAATGCGGATAGGATTAATACAATCGATTATCTCGCTCAATATGACGGCTACTCTCACTACCGTAGAGCACCTGTGACCATGATTTTGTTGACAATAAAGACTCTGTTAAACGGACATTAAGATGACCACGTGGAAACATAACCTCTCCACCGCCAATAGATCTTCTCATTTCCCCCCCCCCCCCCCTTCCTCTTTCCTTTCATTCCCTCTCATTTCCTCATACCGAGAATCGCGAGATTCTCGAACACTTTCTCTTTCCTAATTTTCTTATTCACCTTTCCTTCTGATGTTTGTTTGGCTCTTTTCCTTCTCATTTTTATCCATTTCTCTTTTCTTAGATTAGTTAGAATTTAGTATTTAGATTGAATTATTTACAATCGCTGGTACGTTTACAATTCTATACATGGCAGTAATTCTATTGCGTACCAGTAGATAGGGTGTTTCGCTATTTTTGTGATTATAAAGTACAGGAACGAAAAATCTATCGTAGGCTTTTGTATATTTCGCAGTAAAGTAACACATATAAAATAACTGTAAATATGTCTTTGCCAATTCTTTCTTTGTCCGAATCAGCAATTCGTGAATTATCAGTGACGTATTATCAACTCACCATATCAGTAAATTTAACGAAATTTTGGCTGCTTTTACCGAATTTAAGCCAAGGGAAGTTTTATTGATGTGAAATTTATATGCTGATATTGTACCTGTTAGAAGAAATGAAAAACATATTCAGATTCTCCCGTCGGGTGCTACTGAACGTATTACAGATTGGACTGCCGCTTGCAAAAGCAAAACTCTTATATGACTCTTATATTCTAGTACTGAATATTTGATGGATAACAACGATGAAGATGATGATAATTTGTACAATAATAGCAATTGATAAGCGCAATAAACTCAAACGTGAGAAGAACTATGGTTCGGAGAATTCGATTCTATGTGCGGCTTATGCGAGGTTTTGCTTTAGACTAATTAAACGCCACCAAGTCCGTAACGGACTTTTGAGACGATCTGTAGCATGACCTACGTCATGCCCTTGTTGACGAATCCGGTAAGGGTGTTACGAGCCACGGCCTGACGTGGTGAGGATTATTGTCAGTGCCGGTAGGAAAGAAATCTAGTGAGAGGAATGAGCACGCGAAACACAGGCCTTAACGGGTATTGCACCGCGGCACCCTGTGCTCTCGATACTCTTTGTGACGCCTTTTCGTAAAAAGGGGGAATGAGGGGGAGCGGATTACCTTCCTCGAGCCTCGGCCGGTATTTCACGGCTGCACCTCTCGGAGAGTATGGTGGTGAGGGCGACAACTCAGGCCTTAACTGATATCTCACAGCGGCACCCTGAGGTATCTGTCTCGACGTGAATATCTGCAAGGGCCTTAACTGATATCGCACAGCGGCACCCCTTGCAGATTTGAGGTAAACGGAATTAATTTCTTTTTGGCTCGCTGATTCTCCCGAGCGGTAAGGAGAATCAAGTTCGTGGAATTTGAGGTCTGTGCTGCTAAATAACGAGACAGTTTACGAATAATGAGAATAAATAAAAACGTTATATTGATAAAAATATATACAACGATAACCGATAGATATAATACACGCAACAATAATATGAAAGTAAATATTAGAAAACGCAATAAATAACGCGGAATAGCTGGTAGAATACGAAAATGATTAGGACTACTAGTAATAGGAATTTCAAAGTGTTGTGAGAATTTATTCCGAAACTAAAGTTACACACTATTCGTGTGGCAAGAAATTGTCTTTGATTTTACACTAGAGACGCTCAGAACACGCACAGGTTGCTCTTTGCAATGAGTCTTATTCGACGAAAATGATGCCCCCAAAATCACTGTCACTTTTCACTTGTATTTCGCTCAGGAGTCGCTTACGTAAACCTTTGCACGCACCTTTTCTATAGCCGAATGACCACCGAGCGCTCATCCGCTGCCCTTTTTATATGAATCTATCTTGGGTGAGGGGTCATGAGATGTAAGGAAGTGGTGCATCGAGGTGGAGTACACTTTTCGGGGAATCGCACGTTCCCAACCGTCGCCATGCACTCGCTGTGCACGTGATTGCGAGTGGCCGTCGCTATGCCGTCGCTATGCAGGCGCGTCGCGAGACCGGGCGCGTCACTGAGAAGAGCACGTCACTAGTTTGGGCGATGCATGCTGACGTCACTGTAGGCAGGCAGGCACGACGTCATGGGCCGCAGCGCTGGTCGGCGGCGCTCAGCGGCGCTCGGCGGCGCGGTACGTCAAAAGGCATGCAGCGGAACGGAGATTAGACGTACGTTTTGAGGATTTCATTTGTGTATGATTAGTCACGTGAGGCCCAGAACCGTCGTAACACAATTGGCGGCCCTGGCTGACATGAGTTGACCCTGGAATACTTTAATTTTATAATCGCAACTTGAACAGAGTTGCATTTTTGTTATTTTTCTTTTCCTTTATTTTATTCCTGCGGTATTCAAGATTTGAAATATCAATAAATGAAGTTGCAGTAGGGATTGATTGCACTGTCAAACACGTATTTTGCTTCGTGACATCTGTTGGGTGATTCTTATAGATTTCGATGCTCTAAAACCGAATCTGCAACCCGTTCCTTTTCATCACCCTCAGTTTTTGAAAAAATGAATTTTGAAAAAAAAAACCTTTTTTCAACTTTGAACAACAATTCTGTTGAAACTAGGAAAGATAGATTGATTCTATTAGTCGCAAAAAATTCAGTAGACATTTCTGCATAAATTGGTATGAATCGTTTTTGCAATATCAATTTACAAAGATGTTTAAATAATAGTTGAATTGGGCAAGACACGTTTTACGCGCCTATTTTGGGACACTTTTTTCAAATTATCGTCAAAATGGTGCGTCTAGGGCGAATTTCAATTACACTGAGCGATAGAGCAGACATTTTTCTATGGAGATCCATCATCAGATTTTGCGAAATACGTTTTGGCTTCCCACAGGAAAACGAAATAGTCGTGCGTGTCACGCAACCAGCGCAGTGGTTCTCCGACCTTATCGTATTGACCGCGCTCCGCCGCGGAGTGGGCCGGGCAGCCGAGCGCCGCTCACACGCGCGCCAAGTCCCCTGCGCACGTTGCGTAACACGCACGAGTATTTTTAACATTTTCCTGTGCGAAGCCAAAACGTATTTCGCATAGTCTGATGATGGATGTTCATAAAAAAATGTCTGTTTTATCGCTCAGCGTGATTGGAATTCACCCCAGCCCCATCATTTTTACAAAAATTTGAAAATAGTGTCCCAAAACATGCGCGCAAAACGAGTCTTGCCCAATTCAACTATTATTTAAACATCTTTGTAAATTGATATTGCAAAACGATTCATACCAATTTATGCAGAAATGTCTGTTGAATTTTTTGCGACTAATAGAATCAGTCTATCTTTCATAGTTTCAACAGAATTGTTGTTCAAAGTTGAAAAGGGGTGCTTTTTTTCAAAATTCATTTTTTCAAAAACTGAGGGTGATGGAAAGGAACGGGTTGCAGATTCGGGTTTAAAGCATCGAAATCTATAAGAATCACCTAACAGATATTACGAAGCATAAAAAAAGTCAAAATTTGTTGGACAGTGTTGTCAGAATTATTTGAACAAATTGATAACAGAGGGGCACACAGATATAGTTGCAAATGTTCGAGATAATTGTTTGCAATTTTATGTATGTGCCGCTCAAGTAACTTGTAAAAGACTACTAATCAATGAGAAATCTATATGTAAATTAAAAGTTTTTGAACCGGCCACAGCTTTACGCGATATTGACAAAGAAACTTCATTTGATCATGTTTCTTTTATTGCTGAAACCTTTGGCGGGTTCGATAAAATTAGTTTAAGAGAAGAATGGGGTTTGCTTTACATCACGATTTTGCAGAAATACAAATTGATCATGGGTCATTAAGGGAATTTGATGAAATGTGGGAATACATTCTAACAAGTAATCGTCAATATCCCAATTTGAAATCTCTTGTCAATGCTGTTCGATCGTTATCAAACTCTAATGCTGATTCAGAAAGAATCTTTTTCTACTTACCAGACTTAAAAACGAAGAAAATAAATAAGCTGTCGCCTGTGAATATGAATGCTGTTTTTGTCCTTAAATCAGCATTGAAAGCGGGAAGGGAAACAGCTATAAATATGACGGTTAATGACGAGCATTTGTCTCGAACGCCGTCTAACATATTATATTCTACATGTCCAAATGAAAAAGAATTGCAATTATATGATAATGATGAAATGGCTGGCCCCTCCTCGTCGAATGCTTTTTAATAAGTATGCATACAGTACCGTTCGACTTGTATTAGTAACGTACAGCACAAATAATGTGTGTGTGAAAAATCAGTCTGACATAAGTATTGTCACATTTGACATGGAAAAACAAACAGATATCTGTCAAATCAGTCTGGCATTAGTTACACTTGACAGATTAGTCTAGCGTTAGTCAGACTTGAACAAGCAGTCTGGCATCAGTCAGACTTGAACAAGCAGTCTGGCATTACTCAGACTTCAACAAGCAGTCTGGCGTTAGTCAGACTTGACCAAGCAGTCCGGTGTAACTAGTGTCAGACCTGACATGAATAAACAAACAGATATCTGACAAATCGATGTGGCATTACTATTGTCAGACGACGTGTAAAATAACTAGATATGTAAAAATTCAGCATCGTATTATTTTGGCTGGATTTCGCACCTGTAAACATGATGTGTCGAAAGTATATCCATTTCTTCCTACATATACCTTCGGCAGCACTATTACATAATTATCATAAAATGTGGTACAATCGGGCTATATTTGAGGGTCCACGTTAAAAAACCGAACACGTTAGTCGTGGCACCTCATGAATGGCGTGGAAGTCCACAGGAGCGGCACAATGAAAGTTTCGGTCTTCCATTGAAAGGGATTTTGCTATTATTGTCGTGTTTTATCATGCCTTCTTCGACAATACCCACGTTGCAATATTTCGTGGGCAGAGTGCGACAATGGGCGTATATATGGGTTAGAGTACGAACGGTGATTTGCCATAAACCGAACACCTTTTTCTTTCCTTGACATTTCACGAAATGGGGAGAGCGTTCCTAAACTAAACGTGCGTAGTAAGAAAAACGTTTCAAATCAATGTGATGGGACTTGATCAGAACTGTTAGAATATATACGCAGTTTGATAACCTTCTATTTAGACAACAAATCCTAGAGAACATCTCATAGAAATATCCGCACCGTCGCGGCATGTCAAGCAAACTCTTCCTGACGTACGCTGTCGTGTGTTGAAATCGCGTATGGACGTTCTTCGTACGATTCCTCAGAACGCTGTAGTGCAAGAAGTTGTATTATTTGTTTCACGGTTAATGCATAATACGCAATAATTTACATTTATTATATAATTTCTTATTTATTACTACCACATAAAGATTAATGTTATTAACGAAAATTGAAATACATTCAATATTTATATTACTCAAATACTTTAACATAAAACGCATATAATTTCTTCCGTGATTTTTTTTATAATTATGTATAAATAAACTAATATTTTTTTTAGTAAAGAACAATTTAAATAAATACTAATATCAATAATTTATCGAATACCCTTCAATTATAGAATGACCAATATTATCGATATCGAGCACGAACGCGTCGACGAGCGACGATGACTATGACGAGTCAATACAAACTCTCATGGATCGACTTTTCTCTCGATCCGCGGTCGCGTTATGCTCAACAAGGCAGTGGTTTTCACTTCGGCTGGCAAAAACCCAATGTTACGTGCGGTGCCCGATGTGAAATCTGGCACCACTGTGTTAAGGTCATACCCGTCTGTATGCGGAACGAAGACGCGACGCCGCACCTCTACGTGGAACGAAGACGCCACACGTGTCTGTGGTTGAAAGGAGACGGAGCCTAGTTCTGTCCTTTCTTATGTTGGGTTCAAGCGATGGCATCACACGACGTTGTTGGAGAGGAGACGGACCGTAGTTCCGTCCTTTTCTCCAAGCGGTGCATAGAAATGTTGCGCGCAGCTCTCACAGACAAGGCACGCACACTTGCGCATATCCCCATTACCGCGAGCACCGATGGTGCAAAAGCGCCACTTCTGGCACCACTGCGTACGAGCCATTCCACGCCAAACCGATCACCGACTCGCCGCATCTTTTCCGATTTTTATGGATTTGCTGGCATGGAAATTATTAACAAACAAGTTATGGCATGTTGTTAATTGCGAAAAAGCATGTTTTTAGACAAACATGACTACATAAACGAATGTTTACTCCGAAACTGTTACACTTACAGAAGACTTCTTTGCTTTAATTCCCATCGCGAAAGATTGATATATTTAAATATATTTTTAATTTTGTTGTACGTGCTTTTCTTCAATTTTAAAATGTTTGTGAATGGTCGTGAAACGAGCGTGTAGGTGCGGGTAGACTGGGAACAGTCGCGGGAGCGTTTAGATAAAGAAAGAAGAAGTGTTCCCACTTTTCACTGGAACACAGCACTGTCTTTAATGTACAATTATGTACACTTAAAGTAACGTAGCACTAAAATAAAGGTAAAATTAATAATAAAACGTTCCAACCGCGGGACTTGAGTTCACGGAGTGCGCCGGACGGTGATCGAGGAGAGAAAAAAAGAAACAAAAAGGCAACTCATACGTGCGGACTCTGATCAGAGTCAAAAAGGCGGGAAGAAAGGAGGAGGCTCGTCTAATACGGTCCGTTTATACGATAAACCTTGTGTTCACTCACCTTGCTTTCGGCACTTGACAAAGGACGAGGACGACTCCAAACAAGGTCGCGCGCGGGGATACGCCGCCACATTCGCCAAGGAAGAAAGGTTTCTGGTTGGATTCTACAAGCTCGTATGAGCGGATATTCTCTTACTTGATGAAGCACGACAGAGCCATCAAAACAGTATATATTTTTGTTACGCCCTGCGTAATTCTAGGAACGAATTACGTGAAAGGCGATGCGGAACTTTATCCGTTGCTGATCGCAACCTGAATGGTTTTCCGCGGTCACACGGCAAATTAAAAATTTTGTGACTAATTGAAGGATGGAACACTTTTGAAAACTTTAACAAATGTACTTTACTTATTCCAAATACAAAAAACGGTAGGTGTAGTCAAGCTCGAACTGCACGTGTTAGTTGAGCTGACACATGTCTTCTAATTGACATTTCGCACGCTTTCGTCAAGGAACAGAAAATAAGTGCCGCTCGCTCGCTTGCTGGCGCGCACGTGGGCTCGCATTTCCACTCTCGCTGTCTTTCAACGATCAGTGATTGGCCACGAAAAATGTCGGATGGACAAATGTAGGCAGAGAAGGTAGTACATGTGTGAGGACCTCGAGCAGAAAGACAGTATATGGATAGAAAATGAACAACAGAAGCGTGAATGACGACTTAAGATAATCTCACAACAGGAAGCAAACATTGACCGGACTATTGATCTGCGAACGTGTAACGATTAATACGCTTCGATAATAACGAGAAAACGGTTATCAGAGGCGCGTATGTGGTCAATCCCACCGCCGTCGCCAGCTTAAGCCAATCAGCCACGCGGCTAATTAGGCGGCTAATGCGTGCGTTGCGCTTAAGTAAACTAAAGGTATGACGCGCAGCGGGTACACGCGTGACTCTGAATACGCCGGGTCAGGTCGCGTGCGGATGACTCTTTTGTGGTGGTACCAATCTCGAACAAAAATTATAAACAAAATGTTATATTGCAAAAACGGAGAAATACTCATATTTCATAAAGTTTGGAAAAAACGCATGTTGTTTGTGGGACGTTTCTGAATAAATACCTGCAAAAAAACCTTTGCTCACTTTATAATTGTGGTCGGGGTAAAGCTTCAAAGATATCGGGAACCATCCAGACGCGCCTCGTTGTCTGTTCTTAACTGCTGCGTTCCGCCTACATCTCAGACTGATGGGGTTCTTATTTGCGGTAAAAACACTGAGTATATTTGAAGCGACTAAATTTTAGATATTGGTC
The DNA here is from genome assembly GCA_963942575.1 of Priocnemis perturbator. Classification (NCBI taxonomy): domain Eukaryota; kingdom Metazoa; phylum Arthropoda; class Insecta; order Hymenoptera; family Pompilidae; genus Priocnemis; species Priocnemis perturbator. Next base: position 908,615 of record OZ012651.1, read on the forward strand.
AAATCGTAGAAAATTGGAAGTTTAGCAAAGCGTAGGTAACTGGGTACACAGTTGGGATATCGTAAACAATAAGTGTGTAAGTCTGGAGACTGATTAATCGTAGTGCGAACAATGCCTTTACTGTTTAAATCGAGTGATGTACAAGAAGTGACGAATGCCTGTGTTACGTCGCGAATCGAGGTAGGATAGAAATACGTGATATGGATACGGACTTCGCGAATTCTCTCGTTCCGCTAAATAACAATTGCACGCACCTGACCTTGATCAAGACACGTACATAATGTCTGCTTTTAGTCAACCGCGATCTCGCAGCTTTACTGGCACCAGACACGATAAAGAAGCTGGGTTAATGGTGCTGATTAGGATTGAGGGATGAATCGGAGAATATTTATAATGAATTATCGGTACTCACTTGCAGTTGGTCGAAGATGTTTTATAAGAATTTATTAGGCTATGATGTTGACAGTTTTAGATGTTCACTGATTCTAGGCTATCGTATTAAATGAACAATGATTCGGAAGAGTTTAAATAAAATATAATGATCTAGGAATAATTATAAATAAATGTAAATCTGGAGACGAGTCGTATTGTAGTGTATTTGAACTGAACGGTCTTAAGGACAAAATCGAAGTGCCACGTTTTTCAAAAGTGCACGCGGACGACCGCCGATGCATTCGAACTATCCCCTCTCTAAACATCTCTCGTCCTTGTCTTCAACCCAAAGGCACGGACAAAGGGGTGATTGAAGAAGTTCGGTGACTAAGTCGTTCCGTGTGTAGGCCTTTGAGCTCTCCCTATCTTCATTTTGCTTATTCTCTAAAATTTACGACTAAACTGCTCTTCGGTTTCTTCTATGCAATAAACTAATCCTCAACTTCGTCTACAATGATCTATAGGACCGATACGTCACGAGAAAGAGCCGGCCTAGGTTTATTTTCATTTAATGTATACCACGTAGGTGTTTTGTATTACATGTAATTCTTATTTCTTAAACGTTAACGTCCGGGGACGTAACACCTGCAAACATTCTACCTAGGCAATCGCGGTTTTAGTCTCAATCACGCCTCTCCAGCGCTCCCTCTATGGAGGTAGAATCAGTTTGTTTTTTTAGTTTTCCACTAATGAGATAGTCTTTCCCCTCCCAAAAAATCTCCGCCTTTGCGCTTTCTGTGGGAGTGGACCGAGGGAAGTGCTAAGGGAAAGTCTCGGCTACGTGATCCTTCCCACACATCGGCCTTTATGTTTGGTATTTATGGAACTCGCTATTGCATGTATTGGCTTATTGGTACCCTTAGAGTTACAATTTACTTACACATCATTCTTAATCTATCCTACCTTATATCCTATCTCTTCACCTAATTAACCTCTCTCGAACACCTATGTTTGCAGCCTCGCTTGCTGGTGCACGTAACTTCCCGCTGTCCATTTATATTTGCTTTTCTCCTTCGCCTTACATAACTTTAGCATAATTCCACATAACTCTCATTCTACCCCTTTCCCCTTCCGGATTCCGTCTACTTCCATTTCCTTTTCCCTCTCTCTTTTAATCTTGTTGTACCATTTATTATATTTCGAGGCTTTTATTTTCACTCACATACATTTTCTTCCTCCCCTTGTATTACCCCCCTCTCCCCGTAGAAGTTCTTTGTTTCCTGGTACCGTTTCCGTATCACCTTACGAGTTCTGCATCCGTTGTGTATGCGGATAGCGACGGGTATCCTGGTCGTGAGAGTTTGACGCGTTATCTGGCCTGTCGGTGTGCGGCGACGCGGGAGGGAGAGGAAAGCACGTGGGCGCTGAAGATAATGTCCACAGCACTTTATTTAGCTCCAATCACAGCCTTAAAGTGCCACAATATTTCGGGTCGGTAAGCCGACACGAAATGTGCTATATTACGATCACAGATAACATTCAGGTATAATAATCAGAGTGAAAAACGGAAAATCTTGGAGGAGCAGATACACCACCGGCACGTGTCAAGAAGAGAGTAATAGCGGCGGAACCAGCGCCACAATCCGCGCAAATTAGTTTCGCAAGAAAGAACGCATCGGGGCAGTGTGGCCAGAAGTGGCTCCCGAGCACCATTGGTGCCCGCGGGAGTGGGGATACGCACAAGTGTGCGTGCTCTGTCAGTGAGAGCTGCGTGGAGAGAAGGACGGAACTATGCTGCGTCTTTCTTCCACCAACGTCGTGTGACGTCACGTATCGTGACGACGGTAGTTAGGCGGAGAGGGACTCGCGAAATTGTCCGCTGCTTGTCGAGACGCCTGGAATCTGTGCAAACGTGCGGCTTCACGGCGTGCTCGAATTTTAACTCCCGACCGGGGCGCCGATCTATTACGTCTTTACGTCGCTCCCGGCGTTGAGGTCTTGAATAACGGGGTATTCTCGCTCAAGAGGTCACCGGAACTCGGGGGTCCTACGGTGACAGCGAGGTACCGCTCGCTGGGTGGCCTTCACATGAGCTCTACGGCCACAGCAAAGAATGCTCGAGCGACGCGCCCGGTGGTTTCAGTAGCCCAAGTTACAGCGGGGAGGAAGGTGTGTGTAACACGCCACTGGATTAAACTCAGAGAACACCTGGGTAGCAAGGCGTTTGTGCGTGGGTGTCGCCACGCTAGGCGGTACGTGTCGTGAAAGATGGATGGAGCCCGAACTAAATGAAACCGGATAGGCGTTTGGATAGTCGCGTTTCCGTCGAGTGGTAGAGGTAGCAAGGAATTGTAGACACTTGATCGACTGAGGGTTGACACAAGGTTATAATATATTTGAGTCACGCTTCGTACAGAGACAAAATGGATTTACAACGGTTGTCTTCAAATTAGTTTACTTTACTACCTTATAGTTGAGATTCTGTGTTGGCGCTTCTGCTGAACGAATTGTATACAACACTTTACACAGCAGTTCGCGGTGTCTAAGTCTTTCACGGCAAGATTACAGAGGTACAATGGACTAATACGGAAGTCTCGCGTTACTACAGAGATAGTGCACTTGTGAACTAGAAGTAATCTGTCTGCTATCTGGCACCAGCCTATATACCCAGCGCGCTCCGCCGAGCGGCGTCCTTGCTGCTGACTCGGCGTTAGCAGCCTTGGCTCGGCTCAGCGCGGCGGCGGTTACTTTCGGGAATCAGCGCTACGTGACTTATCCCCCAAATTTGATTAAAGATGCATTGTTCGGACTGTCTGGCATTTCGTGTAGGAATTTGATGTTTCGGTATTTCAGCTGTTATTGGCGTTATTTGCTGTGTCATTCTAGACAGTCAGCAGGGTATAGGTTACACGGTTGCTGCGTGAATGTTACCTTCGCGTGGCGCGTGCTTCCGCTAGGCGGGGGAACTTGAATCGTCAGTGAAGTTAGCTTCTTCAGTGGTTTTTGGCAGAGTTTAAACGACAGTGGACGAGAGAGCACGCGGTGAGTCGTTGCGAGAATGGGTAAGTCAGTTAGCTCTAATTCGGAAAAAAATGCGGGTACAGGACGCAGGACCTAACATCGCAATCAATTTCTGTGCAATAGGACCTGTTTGCAATCACTACGAGTGCAATATGTGATGTGTGCAATTGGGGTACACTCGATACGTTAACTTTATAAAATACTTCGTTTTTTTTTAATTTAGTTATCAGCAGTGAGCAAGAATAATGATAGAAATATGCGGTATAAATAAATCAGTAATGACTCCAAGCACTCGTTGGGAGACTATAATGCAACGTAAGAGAATAGAATGGAGTGTAGGATAATATAATGTAATGTAACGCAATGTTATTAGAGTTATGGTTGAATGTATAATACAAAGCAATGCCTTCGAGGCGCTCGGGGCCGGCTTTTATACCCTCGGGCCACGTGACAATCACCGTCGTACGGAAAATTCCATCTTATCGATTGGTGCCCTCGGACACTCGCTGCTGACGTGTTTCGCCGGGTGGTGACGTATGTTGGTGCGTCTGCGTGCATGTGTGGCGTTTCCGCCGCGACGCGCGCCTATATGTAGGCTGCAAGGCCTCTGTATACGGTTACCCTTTCTCCCTGCCTTTACCAATTGCTCCCATCTTTCCGTTTCCTCCCTTACCATATCCCCCGGTGTTTTTCCAACTACACCCAATCGTAAAATTCATTATACTCCATCCATTTCCTTTCTCTCCGTCTCCTCTAGTATATTAAATGAAATAGGACTTAGTGGGCAAATCGGTTTTAGACCTACGACCGTCCAGATTTCCTCTCCTCGTTACTTGCCTACACTTACGCAGCTTCTGGTCTATCTTAAGTTGTGTTCCCATCAGAAACCTACAACCGTGTGACGCATCGCGCGCCGCCGGGCGCCCTACCAGCGCCGACGACTAGAGATACGGCCGTGACGTCATCTCTGCCGCATGCCCTCAGTGACGTTTTTCCATTAGTGACGTGTTCCCTACAGTGATGTTCGCCCCCCGAACTGTGCGCAGCGTCCAACGCCCGTGTACATGTGAAACGAGGGGTTAGATGCGTGTATGATCACGTGATCCTTTGTACCACTGCATACGTTAGCACGTGCTATCTTACGTCTAAATTTAGAATAACCACGTGATGTTTTCCGAAAATGCATTCCACTCCGCGCTATTTCCTCAGGTCACCTCATGACCCCTCGCCTAAGGTTAATTCGCATAAAAAGGGCCGCGGAAGAGCCTTTGGCGGTCATTCGGCTGTAGAAAAAGTGCGTGCAAAGGTTTACATAAGCGACTCCTGAGCGAAATTCAAAGTGAAAGTGAAAGTAATTTTGGGCATTATTTTCGCCGAATTCACTCAGTGTAAAGAGCAACCTGTGCGTGCTCTGAGCGTCTCCCGTGTTTAAGACTCAAGGACTATTTCTCGCCACACGAAACGTGTGTAACTTTAGTTTCCAAAGCAGGTATCTTAATACTTTGAACTTTGCTTTATTATAAAAGTACTTATGATGGCTACTATACATGCAAGTAGAAGTATTTCTATGTTATTGTTTTATTATAAAAGAACTTATAATCGCTACTATATGTGCAAGTAGAAGTATCTCGATATTATTCTAATATTTGAGAGTACTTAAAATACCCCAATCAAGAAAATATTGCTTTATTATAAAAGTACTTATGATGGCTACTATATGTGCAAGTAGAAGTATTGCTATGTTATTGTTTTATTATAAAAGAACTTATAATGGCTACTATATGTGCAAGTAGAAGTATCTCGATATTATTCTAATATTTGAGAATACTTAAAATACCCCAATCAAGAAAATATTGCTTTATTATAAAAGTACTTATGATGGTTACTATATGTGCAAGTAGTTGTATTTCTGTATTATTGTTTTATTATAAAAGAACCTATGATGGCTACTATACATGCAAGTAGAAGTATTTCTATGTTATTGTTTTATTATAAAAGAACTTATAATCGCTACTATATGTGCAAGTAGAAGTATCTCGATATTATTCTAATATTTGAGAGTACTTAAAATACCCCAATCAAGAAAATATTGCTTTATTATAAAAGTACTTATGATGGCTACTATATGTGCAAGTAGAAGTGTTTCAATATTTTTTTAATATTTGAGAGTACTTAAAATACTCTAATCAAGAAAATATTTCTTTATTACAAAAGAACTTATGATGGCTACTATATATGCAAGTAGAACTATTTCTATTTTATTGTTTTATTATAAAAGAACTTATAATGGTTACAATATATGCAGGTAGAAGTACTTTCTATTTTATTGTTTTATTATAAAAGATCTTATGATGGCTACTATATATGCAAGTAGAAGTATTTTCTGTATGTATCTTATTGTTATATTATAAAAGAACTTATAATGGCTACTATATATGCAAGTAGATGTATTTCTATATTATTGTTTTATTATAAAAGTACTTATGATGGCTATTATATTGCAAGTAGAAGTATTTTCTATATTATTCTAATATTTGAGAGTACTTAAAATAGTCTAACCCTGAAAATATTGTTATATTATAGAAGAACTTATAATGGATACTATATATGCAAGTAGATGTATTTCTATATTATTGTTTTATTATAAAAGTACTTATGATGGTTACAATATGTGCAGGTAGAAGTACTTTCTATTTTATTGTTTTAGTATAAAAGAACTTTTGACGGCTTCTATATGTGCAAGTAGAAGTATTTCTATATTATCGTTTTATTATAAAAGAACTTATAAACAGTACTATGTGTGCAAGCAGATGTATTTCAATTTTATTCTTTTTTTATAAAAGAACTTGTGATGGCTACTATATTGCAAGTGGAAATATATTCTATATTATTCTAATATTTGAGAGTACATAAAATACTCTCACCTAGAAAATATTGTTTTATTGTAAAAGAACTTATGATGGCTAGTATATATGCAAGTAGAAGTATTTTCTATATTATTCTAATATTCGAGAGTACTTACAATACTCTAACCTAGAAAATATTGTTTTATTGTAAAAGAACTCATGATGGCTACTATATGTGCAAGTAGATGTATTTTCTGCGTTATTGTTTTATTATAAAAGAACTTATAATGGGTACTATATGTTCAAGCAGATGTATTTCAATGTTATTATTTTATTATAAAAGAACTTATAATGGCTAATATATTGCAAGTAGAAGTATTTTCTATATTATTCTAATATTTGAGAATACTTAATATACTCTAACCCAGAAAATATTGTTTTATTATAAAAGAGCTTATGATGGCTACTATATTGCAAGTAGAAATATTTTCCATATTATTCCAATAATTGAAAGTACTTAAAATAGTCTATCATATAAAATAATGTTTTATTATAGAAGAACTTATGATGCCTACAATATATGCAAGTAGAAGTATCTTCTACATTATTCTAATATTTGAGAGTATTTAAAATACTCTAACCTAGAAAATATTGTTTTATAATAAAAGAACTTATGATGGCTACTATATTGCAAGTAGAACCATTTTATATATTATTCTAATATTTGAGAGTACTTAAAATCCTCTAACCTAGAAAATGTAGTTTTATTATTGTTCTGGACTATGCATCGATTTACAATCCGTTCATATTTCCCGGACTAATGATTGCGTGACGTCATCTCACGCACCAATTAGGACGCTCCACGACGGTGCGCTACTTCCCGCGCTCACCTACCTAGCCCGCTCTTTAGTGTGCCTAAGCTCGCTCCTTATATGGGCATGATCATAAATCACCCAGGACTTCCGTTTCCGGTGAGAGTAGAGTAGAGTGGAGTGAGTGAGCGTGTGCGAAAAAGTGGGTGATAAAGGAGTAAGGAGAAGCGGGAGGGTTGGGAAAAAGTGCGTAGAGGGAGCGGAGAGATAGAGGGTGGTGCACGAGCGTGGGTGGAGGAATAGGTTGACGGGAAAAGGCGGAGGGAGCAGGGAAAGGCGGGTGAGAAAGAGTGAGGTTAGGAGGAAACGTTGGTGAGATAGGGAAAGAGCGGGCGGACAGGTGAGCGAATAGGGGACAGCGACACCTACGGGGTGAAAAGAGAACGAGGAAGTGGGATAGAAGGAGTCGGTAAGGCAGGGACGAGCGCAATCGAGAAGGCAAAGGAGCTGTGATTAGGGATGGGGGTGAGAAGAGGAAGTGTAGGTAGCATGGAAGAACAATGGAATAGGAAAAGGGAGGGGGAAGAGGAAAGAACGGTGGGAGGGAAGAAGGAGGACTGGATATTTAAAACAGGGAAAAGGCTACAAAGGTCGCCGAAGAGTGAGGCGGCGAAAGGGGAAGAGGAGGAGGAGGAAGGGGGGAGGATACGGGAGATGATAAGAGAGGAATTGAGGAAGGAAGTGAGGGAAGGGATGAAGGAGGCCATGATGGAAATGAAAGAGATGTTAGAGGTGATGAAGGGCCAGGTTGAGAGACAGGGGAGAGAAACGAGGGAGGAAGTGATAGCGGAGCTAAGGAGGCAGATGAAGGAAGGAAAGGAGAGATGGAAGAAAGAGAAGGAAGGGATAGAGAGAAGAATAGAGGAATTAGAATGGAAACTGGAGGGCATAGGTAGGAAGGGAGAGAAGAGTGAGTGGGGCGGGGAAGGTGAAGGGCAGGGGGAAAAGGAAATAGAAGAGATTAGAGACAAACTGAGGAGAATTGAATGGAAAGAGGAAAGGAAGGAGAGGGAGGAAAGGAGAAATAATATAGTGGTCAGAGGCTGGAAGGGTAAGGGCGAGAAAAAAGAGGGGGAACTCAAGGGTTTGTTGAAGGAACTGGGGGTGGAAATGGAAATTGGGGAAACAAGAGAGCTGACAAGAGGGGGGGAGGGGGGAGGAGTAATCGCAACACTAGGGAACAGAGTTCAGAAGAGAGAGGTGATGGTGGCGAGAGGGAAGCTGAGGAAGAAGGGGATAAAGATAGGGGATGACCTGACGTGGAAGGAAAGGAAGATGCGATGGAGATTAGAGGAGATAGCGAGGGAGGAAAGAGGCAAAGGTAAGAGGGTGTGGGTAGGATATGGGAAGGTACAAATAGAAGGGAAGTGGTGGAGATGGGACGAGGAAGAGGAAAGACTGAGGGAAGGGTGAGGGGGGAAGGGTTAAGGTCGGGGGGAAGGGGGAGGGGGGAGAAGGTGGAGGGAAGGAGTAGAGGTAAAGGAAGGAGATGGGAGAGGAGGGAAAAGGAGGGAAAGGGTGAGGGGGGAAGGGATGGAAACTGGCATTCTGGAACGTGGCAGGGGTGGAAAACAAGGACAGGGGATTCTGGGAAGAAATAAAGGAGTGGGATGTAGTGCTGCTAGCGGAGACATGAGTCGAGGAGAAGAAATGGGATAAGGTGAGAGGGAAGATGCCGAGGGATTTCGAATGGGAGGCGAGAGGAGCAGTGAGAAGGAATAAAAAAGGGAGGGCGTGCGGGGGAATGATAAGAGGAGTGAGAAAGGGTGTAGGGATGATAGTGGAGGAAGAGGAAGCAACGGAGGAGGGGAGCTGGGGATGGGAAATTATGATTGGGGAAGAGAGATGGAGGATAAGGGGGGTGTATGTGAACGGAGACATAGAGAAAAAACTGGAAGGATTGAGGGAGTTAATGGAGAGAGAGGAGAGGGAAAGGACAACGATAATTGTAGGAGACTTTAACGCGAGAACAGGGGTAGGTGGAGGATGGGTAGGGGAAGGGGAGGAGGAGGAGGGAGGGAGGAGCTCCAAGGACACGAAGGTTAACAGAGAGGGTAGGATACTGGTGGAATGCCTGGAAGAAACGGGATGGGCAATTTTGAACGGGGGAACAGAAGGGGTCGAGGAGGGAGAGTTCACATACACGGGAGGGAAGGGAAACACGGTGATTGACTATGTGATAGGGGGGGTGAGGGCGAGGGAGAAGGTAGGAAGACTGGAGGTAGGGGAGGCAGTGGATTCAGATCACCAACCCCTGATAGTGTGGATGAAAGAGGGATGGGGAGGGGGAAAGGAGGAAGGGAGGAGAGGAGGGGGAAACAAAGGAAAAGAGAGAGGAAATTGGGACGAGGAGGGAAGGGAGAATTTCAGGAGAAGAATGCAAGGAAGAGAAGGAAAGGAGAAAGAGAGGGGGGGAACACAGGAAGAGCTAGAGGAGCTAGGAAGAGTGGTAAGAGGAGCAATGGAGGAAGGGGAGAAAAGAAAAGGGGGGAGAAGAAGGGGTGTAGGAGGAAGAGATGGTGGGACCAGGAATGTAGGGAGAGGAAGAAAGAGGTAAGAAGAGAGTTGAGGAAGTGGAAGGCAAAGGGGGAAGGAGAGGCGGAAATGGAATACAGAAGGGGCGAAAAAGAATACAGGAAGCTCTGCGAGAGGAAAAAGGAGGAAGAAAGGGAAAGGATGATTAGAGGAGCGGGGGAGGCTAGGACGGAATGTGCAGTGTGGGGGGTGATAAGGGGACAGAGGGGACAGAGAAAAAGGGTAAATGAGGAGATACAGATAGAGGAATGGAAAGAATATTTTGTAGGATTGTTAGGTGGGGTGGACGAGAGGGTGCGGGTAGGGGGAGGGGAGAGGCAGGGAAAAGGATGAGGAGAGGGGGCTGGAGAGAGGGGAAGTGGTAAGGGTGATGAAGAGGCTGAAGGAGGGAAAGGCAATAGGGGAGGACGAGATCCCGAACGTGGTATGGAAATACGGAGGGGAGGAGGTGGAGGAATGGGGGTGGGAGATATGTGGAAGGGTGTGGGAGGGGGAGGGATGGCCGGAACAATGGAAGGAGGGGTCAATCATCCCTATAGTGAAAAAGGGGGAGGGGAAAAGAAAGGAAGACTGCAGGGGTGTGACCCTGATGCCCTCACTGTACAGGGTATATGCGGCAACACTAGCGGAGAGGTTAAGGGAGGAGGTGGAGGGGAGAGGGCTGCTTTCGGGGACACAAACGGGCTTCAGGAAAGGCAAAGGGACAATAGACCAGATCTGTGCCTTGAACTACCTGGTGAATAGGCAGATAGGAAAAGAGAAGGGAAAGTTGGTAGCGGTGTTTGTGGACCTGAAGGCAACCTTCGACTCGGTAAACAGGAAGAGACTGATAGAGGCAATGAGGGAAAAGGAGATTAGAGAGGGGCTAGTGGTGAGAGTAGAAGAAATGATCAGAGAGACACGTAGTACAGTGAGGGCGGGGGAGAAACAAAGTGAGCCGTTCTGGACAGCGAGTGGCCTGAGGCAGGGGTGCCCGCTGAGCTTCCTGCTGTTCAACATCCTGCTGGCGGACTTAGAGGAGGAGATAAGAAAGGGGGGATGGGGAGGGATGAAGCTGAGTGGGGGGGACAAAGTATACACGTTGTCATACGCGGACGACATTGTGATGATGGCGGAGGGAGAGGATGATATGAGGGCATTGATAAAGAGGCTGGAAAGGTATATGGACAGGAAGGGGTTGGAAGTGAATGAAAAGAAGACGAAAGTGGTAAGGTTTAGGAGGGGGGGGGGGGAGGCAGGAAAAGGAAGATAGATTGGAGGTGGAAGGGAAAGAGGCTGGAAGAAGAAAAGACATTGAAATATTTGGGGTACACTTTCATGGCGAACGGGGGACAGGAGGAGCATGTGAGGGACAGGAGGAGGAAAGCGGCAGCGGTGATGAGGGACGTGTGGGGGATAGGAAGGAGGCTATGGGAGAGGGATTGGGACAGAAGGGTATGGCTATATGACACCATGATATGGACGGTGATGGAGTATGGGGTGGAGGTGTGGGGATGGAGGGAGAGGGGAGAAGTGGAGGGGCTACAGGAGAGGTACCTGAGATGGATATTAGGGGTAGACTGGAGGACGCCAGGGTACTGTGTAAGAGAGGAGACTAAGAGATGGAAGACAAGAATCAGGGCAGGGAGGAGAGCGTGGGCTTATGAGAGGAAGCTGGAGGAAGGCAGGGGAGGAGAGGTAGCCAGGAGATGTTGGGAGGAGTTGAAGGAGAGATGGAGGAAGGGAAAGGTAATAGGGAGATGGGAAGAGGAAAGGAGAGAGTTCATGAGACAGAGAGGGATAGGGGTGGGCGAGGAAGGGAGGGAGATCCAGTATGAGGAGTTAGAAAAGAGAGACCAGGAGGCCCAGAGGAAAGAGAGGGGGGAGAGGATCAGAGACTCCAGATATAATGAGGTGTATGAGGAGCTAAAGGAAGAGGGGAGGCCGGGGTATTTGGGGAAAAGGTGGACAGAGGAGAGGAGAAGGAGGCTGGCGAGGTTTAGGCTAGGAAACGAAATGAGACAGGGACGATATTGGGAGGGGGAGTGGGAAAGGAGGTGCAGGTTGTGTGGAGTAGAGGGGGAATCATGGGAGCATGTGTGGGAGAGATGTGGTGGATGATGGTACGCGGGGGAGCGGGAAGGAACATGGAAGGAAAAAGCGAGAGAGGTACTGGGGGCGGAAGGGCAAGGGGAAAGATGGATGAGGGAAATAGAGCGAGACAGGAAGGAAAAGGAAAAAGAATGGCAAGGGAGTGAGGGGGAAGGGTAGGGGGGAGGGAAGAGAAGAGGAGGAATGAATGAGATGGAATGAAACAGACAAGGAGTGAGTGAGGGAAACGGAAGTCGCAGGGGATGGTGGAGGGTAGAATATAAGGGTAGCAATAGAAGGCGTAAGATAAGGAAGCGTAGGATAAGAGGAGAGAGAGGAGGTGGTTAGGCGAAAGGGCAGAGCGTGCGAGGCGATGGCAGGGGGAGCGAAGGAGAGAGTATAGTTAAGGATAGGTTAAGAATAGTGTAAGGCGGTAGAGTTTAAGGAATGTAAGATAAGAAGGAGGTGTGAGACGGAGTTTTGTAACCCGAAAGGGAACAAAAATAAAGAATACATACATACATACATAAATCACCCAATCTGATTGGGTCCAATACCAACGCCTGACAAAAATGCGTGTGAGGCGCCGGGAGACCGCGTGGCGCCAGCGTCCTCACCCTGACTAATTTCGTAAAGTCCGTGAGCACGTGCACACCGACATTGTAAAGAAAACGAGAAACGCGTAAGTTTCTATTTGTAAAAAGAGTTTATATAAAGGGGCTTATTATAACGTAAAGTTCTCGCTCACTACTCCTAAGTTAATCCTAATTCTTAATTCCTAATTCCTAATTCCTAATAACGTCCTTAAATAATCATTCCTTCAGCCCAGTATCGACCTCTCCTTCACTCCACATCTTCGACTGTCCCCAGTCGAGTTGCTCGCACAAGATTAACGAGCATCACACATAACAATTATAAAAGAACTTATAATGGCTACTATATGTGCAAGTAGATGTATATCAATGTTATTGTTTTTGTTATTTTAGTTAGTTCCGTGCACTCTCGCTCCCTAGTTTTAAGTTTCGCGAGTACCGCCATATTCTGTTTCCTGATCGACTCTCGAATTGTGAGAGCGATCGACCCAGCTCGAATCGATGAGCGTTTTTACGTTTTGACCTGCGTTTGATGTGTGTAGAACTTAAGACTGGTGAAGACGTACGTCGTCCACGTTATACGGGTGAATAAAACAAGTTGAAAGGAAGCTCAGGAAATCTTTTCCATCCACTGCCATCCACGCTCTCCTGCCTAGCGTTTAGCAATAACCAACAGGTTATGGGCCTAGAGAACGCGTTGTGAAAAGTATTTTCGGTGGAATCCTTTTTCCAAGCAAAATTTTGGATCCTTAAGGACGTGTTCCTTATTGAGGTTAGCCAGCCCATGTGCAAGAGTGCAAATACCGCAAGATGGAACCCGAAGTAGCGAAGATTACAAAACTGAAAGGTGCACTAAATTGGGGCCAATGGAAATTCCAAGTTTCGATTTTACTGAGGGAGAAAGACGCCTTAAGAGCGGTAGATAGTATTCAGGAAAGACCAGTCTTACCTCGAGAACCCACGGCTGCACAGACTCAGGAACTGAGCAACTGGACAAAGGCAGACAATGCTGCTCAGAAAATAATTGCCACGACTGTAGCAGACTCACAGCTAGTGCATATAATGAATTGTAGTGGTGCCAAAGACATGTGGCAAGCACTGCACAACCTGTATGAACAAAAATCTGAAACAAATATTCATATGTTGCAACAGCGATGGTATCAGTCTACCAAGGACCCCACAGAAACCATGGCGTCGCATATTGCGAAGCTAAAGGATCTCGCACATCGACTGCATATGCTAGGTGAGCCTATTGCAAATTCAATGATAGTAACAAAAATCTTAATGACGCTGCCTGTGGCTTATAGTCATTTCGTTACCGCGTGGGAATCGACCCCTCGAAGTGGGCGTATTCTACCTAATCTAGTAGAAAGACTTTTAGCCGAAGAGACAAGATCCTCAAGACTAGAAGAAAACGTGACCGAAGGCTTCGATGAAGCAGTGTGCAATAAGGAAGCCAAGAAGTTTCTTTTCAAAGCCTTTGAGAGAAACAGATCCATCCCATCGAAGCGACACAAATGTTTGTTTTATTTGCAAAAAACCAGGGCACTGGGCAAGAACTTGCCGAGCAAGGAGAACTCCAGAGTCAAGTAGCGAGAAGAAACCTAAAGGCCAAGCTTTGGTGGCAGAGACAGGCCTATGTGTTGATGGGGTGCAAGACAATCAGGATATCTGGTATGTAGATTCCGGTGCCACACACCATATGTCTAACCAAAGGAAGTGGTTCAAAAATTTAAGGTATTTCGATGAACCGCAACATGTCAATGTAGGAAAAAGGAACAATACTATGAAAGCTTTAGGCACAGGGGACATAAATGTTTTGGCCTACGATGGAAAGCAATGGAAAGAGAAACATTTGTCCCAAGTCCTTTTCATACCACACTTAAGACATAATTTATTTTCAACGGGTTCTGCGTTAGATAAGGATTTGATACAGATTTCGACTGCCCAAGGTTGTTATTTTAAAAAGGATGGGGTGACGGTTGCAGTGGGATTGCGGAAGGATAAACTTTGCAGAATGCAGCTTAGGGTACTTATTCCAAACTCCACTCAGTATGAGGCAAGTCTGGCTGTAAGAAGCACACTAAAATCCTGGCATGAAAGGCTTGCACACCAGAACACCTTTTATGTGAAGCAATACCTGCAGAACCAAGGAATTCAATACGATGACCAGGAAGAATTCTTCTGTGAAGGATGTGTCTTTGGGAAAGCACATTGGCTACCCTTCCCGAAGCGGGAATCGGACAGTCACAAATCAAAAGGTCCCGGCGAGTTTATACATGCGGACCTGTGTGGGCCATTCCAAGAAAAATCGATCAATGGATCTCGTTTTCTTTTAATAGTTAAAGATGATTTTTCGGAGTACCGAACTGTTTATTTTCTTAAAGCTAAGGATGAAACTGCGGAATGTATCGCAGATTTCCTCGCAATGCATCATAACCTATTTGGGAAGAATATAAGAACTTTGCGCACGGATAATGGGCTGGAATTCGTGAATGCACAAGTTACAGGAATACTAAGGAAGAAAGGAATACAGCACCAAAGGACGGTGGCCTACAGCCCTGAACAAAATGGTGTGGCCGAGAGGGAGAACCGTACATTGGTAGAAGCTATGAGGACTATGATTCACTCGAAGAATATGCCCTTAAGGCTCTGGGCTGAGGTCATCAACACAGCTGCTTTTATAATAAATCGGACACAATCCACTCCTCAACGCCCAATGACACCATACCAGATGTGGTTTGGTCGGCAGGCTAAATTAGGGAATTTATTTCCTTCCGAAACTACAGCCTATGCCCACATTCCCAAGGAAAAACGCCACAAGCTGGATAAGAAAGCCGAAAAGGGTTACCTTGTTGGCTAAAATGAGAATGTAAAAGGTTTTAAAATCTGGTTCCCAGAAACAGACAGAGTTGACACTAAAAGAGACGTATTTTTCAAAGAAGACAATCAGTACTCTGTACCATCCATGGAAACTAAAGAAGAGGAATCGCAGAGCCTAAATGTGGACGAACCTGTTGTCGCATCACAAGAAGCGGAACAGCGGATTCTGGAAGCACCGGAGGACCCAATAGCAGTACACGATTCCGAAGATGAGAACCTTTGAGACTCCGCAAGCGATGTCTTTACTGGGGAAAATCAAGAACCAGAGGGGGAAGAGATGCAAATCCAGGTCAGACCTCAACTAGGGAGAGTGCTCCGGAACAGGGAGAGCATTCGGAGACCAAGCAGGTACCAAGATGGTCTAGACCCTGATACCACCCTGCTCACTGTGACAGATGAACCTCAAAGCTATCAGGAAGCTATTGAGAGCTCACACGCTCATCAATGGAGACGAGCAATGGACGAAGAAATTGCCTCTCTTAAACGCAACGACACATGGAAAATTGTAAACCACCCAACTGAAAGCGAGCCCGCCCGGAATCGGTGGGTCTACAAACTAAAGAGAGAAATTTAAAGCTAGACTCGTGGCGAAAGGATACTCGCAAAAGCACGGTGTGGACTATCATGAAATTTATAGTCCAGTCGTCAAGTTTGACTCGATCCGAACCATATTGGCTCTAGCAGCGTCGGATAATTTGTCCTTACGACAATTTGATATCAAGACGGCCTTTTTACATGGAAAATTGTCGGAAACTGTTTACATGCAACAGCGAGAGGGATATGAAGACGGCACGGGCAAAATATGTAAATTGAAAAGAAGCTTATACGGGTTGAAACAAGCCTCAAGGTGCTGGCACGAGCGTTTTACCACTCTCCTGGAAGGTTTTGGCTTGAACGCGACAAAGTCTGACCCATGCGTCTTCACTAATAATTGCCATGATAAAAGATTGATATTAGCGATCTATATCGATGATGGCCTAATAGCGGCCTCAGATCAGGCAACTGCAGACTTATTGCTGACTCGACTCAAGAGGGAATTCGAGGTGACTACCGGAACCTTAACGCTATTTTTAGGTTTACAGATTGAGCGAAAAGCAGATGGCTCCGTGTTTCTACATCAGTCGGGGTATGCGAAGAGAATTCTGGAGTGGTTCAATATGATGGATGCGAATCCAGTAGCTATTCCGATCGACAACCACCAAGAATTGAGCGTTTTAATGCATGGCAAGAAGGAACCTGGAGGGGTACGAGTGCCGTATAGAGAAGCTGTCCGATCCCTTATGTACTTGTCCATAGGCACGAGACCGGATATTTCTTACGCACTAAGTACGGTTAGTCAATACTCGCAATCGCCCGACAAAATACACTGGAACGCTGTCAAAAGAATTTTAAAGTACCTGAAGGGAACTGTAGATTACGGTTTAGTCTTTAAGGGGGGAACGGATCTTACATTAGTAGCGTATCGCAACGCGGACTATGTTGGCGATGTCGCGACGAGAAGATCGACCTCAGGATGTGTTTCTAAGCTCGGGGAAAGTACAATTTCATGGTGCTCGCAGAAACAGAAAGCGGTGGCGTTATCCACCACCAAATCAGAGTTTGTAGCAGCGGCACAGACTATTAAAGAATTAATTTGGTTACGACAATTAATATGCGAAATTACCGGTAAACAGATTGCGGCGAAGCATAAACTATTTATAGATAATCAGAGCGCTGTAAGGCTTCTTAAAAATCCGGAGTTCCACAAACGGACCAAACACATAGACATAAAATATCATTTCGCTCGAGAAAACAACCAAGAAGGTCTGTTTGAACTAGAGTACATTCCAACCAAGGAACAGCAGGCAGATATTTTTACTAACAAGGGGAGGCCGCGGGTGTGATCTCGAAATTCGACCAATCGACCCCAGCATTATGTTACAAGCCCCGAAAAATGAAAACCATTTTCGGCGTTTTGTCCAATGCGGCTTATTTATTGAGAAAAATGCATAAACAAATTGTTATCGACCCACTTCTTCAGAAATTTAGAACGTCATGTCATGAAGTAGCTGTAGTAAGGTGGCAAGGCGACCGAACAGTAATTTCCTGGCCCGGTTTCGAGTCTCTATAACGCAATGTTTTTTTTGTTTAAAAACGTTTTTTCTTGGTTAAAATAGTTTATCATACGCTATAGAGACTCTAATAAGTTTTTTTTTTATTTCCCACCTTTTCCACCACTCATCCATTCCTCGATACCGGTAAAAATCGCTTTACTACGAAGAGTGGCACTGTGCTCTCCGCCAGTGTTGCGGTATTCCTACATGGTCCCCCTGTATATCACCCTGCCCCGCCGGGTGTCAACCGGCGGATCACAGCGAATGGCTCTACCGCGCCGATTGAGGCTGTTCCATCCGAAAATTTCGCAACCGCATACCGTCAGTTCCCCGTAGCCCCATAGATTGCGAGCCAGCGCAATCGTTAATGTTCGCGGGAGTGGATGAGCGGTGGAAAAGGTGGAAAACAAAAAAAAAATTATTAGAGTCTCTTTAGCGTATCATAAACTATTTTAAACAAGAAAAAAGGTTTTTAAACAAAAAAAAAATTCCATTACAGAGATTCGAAACCGGGCCAGGAAATTACTGTTCGGTCGCCTTGCCACCTTACCACGGCTACTTCATGACATGACGTTCTCAATGTCTGAAGAAGTGGGTCGATAACAATTTGTTTATGCATTTTTCTCAATAAATAAGCCGCATTGGACAAAACGCCGAAAATGCTTTTCATTTTTCGGGGCTTGTAACATAATGCTGGGGTCGATTGGTCGAATTTCGAGATCACACCCGCGGCCTCCTCTTGTAAGCCACTGACCAAAGAGCAAATTAGTTACATACGCGATTTGCTAAGTATTAAGTCAAAACTGTGATTAAAAGAAAGACTGTTTAGTTTAAGCGAGAATGCACGTAAAGTGGGAGTGTTATTTTAGTTAGTCCCGTGCACTCTCGCTCCCTAGTTTTAAGTTTCGCGAGTACCGTCATATTCTGTTTCCTGATCGACTCTCGAATTGTGAGAGCGATCGACCCAGCTCGAATCGATGAGCGTTTATACGTTTCGACCTGCGTTTGATGTGTGTAGAACTTAAGACTGGTGAAGACGCACGTCGTCCACGTTATACGGGTGAATAAAACTAGTTGAAAGGAAGCTCAGGAAATCTTTTCCATCCACTGCCATCCACGCACTCCTGCCTAGCGTTTAGCAATAACCAACAGTTTTATTATAAATGAACTTATGATGGCTACTATATGTGCAAGTAGAAGTATTTTCAATACTATTCTAATATATGAGAGTACTTACAATACTCTAACCTAGAAAATATTGTTTTATTGTAAAAGATCTCATGATGGCTACTATATGTGCAAGTAGAAGTATTTTCTATGTTATTGTTTTATTATAAAAGAACTTATGATGGCTACTATATATGCAAGTAGGAGAATTTATATGTTATTGTTTTATTATAAAAGAAATTATGATGGCTACTATATTCCAAGTAGAAGTATTTCTATATTATTGTTTTATTATAAAAGGAGTTATGATGGCTACTATATGTGCAAGTAGATGTATTTTCTTTGTTATTGTTTTATTATAATAGAACTTATGATGGCTACTATATTGCAAGTAGAAGTATTTTTTAGGTTATTGTTTTATTATAAAAAGAACTTATGATGGCTTCTATATTGCAAGTAGAAGTATTTTCTATGTTATTCCAATATTTGGGAGTACTTAAAATACTCTAATCTAGAAAACGTTGTTTTATTATAAAGAACATATGTTGGCTACTATATGTGCATGTATAAGTATTTCTGTATTATTGTTTTATTATAAACGAACTTACGATGGCTACTATATTGCAAGGAGGAATATTTTCTATATTATTCTAATATTTGAGAGTACTTAAAATACTCTAACCTAGAAAATATTGTTTTATTGTAAAAGAACTCATGATGGCTACTGTTACGTCCGGGTAAAGTTGGAAGTTAAAAGTTATTGCTTTAACGAAATGGCGAGCGGCCTCTCCTTACCCGGTGTAACGCTGGATATGACCGATACTTATAATACGGATGTTATTCGTATCTATGGTAGAGATATCTAATTTCCCCCTTTATGTAAAACTACAGGCTGGTAGATATCGGCAGGACTTATAGGATTCGTGGCTTCGTAAACCCGCACAGGTTTTATTGGGTTTCTTTCTCCCTCCCTCTCTGGTCAGGTGTTAGTTCGTATCAGGTTGTTAATGGTTAATAAAGCAATTAAGTTTAGTTATGCTAGACTGAATCTATATTGAAAGAATAATGTTGCTCTCTTACATTTTGTGAGACTATGTAATGAGTTGTGGAATTGATCTAATTACAAAGTAAAGCCGAGTGTACGACGCCGCTTGCTCGTCACGCGGGCGACGCTTGCGCAGTTACAATATTTTACGGGTTCCTCGCGACATTGATACCCCGGTATTATTTGAACGGACTTTAGTTCTAACCTTTTACGCCTTAGAAATTCGAAGCTTGCGCCAAGACGTATTTGAGGTCGGTAGATTCCACACATCGCATAGAAAGATGCTGGAAAGTTCTTACCCTAAACGCTGCTCACGCGCTCTACCACTCGCTCTCTTTCTCGCTCTTTGCACTCCTCGCTCTCACTCTCTCTCTCTCTCTTCACACCTCTCGCTCCTTTACAATTTGCTTCTCTCGCACGCTGTTTCTCGCTCTTTCCCTCTCGCTTGCTTTGCTCGATGAGTACCTTCGGATCGAAATACAGAATGAGTAACGATAGTTAATACATTTGCCTGACGCTCAACGAGCGTCTCCGGGGAGCAGCTACTTGATCGTTAACAGGACTCAACAAGTTACAGCCGATTTCGTTCTTATTCCAGTTCGCGCCAATCTTATTCAGATTAAATTAAAGAAAGCCAAATAGAACTAAAGGAAACTAAGGAAAACTAAAGAAAATAAATGAAATGAAATTAAACGAACGCTCGAGGCTTGGCGTGAAGCGCCGGCCACGTGGTGGAGAAAATACAACGATACGCTCTCATCTCCATAACGCAAATAAACTTGATTAAACTTTATCACAATGAGTCGTTTGCTCAACTATAACACTAATATTTAACGGGGAGTAATGAGTCCTTCGTGATACTGTAAAGATATGCACGATTAACTTCAAATATACTATAATACAATAACCCCCGGGCAGGAGTCTACGCACCTCGCGATTTTACAGCCAACTGCCCCGAATTTTGCGTCACGAGCCGGTAGCTGCGCGCGAGAAGGACGTCTTCCGCATCCCCTCCCTCAACGGTTGGGTCAGCGGCTGGCCGTTTTGTTATTGTCGAATTATTGCTACGCAGCGGTTGTCGTCCCGGCATTCGATGTTCGTGCGCCACTTGTTACTCGGGTGTTTAATAATAAATTGAAAGAAAAATAACTTTATGCGAACTGAGAAAAGAATAAATGATCGTTCCCTTTAGCCGGTTTTATGGGAGATTGTCGTTCAACAATTACGAGAAGCGATAAGTGCTAAGAGCATATATATGTGATTGAACTAAAAATGCGCATTTGCCGTCAGTAACTATTTACAAAGAAAATGAACTTAAAATGTGAACAAACTATAACCCATGTACGCAGGTCTCTTATAAATTTACGAGTCTTTTACGCTCACTTAACCTAATGCGTCCTTGTCACATTCACACACACACACACGTGCGCACCCGGGGGCTGGTGATCCCAAGGTTCGTCGGTCTGCTACGGCCTGGAGACGGAAAACTATTAACATTATTGCCAAAAAGGTCCACTCGTATGGGCTAGATTTCTCAATGCTTGCGCAAGCCTCATACGAGGGCACAAAAATTGGAAAATATAGCGCCGGGCCGTAACACTACTATATATGCAAGTAGGAGTATTTCTATGTTATTATTTTATTATGAAAGAACTTATGATGGCTACTATATATGCATGTAGATGCATTTTCTATATTATTCTAATATTTGAGGGTACTTAAAATACTGTAACCTAGAAAATATTGTTTATGCAATATATGCAAGTAGAAGTATTTTCTATATTATTCCTTATTCGAGGGTACTTACAATACTCTAACCTAGATGTCGCGACTTTTCATAATGCGCGACCGATCAGCGGCTTTGGGCCGCCTCGGTACCGCTCGGTATTGCACATATAGTAGCCATCATGAGTTCTTTTACAATAAAACAATATTTTCTATGTTTAATCGTTTTGCTCGTCCGAAACCAAGAAATGGTCGGAAAGAGCAGCCGATCTATGCGTAGAGTTAGTGCAACTGGAACAGACGGTGTGGCTTGCACGAGGGCAGGCTTTAAATAAAAGTACGCGAGTTTTACGTATCGCACTCCGGTCTTTATTTTTACCTCCGATTTCCCCAAAAGGGTCTATAATGCACGGGCGAGAAAGCTCTCCCTAAGAAACGTAGGGATACAGATCCCAAGACCGTAGCCGGTTCGCACGCTCAAACAAAAAAGAATTCGCAGAAATAGATTCGCAGTTCGCAGAAAGTAAGTAAATCCTCACCGGTAACAGGCTAACGACTAATTAGCCGTCGCGAAGGTGCCCGATTCCGGGAAACAAATCCTCCTCGCTCCCCGCTCCCGCAGCCTACGAGCTGCTCGATCCAGCCATGGCGGCGGAAGAGAAAGCGGGAGAGGAGTTAGACGTAAGATCGGAAAAGACCCGAGCGGAACCGAGGCGGCCCGAAGCCGCTGGTCGGTCGCGCGTTATGAAAAATCGCGACATTCCGCCCGCTTCGTCGACGGACGAAACTAATCTAAGTGATTCGCGAAGTGATCGGTAGCGGAGCTGTCGTCGCCGCCCGCCGTGAAGCGGCCGGGGGCACGAAATCGGCCATTACGCATGGCAGAAAAGGGCGCGAAGTGCTGTGCGCGAGTGAGAAGTTTAAAATGGTGGCCAAAGCACGGGACCCGAGCCCGGGCTCGGCGAAAGGCTCTACAAACGAAGAAAAACGCTGCACGAAAAGGTACGACTAAGACTTAATGCTAAGACTAAAACTAAGAACACGCTTAACCTAATACACGCAACGCGATATGTACAGGAAATTTACGGACGAGCCCTTCAGGCGGACTCGGACGGGGCTTGCGCCGACTCGACCGGAAGCCGGCAAAGTTTCGTCACCGGTCGCTTGAAAGTCCCGGACGCGGTGGTGAGCGTGACGACGCGGACAAGTCCGTCTGAACCGGGGTGGAGAGCGGTGACGCGAGCCAGCGGCCACTTGGTAGGCGGCAGAATCTCGTTCCGAACGCGCACGAGATCCCCAATGCGCACGTTGTCGACCGTATGCCGCCATTTTGAAAGTTGTTGTAGGTAATGGAGGTATTCGACGCTCCATCGTCGCCAAAATTGGTCGCGCATCCGGGATAGCAAAGCCCAGCGCGACAGCGGATGAGAGGCCGGGGTGTCCGCCAGGGATGGCTCGGGCACCGCCGCAAGCGGCTCGCCGACGAGAAGGTGCCCGGGTGTGAGAGCGGACAAGTCGGCGGCGTCGTTGCTGAGGGGAGCCAGGGGGCGTGAGTTTAAGCACGCCTCCACCTGACATAAGAGAGTGGAGAGCTCCTCGAAGGTAAGCGTCGAGTCCCCCACGGCGCGCTTCAGGTGGTATTTCACGCTCTTTACTCCTGCTTCCCAAAGGCCTCCGAAGTGCGGGGCCGCCAGGGGTATGAACTCCCACTCGGTTCCGTCGTTGGCCCCGGCCTCTTGGTAGAAGGCGGACGCTGAGCGGAACATAGCGCGGAGCTCTGAGTCAGCACCCCGGAAGTTTGTCCCGTTGTCGCTGACTAGACGGCGACACGGGCCACGGCGGGACACAAATCGTCGGAAGGCGGCTAGAAAAGAAGCGGAGGTGAGATCGGACGCTACTTCGAGGTGGATGGCACGAGATGCCAGACAAACAAATAGGCATATGTAGCCCTTATAAGAGCGGTGTCCTCGTCCTTTTGTAGTGCGCAGCTGGATCGGACCCGCATAATCCACGCCCGACGTCTGGAATGGGCGTCCTTGGTGGGTCCGAGCAGCGGGTAACTGACCTATCTGTTGGCTGACGGCGGCCAAACGAAAGCGGGCGCAGCGGACGCAGCGATGGATCACGGATCGCGTCACGCTACCCGCGCTGATGATCCAGAATCGCCGCGCCAACAAATTCCGGGTGAGTGCTTGTCCGCCGTGGAGGGAACGTTCGTGCGCGTCACGCACCAAGAGTAGCGTGAGGTGGTTCTCTTTACCCATAATCAGCGGGCATTGTTCATCGTTGGAAAGCTGCGAGTGCATAAGTCGCCCTCCTACAGGCAGCAGTCCATCCTGGTCGACCACGGGGCGCAGCGGGAGGAACCGAGAGCTCCTCGGTAGAGGCAGGCGCCGGGAGAGCAGCTCCAGGTCGGCCGGAAACTCCATCTGCTGCGAAAGACGCACCTAACGGAGGAGGCAGGCGTCCAGTTCGGCGAAGGTAAAGAAGCCCAGCCGTTTCTGTCCGCGATGTCGGCAGTTTTGGACGAACCTGAGGCATAGAGCCGATATTCTTAAAAGTCGTGACAGCGAAGAGTACCTACAAAGGAGACTGCAGTCCTCCTGTGTCTCCGTCGTCAGGGCTACCGCAGCCCGCTCTTCTTCCCGGGCTTCCGTGGACGTCGGCACTTTCGGACACGGCCAATGCTCGGGTGAGCGGGCGAGCCAGGCCGCCCCACAGAGCTCAAGCTGGGGGATCGACACCGTCTTAACCGGTTCCACTTTAGTTTTAGCGACAAGAAGTATCACTTCTACTCTCCCCGCGGCGTCGGTCGTCCGCAGGTAGACTGCGGCGGCGTAGGCTCGGCTGGAGGCGTCCGAGAACCCGTGGAGTTCCACCTCGGGGCCTTCCACCGAGTAGTGCGCCCATCGCGGAATCGAGACTTCCTTCAGGTGAGAGAGACTGCTCGCAAACTGATCCCACGAGTCCTGCTGGTCAGGAGGAAGAGGCTCGTCCCAGGAGATGTCGGCCATCCAAAGTTCTTGAATAAAGATTTTCCCGTAGATGAGTACCGGGGCTGCCCACCCCAAGGGGTCAAAGAAGCGGGCCACGTCGGAGAGCACGGCGCGCTTAGACGAGCCCGCGCCGGCGCACAGTGTGTTATTTCGGCAATCTAGGTGGACAAAAGTCCAAAAATGAAGTTCTTTTTTTTAAGTGGACGCTATTGCGTGTGTTCAGAGGGATATTAGGTAGTCTCGAAACCGAAACTGTTTACTCTCTTGCCTTCAACACAGGGTGTTGGGACATGTTTGAACCCACCCGTATTCATCTTGCAAATTAATGGTCTGCGCTCGTTATTCTCAGTTCGTTCTGTTTACCCGTAAATTCCGGAAAAGTGGCAAATCTTCCTGTTTTTTTTTTATTCATATCGAATTGTACCTTCAATATGGTATGGTCTGCTCGTTTTTCTTTCATAAATATCAATTGTTTTTATGCAGTTATAGTTCTTCAAATTTTGGGCTCCACAAGGCGAAATATTCGTTTACTACATGACATTGAGGTTAACTTTTTCTTAGTTATTCCGCAAAATTCCAACTAGAGTCTTTTATAGACTTAATCTATGAGCATTCAAGTACCCAAAACAGTAAAAACATTCTGCCCCATTCTTGCGCTTTTGGTAGAAACTTAATATTTTTTATCTGCGTGTAGAATGAGAACAATTGCGAAAAAGGCCATATTTGCCAGCTATGTTATCATTCATAATTTGTTAAGAATATATTTTTGAACTATAATTGTTGTTCTGTTCATATTACATTAGTTAATGTAAAACAAATTACGTAATATCTAAATTTATAATTATTTTTCAAAAAAATTGTTTTTTTTTTGGGCTCAAAATTTGTTTTTTTACCAGGTTATTTTCTTTTCATTTTGACTACTTACAGCTGAAAAAAAATTAAAAATCATATTCAAGCACCAAGACGGTACTTTTGTCCCGCTAGATTGCCAAAATAACACACTGTGCGGCGGAGAGGACGGGAGCGTGGCGGAGGTGCAGAGAGTCCGAGACGGTGTTCCACCAGATGCCGAGAGTGCACACAGATGCGTCGTCGGGGAGGAGCTCGTGGATGCCGTCGGCGCCAAGAGGAAAGGAGGGCCGCTCATCCTGGGCGAGCTGGAGCAGCGTCCTCAACGCCAGGTACGGAGCCGCAGCCGTCCCATAAGTGACGGTGGATAGCTGGAAGTCCCTGACCGGTCCGTCCCGTTGTACCCCCCAGACGATCCTTTGAAGGTCTAGATCCTCCGGATGCACCTTTATCTGCCGAAACATTTGGACTATGTCCGCAGAAAACGCATATCGACAAAGTCTCCAGCGCGAAATTATCACCCGCAGGTCCGGTTGCAACCTGAGGCCTGGGAGCAGAAGGTCGTTCAAGGAACGGCCTGTAGAAGTGCGGAAGGAGCGGAACACCACCCGGATCTTACCCGACGGGTCGCCTTTCTTGAAGACCGGGTGGTGAGGAAGATAAGAAGCGGTGTCACGGCGGCTCGGATCGGCGGGAGCAGGCAGCATATGCCCCTGCTGCAAGTAGTCGGCCATGAACTCAGAGTAGCGCTGCTAAAGAGACTCGTTCCGAGCTGCCCGCGCCTCCTGGGAGAGGAATATGCGCACACAAGGGCCGCTCGACTCCCCCAGAGTCAACGGGACGTCGTCTCGCATGGGTAAGCGCACAATGTACCGTCCGTTCTCGTCGCGCTGGTAAGTCTTCCGCATTGCGGCACGCGTGGTGGGGGAAGGCGAGAAGTGTGTGCGTGCCATGTTCGTGAGCGCTGCGCGCGCACCGTACGTAGACAAGGAAGGAGCTATGCTTCTCGTCTTCTTTCTACCAATGTAGAGAAAAATGACGTCAGAAGCTGCGCGCGCACCGATGGAGGACAAGGAAGGAGCTATGCTTCTCGTCTTCTTTCTACCAATGTAGAATAAAATGACGTCAGAAGCTGCGCGCGCACCGTGGAGGACAAAGAAGGAGCTATCCTTCTCGTCTTCTTTCTACCAATGTAGAGAAAAATGACGTCAGAAGCTGCGCACGCACCCAATAGAAAGAGGCACAAAATTATGCTCCGTCTTCTTTCCACCACGATCGCACGCACGTGCTTCGTTCGGCATGCGACAGCGTTACCGAATTTACCTTTCGGCTGAGCGTTGAGCCGGCTGAAATTGTAAAAAATGCACTTGTACCAAATTTATCTGGCAAGGCGTCATTCGATAGGGGATGAAAAGAAAACGCTCTATGCCAAGTTTCAACCCTCTATCTCCATCAGAAGGGTAGTTATAGAGGAAATAAAAAAATCAGGTTTTAACCAATTTTCCGTATTTAGCGGTGCAGAAAAATTCTGAAAAAAATTAAGAATATTCAGAACATGTGAATTTATGGTTGGGAATTTTTGCAGATTTTTGTCTAGCAAATCCTAAGCATAAAAAATCAAAACCCCCCAAAAACATGAAAAATTCCAATTACGTGTTGCAGTTTCCGACCCACAGAATTTTTAAAAATTCTGTAATGAAGTATTGGCATAAGTAGTACCACCAATCTTTTTTAGATTTTTTGGTACTGTGCGTCGTAGTTCAAATAAATAAAAATCGATATTTGCGACATATTTCGTGTAATAACTTATTGAATACTTCAAATAATTGCGTTTTCTTGATATTGTCAGTCAGTTATACCATGCTCTCTCTATGTTTTTGCAGGCAAGACAGCAATGTACAAATAAAGGGAATTAAGTTATTTCGAGTTTATTGAAAGTATGTGTGCACCGTACTTTGAAAAATATTCAACAATAACCCAACAGCACGAGTAGCTCGCTGGTTAAGCTACACCCGTCTGAGACATCGTTGGGCACTTTTGTCGGAGGTTCGCGCCCAGGAAGGCTCACCTTTTTTTTTCTTTCAAACAACTACACGACGGTGAGCGATATTCATTTATAAATATTTTAAACATACTTCTATAATATTTAACTGTATTGTGTAGGAAATATGTATGCACGCATTGCATTATTTATGTGATCTTTACTTATATTTTATCACCCAATGCAGCTTCCAATGCGTGTAATGCATTCGAACACAGGAACATTGTACGAATCTGCTAGTATAAGTATTTTATTCCCCAAATATAAATGTTCACGTGGTCTTCCACGCCACCCATGAGGTGCCACGACTAGCGCGTTCGGTTTTTTATTGTGCACCTTCGCCGGTAGCCCTATTGTACCACATTTTTAATTTATTGAATTACAGCCGTGATGGGATATGTTTTAACGAATGGTGTAGGTATATTGACTTTTTATAAAAGAATAAGAAAAACTGATTTAGATACATTTTTTATTTATAGTACTGGTAAATATATGTGGCTGCGCCAGCACCTTGGCCACCACCTCGGCCACCCCCTCGGCCACCCCCTCGGCCTCCCCGCTGCTACTGCCATGCCGCCTTCAGGGCGCCGGCTCCCTTCCTTTTCTTCCATAAAACATAAAGGTACACACATATAATAAATGAAACACATCTATAATAGATACTATGTAACTTCGACTCATGTAGCCCAATCGTGATCGAGCTTGCTCGTGCATGGGCCGCTAATACAATAATACGGTAAATATTGATATTATATTTACTTTTTCTTTTTTCTGGTTGCCGGTTCGGCTGTTGCTGCTGTTGCGGCTGTTGCTGCTGGTTCGCTGGCTGCTGCTGTTGTTGTTGTTGGTGCTGCAGCAGTTACGGCAGCGATTGCATATGCTGCAGCAGTTGCACATCCTGGTGGGGCTGCAACTGCAACTGCTGCAGTAGATGCAATCGCTCCTGCCCCTGCTGCTGCAGGAATTGGTGTTGCTGCAGCTGCTGCAGTTGCAGGCACTGCAGGAACCTGAGCAGCCCAGGCTCCAGTGCAACCTCCGGCTGGGGCTGCTGTTGCGGCAGGGGCTGCTGTTGCGGCGGGGGCTGCGGTTGCGGCAGGGGCTGCTGCTGCTGGCGGGTGCGGTCCCTGGCGGAGGAGGTCGTTTCTCGGAGTGGGGTGGCGTTGGCAGTATCGTTAGGTATTGTCAACGCATTTATCACCCTGCCCTGGGAGGCGGTCCGGGAGGGCCTCGTATATCATGAGGTCCCTCCGGAGCTGGTGGCCCTAGTCTGGGATTACTTCTCGGACAGGTGGATCCAGTATCCGGGACGGGATGGTGCGCATGAGCGGAGGACGTATTGCGGGGTTCCGCAGGGGTCTGTACTAGGGCCCCTGCTGTGGAGCCTCGCGTACGACTACGTCCTGCGGGCCCCTCTCCCCGCCGGTGTGAGTGTCACGTGTTACGCTGATGATACGTTGGTGCTTGCCGGCGGGGAGTACTGTGGCAGAGCCATCTCTCTGGCGGAGGTTGGGGTGGCGTGCGTCGTCGCCCGGATCAGCCGGCTGGGGCTTAAAGTGGCTCCGCACAAGACCGAGGCTATGTGGTTTTACAACCGGTCTCGGCGTGCGGAGCCCCTCGAGGCGGAGCTGAGTGTGGGTGGTGCCTGCGTCCGGATTGGGGCCGAGATGAAGTATCTCGGCCTTGTCCTGGACAGCCACTGGCGCTTTAAGGAGCACTTCGACCGACTGCTCCCCCGGGTGGAACGGGCGGCTGCGGCCCTGGGCCGCCTACTGCCGAATCTGGGTGGACCTGGGGGTGGCGTCCGCCGGTTGTATGCCGGGGTCGTGCGGTCCATGGCGCTCTACAGTGCACCAATTTGGGCGGGGGACGTCCATCGACCCGGGGGAAAACCCTTGGTTGATGGACTGGCAAGGGTGCATCGTAGAGTGGCCATTAGAATAGTGAGGGCATACCGCACGATCTCTGGTGCGGCAGCGGCTCTACTGGCGGGACTTCCTCCATTCGATATCCTGGCGGAGGGGGAGGCCATCACGTATGATGGCCTTCGAAACCTCCGTCAGGGCGGTAGGG
Organism: Priocnemis perturbator; assembly: GCA_963942575.1. Lineage (NCBI taxonomy): Eukaryota > Metazoa > Arthropoda > Insecta > Hymenoptera > Pompilidae > Priocnemis > Priocnemis perturbator. Next base: position 937,793 of record OZ012651.1, read on the forward strand.
TCCCGTCGGAGCACGAAGTCGAGGTGCTGAGGCGTCAGGCTCGGCGGCAAGTGGTGGCCAAATGGCGGGAGAGGTTGTTACAGCGTCGACCCGCTGGCCACCGTGTCGTTGAGGCTGTTCTGCCGATCCTCGAGGATTGGCAGAGCAGGGGCAGAGGCAGGCTCACCTACCACATGACGCAGATGCTCACTGGGCACGGTTGCTTCGGTGAGTACCTGTGTCGTATTGGGAAGGAGGCGACGGCGCATTGCCACCACTGTGGGCATGACCGGGACACGGCGCAGCACACACTGGAACATTGCCCAGCGTGGGCAGAAGCGCGTCGTGCCCTGGTCGCTCAAATCGTGGGGGACTTGTCGCTGCCGACCGACCTACAAAGGATGGTCTGCAGCGACAGGGCATGGAAGGCGATGGCCTCCTTCTGCAGCGTGGTGATGCTGCAGAAGGAGGCGGCGGAGCGGGGTCGAGAAAGGACCGATCCCGCCCGACGGGGAAGGGGAAGACGGGGAGGGAGAAGGCGGTGAGCCTTGCTGCCGCCGCTTCTGCCGTACCTCCGCGACATTCCACTGCCGCATTTTGGCCGTGCGTGGCTTTAACCTACATCCGGCCACGGGGGTCGTCAGGGGGATTGTGTGGTGGCACTGGTCCCCATTGCACGGCGACCCCGGGAAGAGCCGCCCATTGTGGTCGTGGGCGGGGCCAACGAGAGTCCAGGATGGTCTGCAGACAACCTAGGGATGGGCCTCAGGCTAACACGGGGGGCGGCAGCGGGCGTTCTTCTAAGAGATACTGTAGCCGCCCAATATCCGTGAGAAGACGGACCACCGTGGAGGTTTTAGTGGGTAAGAATCCACACTACTCCGCCCCCCCCCCCCCCCCCCCACCAGGGGGTCCGGAGCGTCTTTCTTGAAGATTTCATCCACGTAAAAAAAAAAAAGAAAGAAAAAAAGGGGCTGCTGCTGCTGCCGCTGGTGTTTCTGTTGGTCCCCCCCCCCCGTCCCACCCTCTCCCGCTTTCTGTTGTTCTCTTTCTGCGAGAAGAAAGAAAGCGATACATAAATTCGATTATATTTCGGTTAGAAATACAAGCATTCATTACATTAAGGTGACCAACTTGGATGCAATGAAACGGACAGAAAAAAATTGAAGACAAAGATAGCGTAAATCACACACAACGGATCGACTCTGCATCGATCGAATACGGAGATTTATAGATTAGTCTTCAAACATGAAATAGGAGGACATGTGGGAGGAAACTTTCGGAGGAAGGACAGAACTTACAAAAGAAGGATTGTCCTTCCCTAAGGAGGACGATTGGTCACCTTAATTGTATAAAAATGAAAGATGAATTGTAATGATATATGCATTACTTACCGGACACAGTGGAAGCCATCGAGATAATTCGTCGTTCTTGTGAAGAATGTCGTGCGAGACTGACACGCGCTCCGCTGTCGCGAACAATTGCCTACTTTGTAAGTGTAGCAGAGTGTGCGTGTGCGTGTGGATGGAGGGACCCGCCAACGGACGCGCTCGTCCCTATATTCGGTTGCATGAAAACACACACATACTGCAGTACTTTCGGAAGTTTCGGTGTGTGGTAACGAGTGCTTTCTTCGATTGTTTACGTGTCTAAGAATAAGTCAGTCGCGCTGGATCGTTTGTCTGTACGTGGCACGTGAGTAAGTTTATTCTGTAGTGCTTGTACTAATTGTAGGGTAGTTTGCGCGAATTAATTTTCTTTCTGTTGTAATTATTTCTTTGTTGCTTTTTGTTGCTTTCTGTAAAATTAGTTGTGGGCTATTATTTATATTAGTTTTATTGTTAAAAGACATTTCTGTTAGTTCCTTTTTGAATTTACACGTCAATGGTGATTGATTCTCTAAAAAGCAGGCAAAAGCGTAAATTTTGTGACACATGGCTTCGCGATAGTAGATACAGTTCTTGGGTACGCAAAGTACCATTAAATGATAATTTATTTCATTGTTTTGTATGTCAGAAAAATTAGTCATGTGACACGAATATTTCCAGACATGCGGATTCTCAGAGTCACACAACAAATATAAAAGAAAATTCAGTTCAGTTCGCCAAAAACTTGTCCAGTCATACAAAAATTTCGTAAGCAATGGTTAGAAATTGTAACATTTCAACCATGGCTATGCGAAGTATCAAACGACTCGACATTAGCTTTTTGCCGATATTGTGAAATAGAAATAATTGCAAGAGTGGCTGCCATTTATCGGCATGCAGAATCCGCAATGCATCTGGCAAAAGAACAAGCATGTTTAGAAAAAAAAGGAACAGACAAAGATGTTTATATGACGGACGACAGTAATGTATGTTTTGACATGCGAAAGAAGAAAGCAGAAATTCAATTCGCTATGTTGATCGCAGAAAAGAATATTGCGTTTTCAACAGCATCTGAATTACTAACTTTCTTTCAAACCGTGGGAAAAGATTCTGACATATTGCAAAGTATGACAATGGGGGAAACAAAATGTAAAAATATTATTTCAAACGTCATCTGTCCGGTTGAAACTGAACGTGTTGCGAGCATACTTCAGAATACTAAATTCAGCGTTTTTATTGATGAAACATCTGATATTTCTAATACGAAATGGATGACGTTTCATGTTCGATATGTTGATCCTGACACTTCACATATTGTCTCACAATTACTGAAATTGACCGATCTTGATGCAAGAAATTGTGGCGCCGACAAATTGTTTGAAGCATTTCGAAACGAAATGTATAGATTAGAAATTCCATTTTCAAATATTGTTGCCCTGTCATGCGACAATGCAAGCGTTATGACAGGGAAAAAATCATCATTTAAAAAAAAGCTAGAGGAAAAGTCTGGACATGTTAAAACATTGCCATGTCCATGCCATTCCGTAGCGTTAGTCGCCAATACTGCATGCAAGATGATTCCAGGTAAATGTGAGGACTTTGTAAAGCAAATAACGAACTTTGTTAACTGTAGTCCAAAGCGATCTGCTATTTTTGCCGATTGTCAGGAATCGAATCGTAAGATTCTGAAATTAGACGAAACACGATGGCTTTCACGGCACTCGTGTATCTCAAGACTTTTAGAAACTTGGGAAAATATCGAATAGTTTTTGATAACTGTCAATAGTAACGATAAAACGAAAACCTCAGAGCAGTTACTGTTAACTATACAAGATCCTGATTTGAAAGCCTACCTTCTATTCCTAAATTATATTTTGCATTATTTCAATACATTTACAATCTTTTTCCAAGCTGTCGAAACCAGAATTCAGTTACTGCAAACCAAATCATTGCAATTATTGCATATAGTCTGTCAGCAATTTCTCAAACCAGAGCTTTTGAAAGATTGTAGCAGTAACGTAGATTATTCAAATCTTGAAAATATTAAACCCTTAGCAGATATTACATTAGGAATAGAATGTGAAGAGTACCTAAACGAATTGTCATCAGAAGGGCACACAGCTATAGTTACAAACATTCGACAGAATTGTTTGCAATTTTATATGAGTGCCGCTCAGGACATTCGCACTAGGTTACCGATAAAAGACGCATTTTTATCAAAGTTGAAAGTTTTTGAACTCGAAACAACTTTGCGCGATATGAACAGAGAAATATCATTTATTGATGTTTCTTTTGTCGCCGAATCTTTGAGAGGCTTTGATAACAATGGTCTAAAATCGGAATGGTTCGCTTTGTATGAACATTTTGAAGCAACAGAAAAAGATTACTTCTTAAAATTTAGTTTTGACGAAATGTGGGAACAAATTTTCCACCTTCGTCAATATCCCAACTTGCAGTGTCTTATAAATGCTGTAAGGTCCCTCCCGAATTCAAATGCTGATTCGGAAAGAATCTTTTCCCTCTTAATAGATTTAAAAACAAAAAAAAGAAACAAACTGTCGTCCGCTAATGTAAATGCCACTTGTGTTGTAAAGTCGGCATTAAAGGCGAGAAGGGAAACTGCTAAGAAGTTAGATGTCACTGAGAGACATTTGTCTCTCATGTCAAGTAAAACTTTATATCCTGCATGTTCCCATAAAATAGTCACAGAACATGCAGCAGACATTGCTACTCCCTGCTCGTCTCATAATGTATAGGACTAATGTGTACCATAAAATAAACTATTTTATGGTAAATGCTAGTCTAAACAAAAAAAAAATTGGTCTGGCCTCACTTGTGTCAGACCGTACCTCTCCTTTTCGTAGAGGTACAGCAAAAAAAAAATTCGTCTGGCCTCACTTGTGTCAGACCGCATGTCTTTACGTTTAAGAAATCTGTCGTATGGTGATTGCTGTCATGTGTTGAAAATATGCTTTTCTTTACACAAATCCCTTCACGGCTGTAATTTAATAAATTAAAAATGTGGTACAATAGGGCTACCGGCGAAGGTCCACAATAAAAAACCGAACGCGCTAGTCGTAGCACCTCTTGGGTGGCGTGGAAGACCACATGAACATTTACAATTGGGGAATAAAATACTTATACTAGCAGATTCGTACAATGTTCCTGTGTTCGAATGCATTACACGCATTGGAAGCTGCATTGGGTGATAAAATATAAGTAAAGATCACATAAATAATGCAATGCGTGCATACATATTTCATACACAATACAGTTAAATATTATAGAAATATGTTTAAAATATTTGTAAGTGAATATCGCTTACCGTCGTGTAGTTGTTTGAAAGAAAAAAAAAGGTGAGCCTTCCTGGGTGCGAACCTCCGACAAAAGTGCCCAACGATGTCGCAGACGGGTGTAGCTTAACCAACGAGCTACTCGTGCTGTTGGATTATTGTTCAATATTTCTCAAAGTACGGTGCACACTGACTTTCAATAAACTCGAAATAACTTAATTCCCTTTCTTTGTACATTGCTCTCTCGCATGCAAAAACATAAAGCATGGTATTGTTACGTTCCAGCGTAACTTTTTGATTTTTCTTTTTCTTTTAGCATAATTTCTGATTTAAACTCTCTTTTCTTTCCTTTATTCCGGCCGCCGGATACGAATTATTCGTATCATGGCTTAGGCTCATCGCATCCGGTGCGCTGTTAGAGTATTAGTTGTAAAATCATGATTATTCTATTTTTCCTCCAGGCCGCGTATACGAATTATTCGTATCATGACTTAGGTCCATCGTATATGTGGTACTGTAGAGCAGTAATATGTAGTGCAATTCCCTCACCGTGGAATCATATTCGTCCCATTATATACATATAAGTAGTTTATAAGTAAATGTAAGAGTAGATATAAGCGTGTGAATGGGTGGGAATGCGTGAACATAGTATGAGTGTGTATGTGTTGTATGGACGTGTGCGTGCATAGGTTAAGGAATTTGCGATGAGGTTCCGCGTGTTAAATTTTTAGTTTCTCTGTCTCTCAAAGGTAAATTATTATTTTCTCGGCAACAAGGCATTGCTCGATTATCAACCTAGTTCTGTTCAAGCATACAAAATCAGGAGCGTGCGCTGCTAAAATCTTAGATGACTGAGTTAATGCAGTTATATCTTATTTGAAATAAAACTTAATAATTAGAAAAGGATAAAGGAGTAAGCGAAGGTGTTGGGGAAATGTGTGGGAAAATGAGTGGGAAGGAAAATTTAGGAGCGGAAAGGGGAAGGGTGCGGAAATGAATAGATCATCTGGTGGTGAGGTCATAAAATACGCGCCTCGTCCTTTCCAGGTCTTCAGTGTCAGCGGTCCTGCGTAGTCCACTCCGGTGTAGTAGAATGGTCGTGCGGGTGACACACGACATAGAGGTAGTTGGCCCATCAGTTGATGTGCACGGATCCTCCTCTGCCGCGCGCACGCGACGCACCGGAGGATGTGTGTCTTCACTGGTGGTCTGCCGCCGATGATCCAATATGATTGTCTGATATGCGCCAGCGTAAGTTGTGTGCCGCCATGTAGAGTGCGTAGATGTGCACAGTCTATAATCAATTCAGACAATCGTGAGGTGCGAGGAAGGATTGCTTGGTGCTTACCTTCGTTGTTGATTGACGAGAAGTTGAGTCGCCCACCGACACGCATGACGCCTTGTTTGTCAATGAATGCGGTGAGTCGACTAAGCATATGGTTGTGCGGCAGGGGCGTTTGTGAATGCAGGAGTTTGAGCTCGTGTGCGAAGAACGTTGCTTGCGTCGCCTTGATCCAGAAGATCCTCGCTTTCTCCAAGTCAGCTGGTGTAACGAGTGCTGCTGGTGAGGCGTCTGGTGATTTCCTGAGTCGTGAGGCGAATCTAAAACAGAGAGCTGTAATTCTGAGCAGTTTGGTGAAAGACGAATATCGATAAACGAGATGCCAGTGGTAGTCGATCTTCTGCGTGCCCACAAATAAGGAAATGCCGGCGCGCTCTTCAATCTTGCATTCCGCTTCGGTGTTGTCTTGCTGTTGTGGCCACTTGTCGACCTGTTGAGCGAGCCATGGTGGTCCCGTCCACCACAGCGGATGATGAATACGCTGCTCCGTTGAAATTCCTCTTGATGCGCAGTCCGCTGGGTTGCACGTGCCAGGAACATGTCTCCATTGAGCAGACGGAGTGAGTTCTTGAATTTGTGTAACTCTGTTCCTGACGTAGTCCTTCCAGCGTGAGGGGTGTGTCTTGATCCACTTAAGCGTGACTTCGGAATCCGTCCACAGATACGTTGCCTCAACGTCCATATTGAGCGTGGCTTGGACATATTTGACGAGTTTTGCAAGTATCAGCGCTGCGGTGAGTTCGAGTTTCGGGATGGTGAGCCGCTTGAGCGGTGCGACTTCCGTCTTGGAGCAAACGAATGACGTCATTCTTCCTGTGGACGGTTGTTGAACGGTGACATATATCACCGCTGCCATGGCAAGTTGTGATGCATCAGAGAAGCCGTGGAGTTGTATCTTCGTGTCACTCCACGTGTTGATCCATCGTGGAATTGAAAGCTTGGCCAAGCCTGTAAATTCTTCTCTGAGCGTGAGCCACCTTGACGTGAACTGTGTGGGAAGTTGTTCGTCCCAATCGACCTTGTACAGCCAGAGCTCTTGTAGTAGCATCTTGGCCTTGATTATGACCGGTGATGCGAAGCCAAGGGGATCAAATATCTGAGCCACTTCAGATAATATGTGTCGTTTGTGTTGGACTTTATAGGTTTTTGAAGGTTTATATGGGTGTAAGGCAATAATCTGTGCACGTGGTATGTAATTTATATATTGAGCAAAATCACAACGTACTCACGCAGTACTACAATAGTTTCAAGAAGAAGGAAGTGAAGAAGAGAACAAAATGGCTACGCTACCGGTCAGAAGCGTCCCCATGCGCCAGATTCCCACACTAGCTAGCGCATGTGCAGACGGCTCATAAATCGTTGTATCCAACACCCCCCCTCAACGATTATCATGCCTCAATCTGTAGTCTCCTGGAACTGTACCAGCTGACAACTGCCACGATGCTTCCCCAGTTTTACAGCTCCTAGTGGTTTGGTCATCATGTCCGCTATCATTTCCTCGGATGGACAGTACTTCAACTCTATGATCCCCTTCTTAACCAGATCTGTCACGAAGTGATATTTGACCTCTATATGCTTTGTCCTATTCCTTGACTCGCCGTTTTTAACCAACCTTATTGTACTCTGGTTATCCTCATATATCACCGTAGGCTGGTTTTGTTCTTCTCCAAAATCCTCTAAAAGTCTTCTTACCCATAATAGTTCCCTGCTTGCCTCTGCCACCGCAATATATTCTGCCTCACAGCTTGACCATGCTGTACATGATTGTTTTCTACAGGCCCATGATATCGCTGCTCCGTTGTACTGAAGAAGATATCCGCTGTGCGACTTGCTGTCAGTTCTGTCTTCTGCCCAGTCCGCGTCTGCATAGACTACCAGGCCTTTAGTGTTACTTCCCATTTTTAGTCTTAATTCTTTGGTGGCTTTTAGGTATCTTGCGATCCGTTTTGCTTCATTCCAGTCTTCGTTATTTGGCTCCGTAATCCTACGACTGAGGATTGAAACACTGGCCGCTATGTCTGGTCGCGTGTGCGTTGCTACATATAACAGTGCACCGACCAGTCTTTGGAATTGATCTCGATTATTCATGAGTTTCCCTTCTCGTGTGAACTTCAGATATCCAGTGTCAAGCGGTATTTTTGAGTCCCTTGCTTCTTGTAACCCAAAATTGTCGAGAATCCTCTGGATGTATTGCGCTTGTGCAAAATGGTATATTCCGTTAGAATCCCTTTTTACATCAATTCCTAGATAATTTGTTAACTCTCCAAGTCTTGTAAGCTGAAACTCTTTCTCTAGTCCATCTGCTGACCGTTTAATTTCTTCTTCACTGTCACCAGCAATTAATAGATCATCCACGTAAACTGCTAAGTATTGTGCTCCTTTTGCAGTTGGCCTTGAATATAAACATGAATCTGCTGTACTTTGCTTGAAACCCAAACTGACAATCGTCCTGTGTAGTTTGTCATTCCACGTTCTCGCCGCTTGTTTTAAGCCGTAAATACTTTTAATAAGCCTGCAAACTAGTTCTTTATTTTCAGCGTTGACGTAGCCCTCTGGTTGTCTCATGTAAATTGTTTCCTCCAGATCCCCATTCAGGAAGGCTGTTTTTGCGTCAAAATGATGAATTTTTAGTCCTCTAGATGTTGCCACAGTAAGTAACAACCGTAAAGTTGTCGCACTCATCACTGGTGCAAATACCTCGTCGTAGTCAGTTCCGTATCTTTGGCTAAATCCTTGCGCTACTAACCTGGCTTTGTATTTAACATCACCGGTAATACCATTTATTTTTCTTTTGAAAACCCATTTATTTCCAATCGCCTTTTTATTTTTAGGTAACGTTGTGAGTATCCAAGTGTGATTCTCTTTCATTGATTTCATTTCTTCGTTCATGGCATTTATCCAGTTAGCTTTATCAGCCCCATTCAGGGCCTCCATTCGGTTCTTTGGGTCCTCAAATTTCTCTGCTGCAATTCTTGCTTGATCAGCATACCTATTTGGCGGAACTCCCTTCGTCGATCTCTGTGAACGTCTTATTGTTTGATTATCAGGTTCGGTTTGAGCTCCCGTATATATGTACGTTTCGTCGTTTTCAATCAAAGTTCTATCAGATGCTGAATCCTCAAACTCCACGATTTCTTGATCGTCCTCTTGCTCCAGAGCATCCAAAAATTCTTCGTGTGAGTCTTCCAAATTACTCTGCTGCTCATTCACACCGTCCTTTTCAGGCATTGTTTCTTCCTCAAAATGATATGCTTGTTCGCTTACTTGTTCCTTTTCTTTCTTTGTTGAAGCATTTCTTTGTAAATCATCCTTTTCGAACAACTCTTTCTTTTTCTTTTGTACTTTATCTTGTTGACTGTCCTGTTCATGAACTTCGAAACCATGCTCTATAAATTTGACGTCACGACTAATAGTTATTTTATTTGTTTCTTTATTTAGCATCCTATAGGCTTTTGACTCTGCTGAGTATCCCACAAACGTGTGCTGTATTGCTGTATCATCCAGTTTTCGTCGCTTTTCCTTAGGTACATGTGTATATCCTTTACACCCAAAAACATGTAGATTTTCAACATTTGCCTTACTTTTGTTCCATAGCTCAAATGGGGTTTTGTTCACTGCCTTGCTAGGTAGGATATTTTGTAAATAACATGCTGTATTTATTGCCTCGGCCCAATATTTTTTCTCCATGCCGGCATCGATCAGCATACACCTAGCTGCTACCATCAAAGTTCTATTTTTCCGTTCGGCTACCCCATTCTGGAAAGGTGAGTATGGTGCTGTATATTGCATCTTTATACCTTGCCCAGCGAGGACCTTTCTTAATTCTGTTGTAGCGTATTCGCCCCCATTGTCCGATCTAATGACCTTTACCCTTTTTTCGAACTTATTCTCGACATACTTAATATAATCTATTATTCGCTTGGATGCTTCTGATTTATGCTCTAGGAAGTATACTTCTGTATATCTACTATAATCATCTATTAATGTCATGAAATACTTCTTACCGCTTGGAGTTGCAGTTTGCATAGGGCCACATAAGTCAGTGTGTATCAGGTTGAGTATCGCTACTGCTCTCGTTGTCGCAATTTGTGGGATTGTGTTCCTTGGCAACTTCCCTTTTAAGCAGCATTCGCATACTTCTCTTATTCCACAATCCTGCATCCTCAAGCCACAAACCATTTCAGAATCTTTGAGTCTTTGTATGTCTTCTGAATTCCTGTGCCCAAACCTTCTGTGCCATGTGTGTTGGCATTGTTCTGTATGTTGGTTTCCTTTTGCTGCAAGTGCCTTGTGTTTGACCTTTAATATATACATGTCTGATGATAGACTAATTGTAGCGACTTGTATATTTTTCTTCAATATATTGCACAGTTTGCCTTTAAATAATATATCCAGACCCATATTAGCAAGTCCCCTCACTAACAAAAGGTTTTCTGTCAAATCTGGTACATATAACACATCTCTTAATTTGATATTAATTTCTTTGCTTCCTTCGTCAATAAAACTCAATACACCAGTGCCTGTACCCATCACTATAGCACTGTTTCCATCTGCCAGAGTGACGCTTTTCATGTTTCTTTCTTCATAGACATCAAAAAAACTTCTATCATTCGTCATATGACTTGTTGCACCGGAATCGACTAGCCACACATCTGTATTGACCTTTTCTTGACATACACTAAAGCATAAATTACTTTTCTCTTCAGAATCCCTTTCACCAGACTTTGCTTTGTCTGCTCTTTCAGTCTTGTCCTTTTCTTCTCTCCACTTCTTATACTTATAGCAGTCCTGCTTGAAGTGACCAACCTTATGACAGAAATAACATGTCCTTCTTGTGTCTTTGTCTACTGCAGAAGTGTTCTTTTGCGAAACCCTTAATGCTAAACTTGAGTCCCCAATCTCTGGCACGCCTTTACGCCTTTTGTACTCGTCAATCAACTTTCCTTTAACAAGATTTGGTGTAAGTTCTTCTTCCGGTCTACTTTCTAATGCAGTAATAAGAATGCTATATGACTCTGGTAGGCTGCTCAGCAACATAGCTACAAGAAAATGATCTTTTATCTCTTCGCCAAGCGCTATGAGTTTGTCTGCCAGGTCTTGCATGGTAGCTATATGGTCTTCCATGCTCCCTGATTCCGTTAACTGTAACCTGCATATTTGTCTAAAAAGGTAGACCTTGCTAGTAAGAGTAGATTTTTCGTGATAACCTCTGAGAGTTTCCCATGCCTCTCTAGCTGTTGTAGCCCTCCGTATATGCACTAGCTGTGCATCTTCGACTAATAGTCCAATTGTGGCACGCGCTCTGTCATCCTTTCTTTGCCAGGCTGCTGCCGCCGCAGTTTCTGTCGGCCTCGTTGTGTTAATCTGATCCCACACTTCGTCCTTAATAAGCAGTAACTCAACTTTGAACTTCCAGATCGAATAATTGTCGTTGTTCAGCTTAGTGATTCCGGCCCGAAGCGACTCAGCCATTTTTATAACCTCAACACCGACCACGTGTACCGCACGAATACTTTTAGTAAGAATATTTACCTTATTTGCGTTACAAACTCTCTGGGCCCATAACCTGTTGGACTTTATAGGTTTTGGAAGGTTTATATGGGTGTAAGGCAATAATCTGTGCACGTGGTATGTAATTTATATATTGAGCAAAATCACAACGTACTCACGCAGTACTACAATAGTTTCAAGAAGAAGGAAGTGAAGAAGAGAACAAAATGGCTACGCTACCGGTCAGAAGCGTCCCCATGCGCCAGATTCCCACACTAGCTAGCGCATGTGCAGACGGCTCATAAATCGTTGTATCCAACAGTTTGTTGATCGTGCCGTGGTATACTTCTGACTTGGGCGAGAATGTGAATTTGTCATCTTGGGTCCTCCACATTAATCCGAGTAATTTTGTTGCACAGTCGTCTAATGAAATGATTGCGTTTGGTGAATCCTCTTCTGATATAGCCGATAAAATGTGATGATCCGTTGCATGCCATTTTGCAAGGGGGAAGCCGCCCGCATTGCAAAGTTCCTTGAGTTGTTGTGCGATCTGCGTAAGTTCAGGAACCGTATCAGCGCCTCCAAATATATCGTCCACGTACCTGCCGTGTGTAATAGATGGCACCGCCAAGGGGAATCGATATCCTTCATCCTCAGCTAGTTGTAGAAGTGCTCTAACGGCCAAAAATGGTGCTGCTCTCGTGCCATAAGTGACAGTGGTGAGCTGGTACGGGATCTCTCGTTGATGTTCGTCGAGCCATAGGATGCGTTGTAAGTCCCAGTCGTCTCGGTGAACTCGAACCTGTCGGTACATTTTGGTGATATCAGTCGCGAAAATGTGACGAAAAGAACGAATCCAAAGAAGCACGTCGGTGATGTTGAGCAACAGATTGGGGCCAGTATACATCAAGTCGTTGATTGATCGACCTGATGATAATGGACTGGAGCCGTTGAAAACAACCCGCAGCTTTGTTGTTGCTGCTACTTTTAAACACACCGTGATGAGGCAAATAAAAATGCGTTGTCCGGTGTGATGGTGTGGTGGGTGCTCTTACCATATGGTTGAGTTCTTCATACTCCCTCATAAATTGATGGTAGAGTTGTTCGTACTCACCACCCTTCCCCAATCTGTTGAGTAGGCGTTGAAGACATCGTCGGGCCGTGTTGCGTGAATCTCCCAAGGCATTGATTGGTGACTTGAGAAGAATTCGCACAATGTAACGACCTGTAGAATCCCTGATGTAAGTACTCTTGAAGTGATCTTCACACGCCTGTTCCTCCGGTGATAGTTGATTGGATGAATTTAATGGTAATTCCTCTTGCACCCAGAATTGGGTAAGCATTTCCTGGAGTGCGTTACAATCGTGAGCGATTGCGGCATGATGCATTGCATGACCTCCGGTTGTCGTTGGTGGGCTCATTGGACCGAGGACGAGCCATCCAAAGATTGACAGCTGAGCTATAGGCATATTTGGTGAGCTTTTTTTGATATTGGGTCTGATTACTTGCCCGTATGTATCTGCTTCGATGATGATGTCGATGGAGTGTGGCTTGAGGAAGTCTGGATCTGCCAGCTTCAGATTCTCAATATGTGGCCACGATTGCGGCGGCGCATCGAAAGATGGAAGTATCGATGTCAGCGTCTTCAGGATGTGGGCTCGTACAGTAATTGTGGCGACGGAATTGGATGCCTGAAGTGTCAACGTCGCCACGCCACGGGTGTGGGATGTCCTTTTGCCGCCGATGCCGGTAATTGGTATGGAAGATCGTTGCCGCTGGATGTTGAGGCGGTCAACGAAACTCTCCGACACTAAAGTAAGCTCAGACCCCGGGTCAATGAGCAGTCGGGCTTCGTGATTGGTAAATTGTGATCGGGCTTGTGCTATGGCTGTGGCTAGCAGCGTAGCGTGCAATGTGTGGGCGTTGAGCGTGAGTGATCGGGCATTGAGTGTGAGTGATCGGGCGTTGATCGGACAAACGACTGTGCAACTTCCCTAATGAGCGGTGCGTTGATCGGTCGATGAGTTGGCGATCTCCTCCGCTCCATGCAGCATGGTATGATGTCTTCCAGCGTATGTCTTTCATGTCCGCGCACGGCAGGACCGGACATTGTGATGGCCAAGGCAATTAAAGCACAAGCTCTTGGCCACCGCAAGCCGGTACCTTTGGACAGGTGTTAAATTCCGGAAGGTCACGCAGCTCACAATATAGTGAGCGCCGTCACAGGCGTCGCAGGGATAGGTTCCACTGCTTCCTTCTGGCCGTCCGCGGGACTGCGTCGACACCGGGTGTGCTGATGGTGTTCTCCTCGATATCGACGCAGTAGCGGAGGAAGATCCCGGATACACCACCGTCTTCCTCACTGGTGGTGCTCCTTGAGCGGGCGTTGATTGTGGCGGGGCGGCGGTCTTCTCGGCCATCTCCATTGCATTCGCTCTTGATGTCAGGAACTCTTCCAGTTTCGTCAACGTCGGACACTCCTGCTGCGCACCCAACGCCGTCTCCCATGCTTGCCTGGTGTTGCGGTCAAGCTGTCTCAAGACGTGATGTATGAGAAGAGTGTCGAGGATGGCGGCGTCGGAAATGTGGGTGCGCAGCATCTTCAAGGCCTCCGAGACGGTGCCAATGGCGTCGTGCAATGCTGTAGGGCTCTTCGAGGTGGCCGGGGTTATGCCAAAGATCCGCTCAATATGGTGGAAAACGATCAGCCTTTTGTTCTCGAATCGCGCTGTCTTTTCCCACGCCACATCTAATGAGTTGTTGGTGAGCGGAAGTGCACTGATGAGCTGTGCCGGGAACGAGTCGAGTGAGCCGTGGAGGTAGTGTAATTTCTCCACGTTCGAAAGTCGCTTGTTGTTTAAAACAAGCGACTTGAACAAATCTCGATAGGTCGGCCATTCTGCATAGTCTCCAGAAAACCTAGGCAGCGCTATGTCAGGAAATTTGTAATGGTTACTTGACTCGTCCGACGGTAATGATCGGTCGTTGAATGGTGCAGGCAGGGAATCCTGGAACGTCGCAAGGGCCTGTCGGATGAGCCGGACTGCTCTCGCCTCTCGCATAAATACATCGGCGGTGAAGTACGGATGTTCTAGGTGTGCTTCCGGCCACGCACCCTCCAGGTACACGCTCTCCGACATAAAGGCCTCGTGTAGTTCGGCCGTATCCTTATACCATCCCTCAATCCGGGAGGCGGTGACCTGCTCCGGAGTTGTGGGTAAGGAGTGCAAGAGTTCCATGAGAGCGGATACTCGATGCTCCTGTGCCCTGGCCTTCAAAATAAAAACAGAAGGCAAACGTGCCGACGACGTCTTTCGCGTGTCCTTTGGAGCGGCCGTCTTCGCCATCTTAAGCGGCGGTGGAACGGACAGCGTGGCGGTAAACGCTGCGGTCTCCATCTGCACGTCCTCCTGCGGCTCCTCGACGTTCGGTTCCTCATTTGACGACATCTTCGATGTTCCTCGATGTCACAGGGGGTGATCGGGCTTGATCGGATGATTGAACCTTAAATAGGCGAGGATAGTCACAAAAAGTTCGAACCTAACCTCAACCGCACTGACGTTCGCGTGATTGTCCGTTGTACACTCGAGCTGCCACTACGCGCAATTTCACCACCAGATCCGGCTCGAAGGACCAAATGTTGGGGAAATGTGTGGGAAAATGAGTGGGAAGGAAAATTTAGGAGCGGAAAGGGGAAGGGTGCGGAAATGAATAGATCATCTGGTGGTGAGGTTATAAAATACACGTGTTCGCGTTTTGCGTTCGCTAGTGCCGATTTATTGTAAGAAAACCGGTGCAGCTCGTCAATGTATACAAATGTCTGTTTTATGTTGATTCGGACACAATTGCCGTAATTAATGCCCCCCAGTGTCTAGTTTAATTGCGCGGTCTTGGATGCATGTGGTAAAAGTACGGCCACGTGCAGTGCCTGATAAGAAACTTGTTGATGTACCTTAAATAATCACGCTACGGTGGTCGGCGTGTCGCTTACTATACACGGCAGCGTATCTCGTGTAGATCGGTCGACTATTTACTAAAGATGAGAAGCTGGGATGTGATGGAAACTGATATTCACTGTGATCGTACAAAAGACTCTGACTCGCGCGTTTCGCGCATTCCACCCATTTCAGCTTCTCACCGGTACGCGAACCGGCGCTCGCGAATCGAGCTCGGGAGGTGCTGCCGCCAGGTGGTCGTCGGCGACAGGATGCGCTGTCGACGAGCGGATTTCTTAAACAGAAGGTATCTCACTGAGCATCGAGCGAGCATAGTAACACAATATTTGTGTTCAGCGGATCGACCGTTTCCATGGATAGGGTATGAAAAACTGGCCTAGAGCGAGCCCAGGAGCCGTCTCGCGGCGGATTTCTCTGGGCAGTTGGCTGTAAAGTCGTGAGGTACGTGGTCGATTGTCCGAGGGTATCTTAGATATCATTGATTTCTGAACCTAATTGTGCATATTCTTCTCGTAGTGTGTTACCAAGGACTCAATTATCCTCGTAAAGCCATAGTTTATAATTACTGATTATTATTTGAGACATAGACTCAGTTTTTCTTTTGTTTAAGTGCAAAGTGCGAAGGTGTGCGCGTTTCGTTCTGCACGTGCCCGGCAAATCGTGTCGGACGCGTTAATTCTAGGTTTCCTTTCTTTGACTTCGATTACATTATTCTTTTCCATTATACATTAAACTTGAACAGAACGCGAAAGGTTGCTCCTCACTCGTGTGGCGATTGAAGTCGGTAAACTCTTAATGAAATTGAACAAATAAAAGCATTAACTTCCTGATTTGTCGACCCTTGTAACGGGCAATATCCCGGCTCGACTATCACAGAGCATAGGCAAATCAAGGAGGAACACAGTACTAAAATTAAATTTCGATTTCAAAGGTACTATCATCGTTTTACCACCGAAAAACCTTGCAAAATTCCTACCGACCTACCGCCAGAGAGAGAGAGAGATAGAGCGAGCGAGCGCAGGAGACAGAGAGCGAGGAAAAGGTAGACAGAGCGCGTGCGCAACCGAAACTATACGAACATAGCCGAAGACCAGCGACACGGTAGGAACCTCCAGTCGCGAAATACGACGAAATATTAACAACTCATTGTATGACGATGCCCGAGCTTAGGCCACGGCGGGATCCCACGGGCACGATCATTTGACCGTGCACGTTCCTCTTGTTTAATTTTTTCGATTGTAAAGGTGTGACTGTTAATTACCGAGAGCGCATCCGTAACCTTGTAAGAGCGCTCGTATTAAGGCGCATAATTGTCGCGCACTATTTCTGCACATTCTCGATACTGCGAATAATACCAGCTGCAGTCATTCTTGTCATCGTTTATCGGATTCATACTATATCTTTTCTATTTTCTTTATATCACTATTTTTCGATTGAATATATCTATTTTTGTTTTCTCCTTATATTACATTCTTTGATTTCATCTATGTTGTGACGTCACACCTCATCTACCGTAGTATTGTACAAACCGAAAACATAACCTCACGCGAACAATTGGGGACCTGTACGGGTCTTACGGGGGCACACGTATCCTATTAGTCCTGCATGTAACTAAACGTGACATTAACTTCTATTTAACTTCTCCGTTTAGCTTATACAATTAACTAGAAAATCCCATCTCTTCCAGGAAGGGATTAGAATCTTCGCAATATTAATCTTAAGTTAGATTACTGTTATTTATTGTAATTAAATAACAAAAATATTCAAGCATTACGCCCGGTCGCACGGCAGGCCGCTCGCGGATTCTCATCGACCGTCTTGACAGTATAAAGTCGTGAAAAAGCCTCGCCCGGACGTAACAGTATAACTGACTGACAATATCAAGAAAACGCAATTATTTGAAGTATTCAATAAGTTATTACACGAAATATGTCGTAAATATCGATTTTTATTTATTTGAACTACGACGCACACTACCAAAAAATCTAAAAAAAATTGGTGGTACTACTTATGCCAATACTTCATTACAGAATTTTTAAAAATTCTGTGGGTCGGAAACTGCAACACGTAATTGGAATTTTTCATGTTTTTGAGGGGTTTTTGATTTTTTATGCTTAGGATTTGCTAGACAAAAATCAGCAAAAATTCCCAACCATAAATTCACATGTTCTGAATATTCTTAATTGTTTTCAGAATTTTTCTGCACCGCTAAATACGGAAAATGGGTTAAAACCTGATTTTTTTATTTCCCCTATAACTACCCTTCTGATGGAGATAGAGGGTTGAAACTTGGCATAGAGCGTTTTATTTTCATCCCCTATCGAATGACGCCTTGCCAGATAATTTTGGTACAAGTGCATTTTTTACAATTTCAGCCGGCTCAACGCTCAGCCGAAAGGTAAATTCGGTCACGCTGTCGCATGCCGAACGAAGCACGTGCGTGCGATCGTGGTGGAAAGAAGACGGAGCATAATTTTGTGCCTCTTTCCATTGGGTGCGCGCGCAGCTTCTGACGTCATTTTTCTCTACATTGGTAGAAAGAAGACGAGAAGCATAGCTCCTTCCTTGTCCTCGACGGTGCGCGCGCAGCTTCTGACGTCATTTTATTCTACATTGGTAGAAAGAAGACGAGAAGCATAGCTCCTTCCTTGTCCTCCATCGGTGCGCGCGCAGCTTCTGACGTCATGTTCCCCTGCATTGGTAGAAGAAAGACGAAAAGCATAGCTCCTTCCTTGTCTACGTACGGTGCGCGCGCAGCGCTCACGGACACGGCACGCACACACTTCTCGCCTTCCCCCACCACGCGTGCCGCAATGCGGCAGGATGCTATTTCTGAGATCACTGGCTCAGTATGGCCTCCACCGGAGACGTCGTCCTCGGGCTCGGGTCCGCCAGCGGGATCCCTTGCAGGTGAGGCCAGTTCAGGAGTGCAGTCGGCGAGGAAGCGACACGAGAGGTCAGTTTATTCAGCACTAAGAGCTGCGGTATTTCTTCTGACCAGGCCGGCGTCCCTTGCGAGGTGAGGATAACCGTTACCGCTTCGGAGGCCGTTCCTTCAGGGGTGCCTTGCAATCCCGTAATAGGCACGTGGACGCGTTGGCGAGGAAGGCCGAGCCCTCACACCACCTTGGCGGACAGAAAAGATGCTTCCGATCCAGAGTCAAGTAACGCCCGGACGGTGAGTTGTTGACCGTTGGGGCCCTGGAGAGTTACGCAGGCCGTTGCCAAGAGCACGGGCCTGGGTGCCGAGTTGATCGTAGCGGTGGTGAGAGCGTTCACGTTCGTGGGTTTTCCAGATTCCGACGAGGCGGCCTGCCGCTGCTCCGAGCTTGCGGCGGGGATCCGCTCACCGGCGACCGGAGGCAGGTGCAGGAAAGTGTGGTGCCTTTCCCCACAAGTCTGGCAGGTGTTGGGCGACGGGCAGTGGGTGGCGTCGTGCCCTTGCTTGCAGCAATTAAAGCAGACGCCCTTACTCCGGACGAGGTCGCGACGCTGCCCCACTGTCATGGCACGGAACCTGCCACAGTAATTGAAGGCATGAGGGCCTTGACAGAGCGAGCACTTACCCGCCCCCACATTCGGCGTGGAGGTGGTGAGTGCGGAGACCGAACGTCCTCTGTTCGTCCGGGGAGGTGACGGTACCCGTGGCCGAGTTCCACCCGAGGCTGCTCCCGAGGCGTCGAGGGACCGCACGCGCGTCTGCAGGAAATCCAGCAGCTGTTTTAAGGTAGGAAAGTCCGTGCTGTTCCCCAACGACGCTTCCCAGAGAAGGCGCCATGCTGAGTCCAACTTGTCCCCCAGGATATGGACAAACCAGTCGTCCCATTGGTCGACGGGTCGCTTCATGGAGCGAAAACAGCGGACGGCCTGATTGACGGTGGTGACGAGCCGCTTGATGTCAGACGCGGCCGCCTTCACCACGGGAGGGCACGACAACAGAGCACGCATGTGAGCGGACAAAATTACGCGACGGTTGTCGTACTGGGCGACGAGGTCATCCCATGCGGCGGGGTAACCGGCTTCACTTAGTTCACAGTTCGCGACACACGCGGCCGCTTCCCCCTCGAGGCACGACTGCAGATACTGCAGCTTCTCCACAGCAGACGCACCGGGCACGTCGTGCACCAGTGAGCGGAACAGGTCCCGGAAGCCCCCCCAGGCGAGTTGATCTCCGGAGAACTTCGGCAGGCTGAGACGAGGCAGAGCACTCAACTTGGCGGGAGCGGTGCCGGCGGAGGACGGTGCAGGTAGCGTAGCCGTTTCCTACAGCGAATCCCAAATACGCGCCTTCACTTCGAGGTAAGCGCTCTCAGTTTCTGTGAACATCTCGTCCAGATCCATCTCGCAGGTCGAGACGTCCTCGTGTTCCAGGAGGCTATAGTGTCCGTCCTCATATTTCTGCCAGTACCCGTCCAGCAGTTCGAGACTCGCCCGCAGGTAGTTTGGGGTCATTTTCTCTTTTCCGCTCTTGGCTAAGTTCTCCCAAAAACGCTCTATAAACCCCTTTGTAGCTCGATGCTTCGTGAGCAAGGTGCTGAAGGAAGGGACTTTGCCAGAAGGGGAGGAAGTGCCTTGCATCGTGATGCAATTAAAGCAAGAGCTCACGCAACGGCGCGACACCTCGCGGGGCCGTACAGGAACCACTCAGTACACACCCGACCGTGAGACCCGACGGATCAAGGGCGGAGCACCCGATCGAAAAGTTCAAGCGGAAGGAAGCGAGCGGAGCCGAGCGTAGACGAACGGCAGAGCGGAGTCGAGCGGAGCCGCGTGTAGCCGAGCGGAGCCGAGCGGCGAAACGAAGACGCGTGCGGCCGAACTGGTGAGGAAGAACCGAACGCAGCCGAGCGGAACCGAGCGGAGCCGAAGGGCTGGCCCAAGCGGAGCAGCACAAGTTCAAAACAGCGGCAGCACAACACTTAGTCACTCGCGCACGTGGCCTTCGTGACCTTCCGGCAACCTCACACAAACCAGCGACCAACCGTTCTTTTAGATCAGGTTCGAAGGACCAAAATGTTTAATCGTTTTGCTCGTCCGAAACCAAGAAATGGTCGGAAAGAGCAGCCGATCTATGCGTAGAGTTAGTGCGTCTGGAACAGACGGTGGTGTGGCTTGCACGAGGGCAGGCTTTAAATAAATGTACGCGAGTTTTACGTATCGCACTACTTTTTACCTTCGATTTCCCCAAAAGGGTCTATAATGCACGGGCGAGAAAGCTCTCCCTAAGAAACGCTCTCCCTCAAACAAAAAAGAATTTGCAGAAATAGATTCGCAGTTCGCAGAAAGTAAGTAAATCCTCACCGGTAACAGGCTAACGACTAATTAGCCGTCGCGAAGGTGTCCGATTCCGGGAAACAAATCCTCCCCGATCCCCGCTCCCGCAGCCCACGAGCTGCTCGATCCACCCGTGGCGGCGGAAGTGAGAGCGGGAGAGGAGTTAGACGTAAGATCGGGAAAGAGCCTAGCGGAACCGAGGCGGCCCGAAGCCGCTGGTCGGTCGCGCGTTATGAAAAATCGCGACAAACCTAGAAAATATTGTTTTATTATAAAAGAACTTATGATGGCTACTATATATGCAAGTAGAATTATTTCTATGTTATTGTTTTGTTATAAAAGGACTTATGATGGCTACTATATATTCAAGTAGGAGTATTTATATGTTAATGTTTTATTATAAAACAACTTATGATGGCTTTTACATGTGCAAGTTGAAGTATTTCTATATTATCGTTTTATTATAAAATAACTTATGATGGCTACTATATATGCAAGTAGAACTATTTTCTATATTATTCTAATATTTGAGAGTACTTAAAATAGTCTAACCTCGAAAATGTTGTTTTATTATAAAAGAACTATGATGGCTACTATATATGCAAGTAGGAGTATTTATATGTTATTGTTTTATTATAAAACAACTTATGATGGCTTTTACATGTGCAAGTTGAAGTATTTCTATATTATCGTTTTATTATAAAATAACTTATAATGGCTAATATATGTGCAAGTAGATGTATATCTATATTATTGTTTTATTATAAAAGAACTTATAATGGCTACTATATTGCAAGTAGAACTATTTTTTATATTATTCTAATATTTGAGAGTACTTAAAACACTCTAACCTCGAAAATATTGTTTTATTATAAAAGAACTTATAATGGCCACAATATGTGCAATCAGAAGTATATCAATATTATTGTTTTATTATAAAAGTACTTATGATGGCTACTATAATGCAAGTAGAAGTATTGTTTATATTATTCTAATATTTGAGAGTACTTAAAATAGTCTAACCTCGAAAATGTTGTTTTATTATAAAATAACTATTATGGCTACTATATATACAAGTAGAAGTATTTTCTGTATTATTGTTTTATTATAAAAGAACTTATAATGGCTACTATATGTGGAAGTAGAAGTACTTCTATATTATTGTTTTATTTTAAAATTACTTATGATTGCTACTATATTGCAAGCAGAAGTATTTTCTGTAATATTGTTTTATTATGAAAGAACTTATAGTGGCCACAATATGTGCAATTAGAAGTATATCAATATTATTGTTTTATTATAAAAGAACTTATAATGGCTCCTCTATTGCAAGTAGAAACATTTTCTATATTATTCTAATATTTGAGAGTACATAAAATACTCTAACCTAGAAAATATTGTTTTATTGTAAAAGAACTCATGATGGCTTCTATATGTGCAAGCAGAAGTATTTCTATGTCATTGTAGAAGTATTTCTATATTATTGTTTTATTGTAAAGAACTTTTGATGGCTACTATATATGCAAGTAGAAATATTTTCTATATTATTCTAATATTTGAGAGTACTTAAAATAGTCTAACCTCGAAAATGTTGTTTTATTATGAAAGAACTTATAAGGGCTACTATAAGTGAAAGTATAAATATTTTCCATGTTATGGTTTTATTTTAAAATAACTTATGATGGCTACTATATTGCAAGCAGAAGTATTTTCTGTAATATTGTTTTATTATAAAAGAACTTATAATGGCTACTATATGTGCAATTAGAAGTATATCTATATTATTGTTTTATTATAAAAGAACTTATGATGGCTACTATAATGCAAGTAGAAGTATTGTTTATATTATTCTAATATTTGAGAGTACTTAAAATAGTCTAACCTCGAAAATGTTGTTTTATTATAAAATAACTATTATGGCTACTATATATATAAGTAGAAGTATTTTCTGTATTATTGTTTTATTATAAAAGAACTTATAATGGCTACTATATGTGGAAGTAGAAGTACTTCTATATTATTGTTTTATTTTAAAATAACTTATGATTGCTACTATATTGCAAGCAGAAGTATTTTCTGTAATATTGTTTTATTATGAAAGAACTTATAATGGCCACAATATGTGCAATTAGAAGTATATCAATATTATTGTTTTGTTATAAAAGAACTTATAATGGCTCAAATATTGCAAGTAGAAACATTTTCTATATTATTCTAATATTTGAGAGTACTTAAAATACTCTAACCTAGAAAATATTGTTTTATTGTAAAAGAACTCATGATGGCTTCTATATGTGCAAGCAGAAGTATTTCTATGTCATTGTAGAAGTATTTCTGTATTATTGCTTTATTATAAAAGAACTTATGATGGCTACTATATTGCAAGTAGAAATATTTTCTATATTATTCTAATATTTGAGAGTACTTAAAATAGTCTAACCTCGAAAATGTTGTTTTATTATGAAAGAACTTATAAGGGCTACTATAAGTGAAAGTATAAATATTTTCCATGTTATTGTTTTATTTTAAAATAACTTATGATGGCTACTATATTGCAAGCAGAAGTATTTTCTGTAATATTGTTTTATTATAAAAGAACTTATAATGGCTACTATATGTGCAATTAGAAGTATATCTATATTATTGTTTTATTATAAAAGAACTTATGATGGCTACTATATTGCAAGTACAACTATTTCTATTTTATTGATTTATTATAAAAGAACTTATGATGGCTACTATATTGCAAGTAGAACTATTTTCTATATTATTCTAATATTTGAGAGTACTTAAAATACTCTAATCAAGAAAATATTACTTTATTATAAAAGTATTTATGATGGCTACTATATTGCAAGTAGAAATATTTTCTATATTATTCCAATATTTGAGAGTACTTACAATATTCTAACCTAGAAAATATTGTTTTATTTTAAAAGAACTTATGATGGCTACTATATTGCAAGCAGAAGTATTTTCTGTATTATTGTTTTATTATAAAAGAACTTATAATGGCTACTATATATGCAAGTAGGAGTGTTTCAATGTTACTGTTTTATTATAAAAGAATTTATGATGGATACTATATTGCAAGTAGAAATATTTTCCATATTATTCCAATATTTGAGAGTACTTACAATATTCTAACCTAGAAAATATTGTTTTATTTTAAAAGATCTTATGATGGCTACTATAAGTGAAATTATAAATATTTTCCATGTTGTTGTTTTATTTTAAAATAACTTATGATGGCTACTATATTGCAAGCAGAAATATTTTCTGTATTATTGTTTTATTATAAATGAACTTAGAATGGCTACTATACATGCGAGTAGAAGTATTTCTATGTTATTGTTTTATTATAAAAGAACTTATAATGGCTATTATATGTGCAAGTAGAAGTATATCAATGTTATTGTTTTATTATAAAAGAACTTATGATGGTTACTATATTGCAATTAGAAGTATTATCTACATTATTCCAATATTTGCGAGTACTTAACATACTCTAATCTAGAAAATATTGTTTTATTACAAAGAACATATGTTGGCTACGATATGTGCAAGTAGAAGTATTTCTGTAATACTTTTTTGTTATAAGTAAATTATGATGGCAACCATACCTGCAAGTAGAAGTATATCTATATTATTGTGTTATTATAAAAGAACCTGTGATGGCTACTATATTGCACGTAGAAATATTTTCTATATTATTCTAATATTTGAGAGTGCTTAAAACACTCTAACCTCGAAAATATTGTTTTATTTTAAAAGAACTTATGATGGCTACTATAAGTGAAAGTATAAATATTTTCCATGTTATTTTTTCATTTTAAAATAACTTCCTAAAATTTTAAAATAAATTACTTAACATACTCTACTCTAGAAAATATTGTTTTATCACAAAGAACATAAGTTGGCTACGATATGTACAAGTAGAAATATTTTCTATATTATTCTAATATGTGAGAGTACTTAAAATACTCTAACGTAGAAAATATTGTTTTATTATGAAAGAACTGATGATGGCTACTATATTGCAAGCAGAAATATTTTCTGTAATATTGTTTTATTATAAAAGAATTTATATTGGCTACTATATGTGCAATTAGAAGTATATCTATATTATTGTTTTATTATGAAAGAACTTATGATGGCTACTATAAGTGAAAGTATAAATATTTTCCATGTTATTGTTTTATTTTAAAATAACTTATGATGGCTATTATATTGCAAGCAGAAGTATTTTCTGTAATATTGTTTTATTATAAAAGAACTTATAATGGCTACTATATGTGCAATTAGAAGTATATCTATATTATTGTTTTATTATAAAAGAACTTATGATGGCTACTATATATGCAAGTACAACTATTTCTATTTTATTGATTTATTATAAAAGAACTTATGATGGCTACTATATTGCAAGTAGAACTATTTTCTATATTATTCTAATATTTGAGAGTACTTAAAATACTCTAATCAAGAAAATATTGCTTTATTATAAAATTATTTATGATGGCTACTATATTGCAAGTAGAAATATTTTCTATATTATTCCAATATTTGAGAGTACTTAAAATATTCTAACCTAGAAAATATTGTTTTATTATAAAAGAACTTATGATGGCTACTATATTGCAAGCAGAAGTATTTTCTGTATTATTGTTTTATTATAAAGAACTTAGGATGGCTGCTATATACGCAAGTAGAAGTATATCCATACTGTTGTTTTATTATAAAAGAACTTATGATGGCTACTATATATGCAAGTACAACTCTCTCTATTTTATTGATTTATTATAAAAGAACTTATGATGGCTACTATATTGCAAGTAGAACTATTTTCTATATTATTCTAATATTTGAGAGTACTTAAAATACTCTAATCAAGAAAATATTGCTTTATTATAAAAGTACTTATGATGGCTACTATATTGCAAGTAGAAATATTTTCTATATTATTCTAATATTTGAGAGTACTAAAAATATTCTAACCTGGAAAATATTGTTTTATTTTAAAAGAACTTATGATGGCTACTATATTGCAAGCAGAAGTATTTTCTGTATTATTGTTTTATTATAAAAGAACTTATAATGGCTACTATATTGCAAGTAGAACTATTTTTTATATTATTCTAATATTTGAGAGTACTTAAAACACTCTAACCTCGAAAATATTGTTTTATTATAAAACAACTTATAATGGCCACAATATGTGCAATTAGAAGTATATCAATATTATTGTTTTATTATAAAAGAACTTATAATGGCCATAATATGTGCAATTAGAAGTATATCATTATTATTGTTTTATTATAAAAGAACTTATAAAGGCTACTATATTGCAAGTAGAAACATTTTCTATATTATTCTAATATTTGAGAGTACTTAAAATACTCTAACCTAGAAAATATTGTTTTATTGTAAAAGAAATCATGATGGCTTCTATATGTGCAAGCAGAAGTATTTCTATGTCATTGTAGAAGTATTTCTATATTATTGTTTTATTGTAAAGAACTTATGATGGCTACTATATATGCAAGTAGATGTACTTCTATATTATTGTTTTATTTTAAAATAACTTATGATTGCTACTATATTGCAAGCAGAAGTATTTTCTGTAATATTTTTTTATTATGAAAGAACTTATAATGGCCACAATATGTGCAATTAGAAGTATATCAATATTATTGTTTTGTTATAAAAGAACTTATAATGGCTCAAATATTGCAAGTAGAAACATTTTCTATATTATTCTAATATTTGAGAGTACTTAAAATACTCTAATCAAGAAAATATTGCTTTATTATAAAATTATTTATGATGGCTACTATATTGCAAGTAGAAATATTTTCTATATTATTCCAATATTTGAGAGTACTTAAAATATTCTAACCTAGAAAATATTGTTTTATTATAAAAGAACTTATGATGGCTACTATATTGCAAGCAGAAGTATTTTCTGTATTATTGTTTTATTATAAAGAACTTAGGATGGCTGCTATATACGCAAATAGAAGTATATCCATACTGTTGTTTTATTATAAAAGAACTTATGATGGCTACTATATATGCAAGTACAACTCTTTCTATTTTATTGATTTATTATAAAAGAACTTATGATGGCTACTATATTGCAAGTAGAACTATTTTCTATATTATTCTAATATTTGAGAGTACTTAAAATACTCTAATCAAGAAAATATTGCTTTATTATAAAAGTACTTATGATGGCTACTATATTGCAAGTAGAAATATTTTCTATATTATTCTAATATTTGAGAGTACTAAAAATATTCTAACCTGGAAAATATTGTTTTATTTTAAAAGAACTTATGATGGCTACTATATTGCAAGCAGAAGTATTTTCTGTATTATTGTTTTATTATAAAAGAACTTATAATGGCTACTATATTGCAAGTAGAACTATTTTTTATATTATTCTAATATTTGAGAGTACTTAAAACACTCTAACCTCGAAAATATTGTTTTATTATAAAACAACTTATAATGGCCACAATATGTGCAATTAGAAGTATATCAATATTATTGTTTTATTATAAAAGAACTTATAATGGCCATAATATGTGCAATTAGAAGTATATCATTATTATTGTTTTATTATAAAAGAACTTATAAAGGCTACTATATTGCAAGTAGAAACATTTTCTATATTATTCTAATATTTGAGAGTACTTAAAATACTCTAACCTAGAAAATATTGTTTTATTGTAAAAGAAATCATGATGGCTTCTATATGTGCAAGCAGAAGTATTTCTATGTCATTGTAGAAGTATTTCTATATTATTGTTTTATTGTAAAGAACTTATGATGGCTACTATATATGCAAGTAGATGTACTTCTATATTATTGTTTTATTTTAAAATAACTTATGATTGCTACTATATTGCAAGCAGAAGTATTTTCTGTAATATTTTTTTATTATGAAAGAACTTATAATGGCCACAATATGTGCAATTAGAAGTATATCAATATTATTGTTTTGTTATAAAAGAACTTATAATGGCTCAAATATTGCAAGTAGAAACATTTTCTATATTATTCTAATATTTGAGAGTACTTAAAATACTCTAATCAAGAAAATATTGCTTTATTATAAAATTATTTATGATGGCTACTATATTGCAAGTAGAAATATTTTCTATATTATTCCAATATTTGAGAGTACTTAAAATATTCTAACCTAGAAAATATTGTTTTATTATAAAAGAACTTATGATGGCTACTATATTGCAAGCAGAAGTATTTTCTGTATTATTGTTTTATTATAAAGAACTTAGGATGGCTGCTATATACGCAAATAGAAGTATATCCATACTGTTGTTTTATTATAAAAGAACTTATGATGGCTACTATATATGCAAGTACAACTCTTTCTATTTTATTGATTTATTATAAAAGAACTTATGATGGCTACTATATTGCAAGTAGAACTATTTTCTATATTATTCTAATATTTGAGAGTACTTAAAATACTCTAATCAAGAAAATATTGCTTTATTATAAAAGTACTTATGATGGCTACTATATTGCAAGTAGAAATATTTTCTATATTATTCTAATATTTGAGAGTACTAAAAATATTCTAACCTGGAAAATATTGTTTTATTTTAAAAGAACTTATGATGGCTACTATATTGCAAGCAGAAGTATTTTCTGTATTATTGTTTTATTATAAAAGAACTTATAATGGCTACTATATTGCAAGTAGAACTATTTTTTATATTATTCTAATATTTGAGAGTACTTAAAACACTCTAACCTCGAAAATATTGTTTTATTATAAAACAACTTATAATGGCCACAATATGTGCAATTAGAAGTATATCAATATTATTGTTTTATTATAAAAGAACTTATAATGGCCATAATATGTGCAATTAGAAGTATATCATTATTATTGTTTTATTATAAAAGAACTTATAAAGGCTACTATATTGCAAGTAGAAACATTTTCTATATTATTCTAATATTTGAGAGTACTTAAAATACTCTAACCTAGAAAATATTGTTTTATTGTAAAAGAAATCATGATGGCTTCTATATGTGCAAGCAGAAGTATTTCTATGTCATTGTAGAAGTATTTCTATATTATTGTTTTATTTTAAAATAACTTATGATTGCTACTATATTGCAAGCAGAAGTATTTTCTGTAATATTTTTTTATTATGAAAGAACTTATAATGGCCACAATATGTGCAATTAGAAGTATATCAATATTATTGTTTTGTTATAAAAGAACTTATAATGGCTCAAATATTGCAAGTAGAAACATTTTCTATATTATTCTAATATTTGAGAGTACTTAAAATACTCTAATCAAGAAAATATTGCTTTATTATAAAATTATTTATGATGGCTACTATATTGCAAGTAGAAATATTTTCTATATTATTCCAATATTTGAGAGTACTTAAAATATTCTAACCTAGAAAATATTGTTTTATTATAAAAGAACTTATGATGGCTACTATATTGCAAGCAGAAGTATTTTCTGTATTATTGTTTTATTATAAAGAACTTAGGATGGCTGCTATATACGCAAATAGAAGTATATCCATACTGTTGTTTTATTATAAAAGAACTTATGATGGCTACTATATATGCAAGTACAACTCTTTCTATTTTATTGATTTATTATAAAAGAACTTATGATGGCTACTATATTGCAAGTAGAACTATTTTCTATATTATTCTAATATTTGAGAGTACTTAAAATACTCTAATCAAGAAAATATTGCTTTATTATAAAAGTACTTATGATGGCTACTATATTGCAAGTAGAAATATTTTCTATATTATTCTAATATTTGAGAGTACTAAAAATATTCTAACCTGGAAAATATTGTTTTATTTTAAAAGAACTTATGATGGCTACTATATTGCAAGCAGAAGTATTTTCTGTATTATTGTTTTATTATAAAAGAACTTATAATGGCTACTATATTGCAAGTAGAACTATTTTTTATATTATTCTAATATTTGAGAGTACTAAAAATATTCTAACCTAGAAAATATTGTTTTATTGTAAAAGAACTCATGATGGCTTCTATATGTACAAGCAGAAGAATTTCTGTATTATTGTTTTATTATAAAAGAACTTATAATGGCTACTAAATTGCAAGTAGAACTATTTTTTATATTATTCTAATATTTGAGAGTACTTAAAACACTCTAACGTCGAAAATATTGTTTTATTATAAAAGAACTTATAATGGCCACAATATGTGCAATTAGAAGTATATCAATATTATTGTTTTATTATAAAAGAACTTATAATGGCTACTATATTGCAAGTAGAAACATTTTCTATAGTATTCTAATATTTGAGAGTACTTAAAATACTCTAACCTAGAAAATATTGTTTTATTGAAAAAGAACTCATGATGGCTTGTATATGTGCAAGCAGAAGTATTTCTATGTCATTGTAGAAGTATTTCTATATTATTGTTTTATTGTAAAGAACTTATGATGGCTACTATATATGCAAGTAGAAGTATTTCTATATTATTGTTTTATTTTAAAATATCTTATGATTGCTACTATATTGCAAGCAGAAGTATTTTCTGTAATATTGTTTTATTATGAAAGAACTTATAATGGCCACAATATGTGCAATTAGAAGTATATCAATATAATTGTTTTATTATAAAAGAACTTATAATGGCTACTATATTGCAAGTAGAAGCATTTTCTATATTATTCTAATATTTGAGAGTACTTATAATACTCTAACCTAGAAAATATTGTTTTATTGTAAAAGAACTCATGATGGCTTCTATATGTGCAAGCAGAAGTATTTCTATGTCATTGTAGAAGTATTTCTATATTATTGTTTTATTATAAAAGAACTTATGATGGCTACTATATTGCAAGTAGAAATATTTTCTATATTATTATAATATTTGAGAGTACTTAAAATACTCTAACCTAGAAAATATTGTTTTATTGTAAAAGAACTCATGCTGGCTACTATATTGCAAGCAGAAGAATTTCTGTATTATTGTTTTATTATAAAAGAACTTATAATGGCTACTAAATTGCAAGTAGAAATATTTTTAATATTATTCTAATATTTGAGAGTACTTAAAACACTCTAACCTCGAAAATATTGTTTTATTATAAAAGAACTTATAATGGCCACAATATGTGCAATTAGAAGTATATCAATATTATTGTTTTATTATAAAAGAACTTATAATGGCTACTATATTGCAAGTAGAAACATTTTCTATAGTATTCTAATATTTGAGAGACTTAAAATACTCTAACCTAGAAAATATTGTTTTATTGAAAAAGAACTCATGATGGCTTGTATATGTGCAAGCAGAAGTATTTCTATGTCATTGTAGAAGTATTTCTATATTATTGTTTTATTGTAAAGAACTTATGATGGCTACTATATATGCAAGTAGAAGTATTTCTATATTATTGTTTTATTTTAAAATAACTTATGATTGCTACTATATTGCAAGCAGAAGTATTTTCTGTAATATTGTTTTATTATGAAAGAACTTATAATGGCCACAATATGTGCAATTAGAAGTATATCAATATTATTGTTTTATTATAAAAGAACTTATAATGGCTACTATATTGCAAGTAGAAACATTTTCTATACTATTCTAATATTTGAGAGTACTTAAAATACTCTAACCTAGAAAATATTGTTTTATTGTAAAAGAACTCATGATGGCTTCTATATGTACAAGCAGAAGAATTTCTGTATTATTGTTTTATTATAAAAGAACTTATAATGGCTACTAAATTGCAAGTAGAACTATTTTTTATATTATTCTAATATTTGAGAGTACTTAAAACACTCTAACCTCGAAAATATTGTTTTATTACAAAAGAACTTATAATGGCCACAATATGTGCAATTAGAAGTATATCAATATTATTGTTTTATTATAAAAGAACTTATAATGGCTACTATATTGCAAGTAGAAACATTTTCTATAGTATTCTAATATTTGAGAGTACTTAAAATACTCTAACCTAGAAAATATTGTTTTATTGAAAAAGAACTCATGATGGCTTGTATATGTGCAAGCAGAAGTATTTCTATGTCATTGTAGAAGTATTTCTATATTATTGTTTTATTGTAAAGAACTTATGATGGCTACTATATATGCAAGTAGAAGTATTTCTATATTATTGTTTTATTTTAAAATATCTTATGATTGCTACTATATTGCAAGCAGAAGTATTTTCTGTAATATTGTTTTATTATGAAAGAACTTATAATGGCCACAATATGTGCAATTAGAAGTATATCAATATTATTGTTTTATTATAAAAGAACTTATAATGGCTACTATATTGCAAGTAGAAACATTTTCTATATTATTCTAATATTTGAGAGTACTTATAATACTCTAACCTAGAAAATATTGTTTTATTGTAAAAGAACTCCTGATGGCTCTATATGTGCAAGCAGAAGTATTTCTATGTCATTGTAGAAGTATTTCTGTATTATTGCTTTATTATAAAAGAACTCATGATGGCTACTATATTGCAAGTAGAACGATTTTTTATATTATTCTAATATTTGAGAGTACTAAAAACACTCTAACCTCGAAAATATTGTTTTATTATAAAAGAACTTATAAGGGCCACAATATGTGCAATTAGAAGTATATCAATATTATTGTTTTATTATAAAAGTACTTATGATGGCTACTATATTGCAAGTAGAAATATTTTCTATACTATTCCAATATTTGAGAGTACTTAAAATACTCTAACCTAGAAAATATTGTTTTATTGTAAAAGAACTCATGCTGGCTACTATATTGCAAGCAGAAGAATTTCTGTATTATTGTTTTATTATAAAAGAACTTATAATGGCTACTAAATTGCAAGTAGAACTATTTTTTATATTATTCTAATATTTGAGAGTACTTAAAACACTCTAACCTCGAAAATATTGTTTTATTGTAAAAGAACTTATAATGGCCACAATATGTGAAATTAGAAGTATATCAATATTATTGTTTTATTATAAAAGAACTTATAATGGCTACTATATTGCAAGTAGAAACATTTTCTATAGTATTCTAATATTTCAGAGTACTTAAAATACTCTAACCTAGAAAATATTGTTTTATTGAAAAAGAACTCATGATGGCTTCTATATGTGCAAGCAGAAGTATTTCTATGTCATTGTAGAAGTATTTCTATATTATTGTTTTATTGTAAAGAACTTATAATGGCTACTATATATGCAAGTAGAAGTATTTCTATATTATTGTTTTATTTTGAAATAACTTTTGATTGCTACTATATTGCAAGCAGAAGTATTTTCTGTAATATTGTTCTATTATGAAAGAACTTATAATGGCCACAATATGTGCAATTAGAAGTATATCAATATTATTGTTTTATTATAAAAGAACTTATAATGGCTACTATATTGCAAGTAGAAACATTTTCTATATTATTCTAATATTTGAGAGTACTTAAAATACTCTAATCTAGAAAATATTGTTTTATTGTAAAAGAACTCATGATGGCTTCTATATGTGCAAGCAGAAGTATTTCTATGTCATTGTAGAAGTATTTCTGCATTATTGCTTTATTATAAAAGAACTTATGATGGTTACTATATTGCAAGTAGAAATATTTTCTATATTATTATAATATTTGAGAGTACTTAAAATACTCTAACCTAGAAAATATTGTTTTATTGTAAAAGAACTCATGCTGGCTACTATATTGCAAGCAGAAGAATTTCTGTATTATTGTTTTATTATAAAAGAACTTATAATGGCTACTAAATTGCAAGTAGAACTATTTTTTATATTATTCTAATATTTGAGAGTACTTAAAACACTCTAACCTCGAAAATATTGTTTTATTATAAAAGAACTTATAATGGCCACAATATGTGAAATTAGAAGTATATCAATATTATTGTTTTATTATAAAAGAACTTATAATGGCTACTATATTGCAAGTAGAAACATTTTCTATAGTATTCTAATATTTCAGAGTACTTAAAATACTCTAACCTAGAAAATATTGTTTTATTGAAAAAGAACTCATGATGGCTTCTATATGTGCAAGCAGAAGTATTTCTATGTCATTGTAGAAGTATTTCTATATTATTGTTTTATTGTAAAGAACTTATGATGGCTACTATATATGCAAGTAGAAGTATTTCTATATTATTGTTTTATTTTAAAATAACTTATGATGGCTACTATATTGCAAGAAGAAGTATTTTCTGTATTATTGTTTTATTATAAAAGAACTTATAATGGCTACTATACATGCGAGTAGAAGTATTTCTATGTTATTGTTTTATTATAAAAGAACTTATAATGGCTATTATATGTGCAAGTAGAAGCATATCAATGTTATTGTTTTATTTAAAAATAACTTATGATGGCTACTATATTGCAAGCAGAAATATTTTCTGTATTATTGTTTTATTATAAAAGAACTTAGAATGGCTACTATATTGCAAGTAGATACATTTTCTATATTATTCTAATATTTGAGAGTACTTATAATACTCTAACCTAGAAAATATTGTTTTATTGTAAAAGAACTCATGATGGCTTGTATATGTGCAAGCAGAAGTATTTCTATGTCATTGTAGAAGTATTTCTATATTATTGTTTTATTGTAAAGAACTTATGATGGCTACTATATATGCAAGTAGAAGTATTTCTATATTATTGTTTTATTTTAAAATATCTTATGATTGCTACTATATTGCAAGCAGAAGTATTTTCTGTAATATTGTTTTATTATGAAAGAACTTATAATGGCCACAATATGTGCAATTAGAAGTATATCAATATTATTGTTTTATTATAAAAGAACTTATAATGGCTACTATATTGCAAGTAGAAACATTTTCTATATTATTCTAATATTTGAGAGTACTTATAATACTCTAACCTAGAAAATATTGTTTTATTGTAAAAGAACTCCTGATGGCTCTATATGTGCAAGCAGAAGTATTTCTATGTCATTGTAGAAGTATTTCTGTATTATTGCTTTATTATAAAAGAACTCATGATGGCTACTATATTGCAAGTAGAACGATTTTTTATATTATTCTAATATTTGAGAGTACTAAAAACACTCTAACCTCGAAAATATTGTTTTATTATAAAAGAACTTATAAGGGCCACAATATGTGCAATTAGAAGTATATCAATATTATTGTTTTATTATAAAAGTACTTATGATGGCTACTATATTGCAAGTAGAAATATTTTCTATACTATTCCAATATTTGAGAGTACTTAAAATACTCTAACCTAGAAAATATTGTTTTATTGTAAAAGAACTCATGCTGGCTACTATATTGCAAGCAGAAGAATTTCTGTATTATTGTTTTATTATAAAAGAACTTATAATGGCTACTAAATTGCAAGTAGAACTATTTTTTATATTATTCTAATATTTGAGAGTACTTAAAACACTCTAACCTCGAAAATATTGTTTTATTGTAAAAGAACTTATAATGGCCACAATATGTGAAATTAGAAGTATATCAATATTATTGTTTTATTATAAAAGAACTTATAATGGCTACTATATTGCAAGTAGAAACATTTTCTATAGTATTCTAATATTTCAGAGTACTTAAAATACTCTAACCTAGAAAATATTGTTTTATTGAAAAAGAACTCATGATGGCTTCTATATGTGCAAGCAGAAGTATTTCTATGTCATTGTAGAAGTATTTCTATATTATTGTTTTATTGTAAAGAACTTATAATGGCTACTATATATGCAAGTAGAAGTATTTCTATATTATTGTTTTATTTTAAAATAACTTTTGATTGCTACTATATTGCAAGCAGAAGTATTTTCTGTAATATTGTTCTATTATGAAAGAACTTATAATGGCCACAATATGTGCAATTAGAAGTATATCAATATTATTGTTTTATTATAAAAGAACTTATAATGGCTACTATATTGCAAGTAGAAACATTTTCTATATTATTCTAATATTTGAGAGTACTTAAAATACTCTAATCTAGAAAATATTGTTTTATTGTAAAAGAACTCATGATGGCTTCTATATGTGCAAGCAGAAGTATTTCTATGTCATTGTAGAAGTATTTCTGCATTATTGCTTTATTATAAAAGAACTTATGATGGTTACTATATTGCAAGTAGAAATATTTTCTATATTATTATAATATTTGAGAGTACTTAAAATACTCTAACCTAGAAAATATTGTTTTATTGTAAAAGAACTCATGCTGGCTACTATATTGCAAGCAGAAGAATTTCTGTATTATTGTTTTATTATAAAAGAACTTATAATGGCTACTAAATTGCAAGTAGAACTATTTTTTATATTATTCTAATATTTGAGAGTACTTAAAACACTCTAACCTCGAAAATATTGTTTTATTATAAAAGAACTTATAA
The DNA here is from genome assembly GCA_963942575.1 of Priocnemis perturbator. NCBI lineage: Eukaryota > Metazoa > Arthropoda > Insecta > Hymenoptera > Pompilidae > Priocnemis > Priocnemis perturbator. Next base: position 973,926 of record OZ012651.1, read on the forward strand.
TGGCCACAATATGTGAAATTAGAAGTATATCAATATTATTGTTTTATTATAAAAGAACTTATAATGGCTACTATATTGCAAGTAGAAACATTTTCTATAGTATTCTAATATTTCAGAGTACTTAAAATACTCTAACCTAGAAAATATTGTTTTATTGAAAAAGAACTCATGATGGCTTCTATATGTGCAAGCAGAAGTATTTCTATGTCATTGTAGAAGTATTTCTATATTATTGTTTTATTGTAAAGAACTTATGATGGCTACTATATATGCAAGTAGAAGTATTTCTATATTATTGTTTTATTTTAAAATAACTTATGATGGCTACTATATTGCAAGAAGAAGTATTTTCTGTATTATTGTTTTATTATAAAAGAACTTATAATGGCTACTATACATGCGAGTAGAAGTATTTCTATGTTATTGTTTTATTATAAAAGAACTTATAATGGCTATTATATGTGCAAGTAGAAGCATATCAATGTTATTGTTTTATTTAAAAATAACTTATGATGGCTACTATATTGCAAGCAGAAATATTTTCTGTATTATTGTTTTATTATAAAAGAACTTAGAATGGCTACTATATTGCAAGTAGATACATTTTCTATATTATTCTAATATTTGAGAGTACTTATAATACTCTAACCTAGAAAATATTGTTTTATTGTAAAAGAACTCATGATGGCTTCTATATGTGCAAGCAGAAGTATTTCTATGTCATTGTAGAAGTATTTCTGTATTATTGCTTTATTATAAAAGAACTCATGATGGCTACTATATTGCAAGTAGAAATATTTTCTATATTATTCTAATATTTGAGAGTACTTAAAATACTCTAACCTAGAAAATATTGTTTTATTGAAAAAGAACTCATGATGGCTTGTATATGTGCAAGCAGAAGTATTTCTATGTCATTGTAGAAGTATTTCTATATTATTGTTTTATTGTAAAGAACTTATGATGGCTACTATATATGCAAATAGAAGTATTTTCTGTAATATTGTTTTATTATGAAAGAACTTATAATGGCCACAATATGTGCAATTAGAAGTATATCAATATTATTGTTTTATTATAAAAGAACTTATAATGGCTACTATATTGCAAGTAGAACTATTTTTTATATTATTCTAATATTTGAGAGTACTTAAAACACTATAACCTCGAAAATATTGTTTTATTATAAAAGAACTTATAATGGCCACAATATGTGCAATTAGAAGTATATCATTATTATTGTTTTATTATAAAAGAACTTATAATGGCTACTATATTGCAAGTAGAAACATTTTCTATATTATTCTAATATTTGAGAGTACTTAAAATACTCTAACCTAGAAAATATTGTTTTATTGTAAAAGAACTCATGATGGCTTCTATATGTGCAAGCAGAAGTATTTCTATGTCATTGTAGAAGTATTTCTGCATTATTGCTTTATTATAAAAGAACTTATGATGGCTACTATATTGCAAGTAGAACTATTTTTTATATTATTCTAATATTTGAGAGTACTTAAAACACTCTAACCTCGAAAATATTGTTTTATTATAAAAGAACTTATAATGGCCACAATATGTGCAATTAGAAGTATATCAATATTATTGTTTTATTATAAAAGAACTTATAATGGCTACTATATTGCAAGTACAAACATTTTCTATATTATTCTAATATTTGAGAGTACTTAAAATACTCTAATCAAGAAAATATTGCTTTATTATAAAAGTACTTATGATGGCTACTATATAGCAAGTAGAAATATTTTCTATATTATTAAATATTTGAGAGTACTTAAAATATTCTAACCTAGAAAATATTGTTTTATTTTAAAAGAACTTATGATGGCTACTATAAGTGAAAGTATAAATATTTTCCATGTTATTTTTTTATTTTAAAATAACTTATGATGGCTACTATATTGCAAGCAGAAATATTTTCTGTAATATTGTTTTATTATAAAAGAACTTATAATGGCTACTATATGTGCAATTAGAAGTATATCTATATTATTGTTTTATTATAAAAGAACCTGTGATGGCTACTATATTGCAAGCAGAAGTATTTTCTATATTATTCTAATATTTGAGAGTGCTTAAAACACTCTAACCTCGAAAATATTGTTTTATTGTAAAAGAACTCATGATGGCTTCTATATGTACAAGCAGAAGAATTTCTGTATTATTGTTTTATTATAAAAGAACTTATAATTTCTACTATATTGCAAGTAGAACTATTTTTTATATTATTCTAATATTTGAGAGTACTTAAAACACTATAACCTCGAAAATATTGTTTTATTATAAAAGAACTTATAATGGCCACAATATGTGCAATTAGAAGTATATCATTATTATTGTTTTATTATAAAAGAACTTATAATGGCTACTATATTGCAAGTAGAAACATTTTCTATATTATTCTAATATTTGAGAGTACTTAAAATACTCTAACCTAGAAAATATTGTTTTATTGTAAAAGAACTCATGATGGCTTCTATATGTGCAAGCAGAAGTATTTCTATGTCATTGTAGAAGTATTTCTGCATTATTGCTTTATTATAAAAGAACTTATGATGGCTACTATATAGCAAGTAGAACTATTTTTTATATTATTCTAATATTTGAGAGTACTTAAAACACTCTAACCTCGAAAATATTGTTTTATTATAAAAGAACTTATAAGGGCCACAATATGTGCAATTAGAAGTATATCAATATTATTGTTTTATTATAAAAGTACTTATGATGGCTACTATATTGCAAGTAGAAATATTTTCTATATTATTCCAATATTTGAGAGTACTTAAAATATTCTAACCTGGAAAATATTGTTTTATTTTAAAAGAACTTATGATGGCTACTATATTGCAAGCAGAAGTATTTTCTGTATTATTGTTTTATTATAAAAGAACTTATAATGGCTACTATATTGCAAGTAGAACTATTTTTTATATTATTCTAATATTTGAGAGGACTTAAAACACTCTAACCTCGAAAATATTGTTTTATTATAAAACAACTTATAATGGCCACATTATGTGCAATTAGAAGTATATCAATATTATTGTTTTATTATAAAAGAACTTATAATGGCCACAATATGTGCAATTAGAAGTATATCAATATTATTGTTTTATTATAAAAGAACTTATAATGGCTACTATATTGCAAGTAGAAACATTTTCTATACTATTCTAATATTTGAGAGTACTTAAAATACTCTAACCTAGAAAATATTGTTTTATTGTAAAAGAACTCATGATGGCTTCTATATGTACAAGCAGAAGAATTTCTATGTCATTGTAGAAGTATTTCTGCATTATTGCTTTATTATAAAAGAACTTATGATGGCTACTATATTGCAAGTAGAAATATTTTCTATATTATTAAAATATTTGAGAGTACTTAAAATACTCTAACCTAGAAAATATTGTTTTATTGTAAAAGAACTCATGCTGGCTACTATATTGCAAGCAGAAGAATTTCTGTATTATTGTTTTATTATAAAAGAACTTATAATGGCTACTAAATTGCAAGTAGAACTATTTTTTATATTATTCTAATATTTGAGAGTACTTAAAACACTCTAACCTCGAAAATATTGTTTTATTACAAAAGAACTTATAATGGCCACAATATGTGCAATTAGAAGTATATCAATATTATTGTTTTATTATAAAAGAACTTATAATGGCTACTATATTGCAAGTAGAAACATTTTCTATAGTATTCTAATATTTGAGAGTACTTAAAATACTCTAACCTAGAAAACATTGTTTTATTGAAAAAGAACTCATGATGGCTTGTATATGTGCAAGCAGAAGTATTTCTATGTCATTGTAGAAGTATTTCTATATTATTGTTTTATTTTAAAATAACTTATGATTGCTACTATTTTGCAAGCAGAAGTATTTTCTGTAATATTGTTTTATTATGAAAGAACTTATAATGGCCACAATATGTGCAATTAGAAGTATATCAATATTATTGTTTTATTATAAAAGAACTTATAATGGCTACTATATTGCAAGTAGATACATTTTCTATATTATTCTAATATTTGAGAGTACTTATAATACTCTAACCTAGAAAATATTGTTTTATTGTAAAAGAACTCATGATGGCTTCTATATGTGCAAGCAGAAGTATTTCTATGTCATTGTAGAAGTATTTCTGTATTATTGCTTTATTATAAAAGAACTCATGATGGCTACTATATTGCAAGTATAACTATTTTTTATATTATTCTAATATTTGAGAGTACTAATAACACTCTAACCTCGAAAATATTGTTTTATTATAAAAGAACTTATAAGGGCCACAATATGTGCAATTAGAAGTATATCAATATTATTGTTTTATTATAAAAGTACTTATGATGGCTACTATATTGCAAGTAGAAATATTTTCTATATTATTCCAATATTTGAGAGTACTTAAAATATTCTAACCTGGAAAATATTGTTTTATTTTAAAAGAACTTATGATGGCTACTATATTGCACTCAGAAGTATTTTCTGTATTATTGTTTTATTATAAAAGAACTTATAATGGCTACTATACATGCGAGTAGAAGTATTTCTATGTTATTGTTTTATTATAAAAGAACTTATAATGGCTATTATATGTGCAAGTAGAAGCATATCAATGTTATTGTTTTATTTAAAAATAACTTATGATGGCTACTATATTGCAAGCAGAAATATTTTCTGTATTATTGTTTTATTATAAAAGAACTTAGAATGGCTACTATATTGCAAGTAGATACATTTTCTATATTATTCTAATATTTGAGAGTACTTATAATACTCTAACCTAGAAAATATTGTTTTATTGTAAAAGAACTCATGATGGCTTCTATATGTGCAAGCAGAAGTATTTCTATGTCATTGTAGATGTATTTCTGTATTATTGCTTTATTATAAAAGAACTCATGATGGCTACTATGTTGCAAGTAGAAATATTTTCTATATTATTCTAATATTTGAGAGTACTTAAAATACTCTAACCTAGAAAATATTGTTTTATTGAAAAAGAACTCATGATGGCTTGTATATGTGCAAGCAGAAGTATTTCTATGTCATTGTAGAAGTATTTCTATATTATTGTTTTATTGTAAAGAACTTATGATGGCTACTATATATGCAAATAGAAGTATTTTCTGTAATATTGTTTTATTATGAAAGAACTTATAATGGCCACAATATGTGCAATTAGAAGTATATCAATATTATTGTTTTATTATAAAAGAACTTATAATGGCTACTATATTGCAAGTAGAACTATTTTTTATATTATTCTAATATTTGAGAGTACTTAAAACACTATAACCTCGAAAATATTGTTTTATTATAAAAGAACTTATAATGGCCACAATATGTGCAATTAGAAGTATATCATTATTATTGTTTTATTATAAAAGAACTTATAATGGCTACTATATTGCAAGTAGAAACATTTTCTATATTATTCTAATATTTGAGAGTACTTAAAATACTCTAACCTAGAAAATATTGTTTTATTGTAAAAGAACTCATGATGGCTTCTATATGTGCAAGCAGAAGTATTTCTATGTCATTGTAGAAGTATTTCTGCATTATTGCTTTATTATAAAAGAACTTATGATGGCTACTATATTGCAAGTAGAACTATTTTTTATATTATTCTAATATTTGAGAGTACTTAAAACACTCTAACCTCGAAAATATTGTTTTATTATAAAAGAACTTATAATGGCCACAATATGTGCAATTAGAAGTATATCAATATTATTGTTTTATTATAAAAGAACTTATAATGGCTACTATATTGCAAGTACAAACATTTTCTATATTATTCTAATATTTGAGAGTACTTAAAATACTCTAATCAAGAAAATATTGCTTTATTATAAAAGTACTTATGATGGCTACTATATAGCAAGTAGAAATATTTTCTATATTATTAAATATTTGAGAGTACTTAAAATATTCTAACCTAGAAAATATTGTTTTATTTTAAAAGAACTTATGATGGCTACTATAAGTGAAAGTATAAATATTTTCCATGTTATTTTTTTATTTTAAAATAACTTATGATGGCTACTATATTGCAAGCAGAAATATTTTCTGTAATATTGTTTTATTATAAAAGAACTTATAATGGCTACTATATGTGCAATTATAAGTATATCTATATTATTGTTTTATTATAAAAGAACCTGTGATGGCTACTATATTGCAAGCAGAAGTATTTTCTATATTATTCTAATATTTGAGAGTGCTTAAAACACTCTAACCTCGAAAATATTGTTTTATTGTAAAAGAACTCATGATGGCTTCTATATGTACAAGCAGAAGAATTTCTGTATTATTGTTTTATTATAAAAGAACTTATAATTTCTACTATATTGCAAGTAGAACTATTTTTTATATTATTCTAATATTTGAGAGTACTTAAAACACTATAACCTCGAAAATATTGTTTTATTATAAAAGAACTTATAATGGCCACAATATGTGCAATTAGAAGTATATCATTATTATTGTTTTATTATAAAAGAACTTATAATGGCTACTATATTGCAAGTAGAAACATTTTCTATATTATTCTAATATTTGAGAGTACTTAAAATACTCTAACCTAGAAAATATTGTTTTATTGTAAAAGAACTCATGATGGCTTCTATATGTGCAAGCAGAAGTATTTCTATGTCATTGTAGAAATATTTCTGCATTATTGCTTTATTATAAAAGAACTTATGATGGCTACTAAATTGCAAGTAGAACTATTTTTTATATTATTCTAATATTTGAGAGTACTTAAAACACTCTAACCTCGAAAATATTGTTTTATTACAAAAGAACTTATAATGGCTTGTATATGTGCAAGCAGAAGTATTTCTATGTCATTGTAGAAGTATTTCTATATTATTGTTTTATTGTAAAGAACTTATGATGGCTACTATATATGCAAATAGAAGTATTTTCTGTAATATTGTTTTATTATGAAAGAACTTATAATGGCCACAATATGTGCAATTAGAAGTATATCAATATTATTGTTTTATTATAAAAGAACTTATAATGGCTACTATATTGCAAGTAGAACTATTTTTTATATTATTCTAATATTTGAGAGTACTTAAAACACTATAACCTCGAAAATATTGTTTTATTATAAAAGAACTTATAATGGCCACAATATGTGCAATTAGAAGTATATCATTATTATTGTTTTATTATAAAAGAACTTATAATGGCTACTATATTGCAAGTAGAAACATTTTCTATATTATTCTAATATTTGAGAGTACTTAAAATACTCTAACCTAGAAAATATTGTTTTATTGTAAAAGAACTCATGATGGCTTCTATATGTGCAAGCAGAAGTATTTCTATGTCATTGTAGAAGTATTTCTGTATTATTGCTTTATTATAAAAGAACTTATGATGGCTACTATATTGCAAGTAGATATATTTTCTATATTATTCTAATATTTGAGAGTACTTAAAATACTCTAACCTAGAAATAATGTTTTATTGTAAAAGAACTCATGCTGGCTACTATATTGCAAGCAGAAGAATTTCTGTATTATTGTTTTATTATAAAAGAACTTATAATGGCTACTAAATTGCAAGTAGAACTATTTTTTATATTATTCTAATATTTGAGAGTACTTAAAACACTCTAACCTCGAAAATATTGTTTTATTATGAAAGAACTTATAATGGCCACAATATGTGCAATTAGAAGTATATCAATATTATTGTTTTATTATAAAAGAACTTATAATGGCTACTATATTGCAAGTAGAAACATTTTCTATATTATTCTAATAATTGAGAGTACTTAAAATACTCTAATCAAGAAAATATTGCTTTATTATAAAAGTACTTATGATGGCTACTATATAGCAAGTAGAAATATTTTCTATATTATTAAATATTTGAGAGTACTTAAAATATTCTAACCTAGAAAATATTGTTTTATTTTAAAAGAACTTATGATGGCTACTATATTGCAAGCAGAAGTATTTTCTGTATTATTGTTTTATTATAAAAGAACTTATAATGGCTACTATATATGCAAGTAGGAGTGTTTCAATGTTACTGTTTTATTATAAAAGAACTTATGATGGCTACTATAATGCAAGTAGAAGTATTGTTTATATTATTCTAATATTTGAGAGTACTTAAAATAGTCTAACCTCGAAAATGTTGTTTTATTATAAAAGAACTATTATGGCTACTATATATGCAAGTAGAAGTATTTTCTGTATTATTGTTTTATTATAAAAGAACTTATAATGGCTACTATATGTGCAATTAGAAGTATATCTATATTATTGTTTTATTATAAAAGAACCTATGATGGCTACTATATTGCAAGTAGAACTATTTTCTATATTATTCTAATATTTGAGAGTACTTAAAATACTCTAACCTAGAAAATATTGTTTTATTGTAAAAGAACTCATGATGGCTTCTATATGTACAAGCAGAAGAATTTCTGTATTATTGTTTTATTATAAAAGAACTTATAATGGCTACTAAATTGCAAGTAGAACTATTTTTTATTTTATTCTAATATTTGAGAGTACTTAAAACACTCTAACCTCGAAAATATTGTTTTATTATAAAAGAACTTATAATGGCCACAATATGTGCAATTAGAAGTATATCAATATTATTGCTTTATTATAAAAGAACTTATGATGGCTACTATATTGCAAGTAGAAATATTTACTATATTATTCTAATATTTGAGAGTACTTAAAATAGTCTAACCTCGAAAATGTTGTTTTATTATGAAAGAACTTATGATGAGTACTTATGACTCTAACCTAGAAAATATAGTTTTATTGTAAAAGAACTCATGATGGCTTCTATATGTGCAAGCAGAAGTATTTCTATGTCATTGTAGAAGTATTTCTGTATTATTGCTTTATTATAAAAGAACTTATGATGGCTTCTATATGTGCAAGTAGAAGTATTTCTATATTATTGTTTTATTTTAAAATAACTTTTGATTGCTACTATATTGCAATCAGAAGTATTTTCTGTAATATTGTTTTATTATGAAAGAACTTATAATGGCCACAATATGTGCAATTAGAAGTATATCAATATTATTGTTTTATTATGAAAGAACTTATAATGGCTACTATATTGCAAGTAGAAACATTATCTATATTATTCTAATATTTGAGAGTACTTAAAATACTCTTACCTAGAAAATATTGTTTTATTGTAAAAGAACTCATGATGGCTTCTATATGTGCAAGCAGAAGTATTTCTATGTCATTGTAGAAGTATTTCTGTATTATTGCTTTATTATAAAAGAACTCATGATGGCTACTATATTGCAAGTAGAACTATTTTTTATATTATTCTAATATTTGAGAGTACTTAAAACACTCTAACCTCGAAAATATTGTTTTATTATAAAAGAACTTATAAGGGCCACAATATGTGGAATTAGAAGTATATCAATATTATTGTTTTATTATAAAAGTACTTATGATGGCTACTATATTGCAAGTAGAAATATTTTCTATATTATTCCAATATTTGAGAGTACTTAAAATATTCTAACCTGGAAAATATTGTTTTATTATAAAAGAACTTATAATGGCTACTATATTGCAAGTAAAACTATTTTTTATATTATTCTAATATTTGAGAGTACTTAAAACACTCTAACCTCGAAAATATTGTTTTATTATAAAACAACTTATAATGGCCACAATATGTGCAATTAGAAGTATATCAATATTATTGTTTTATTATAAAAGAACTTATAATGGCCACAATATGTGCAATTAGAAGTATATCAATATTATTGTTTTATTATAAAAGAACTTATAATGGCTACTATATTGCAAGTAGAAACATTTTCTATACTATTCTAATATTTGAGAGTACTTAAAATATTCTAACCTAGAAAATATTGTTTTATTGTAAAAGAACTCATGATGGCTTCTATATGTACAAGCAGAAGAATTTCTGTATTATTGTTTTATTATAAAAGAACTTATAATGGCTACTATATGTGCAATTAGAAGTATATCTATATTATTGTTTTATTATAAAAGAACCTATGATGGCTACTATATTGCAAGTAAAACTATTTTTTATATTATTCTAATATTTGAGAGTACTTAAAACACTATAACCTCGAAAATATTGTTTTATTATAAAAGAACTTATAATGGCCACAATATGTGCAATTAGAAGTATATCAATATTATTGTTTTATTATAAAAGAACTTATAATGGCTTCTATATGTGCAAGCAGAAGTATTTCTATGTCATTGTAGAAGTATTTCTGTATTATTGCTTTATTATAAAAGAACTCATGATGGCTACTATATTGCAAGTAGAACTATTTTTTATATTATTCTAATATTTGAGAGTACTTAAAACACTCTAACCTCGAAAATATTGTTTTATTATAAAAGAACTTATAATGGCCACAATATGTGAAATTAGAAGTATATCAATATTATTGTTTTATTATAAAAGAACTTATAATGGCTACTATATTGCAAGTAGAAATATTTTCTATATTATTAAAATATTTGAGAGTACTTAAAATACTCTAACCTAGAAAATATTGTTTTATTGTAAAAGAACTCATGCTGGCTACTATATTGCAAGTAGAAGTATTTTCTGTATTATTGTTTTATTATAAAAGAACTTATAATGGCTACTATATGTGCAATTAGAAGTATATCTATATTATTGTTTTATTATAAAAGAACTTATAATGACTACTATATTGCAAGTAGAAACATTTTCTATATTATTCTAATATTTGAGAGTACTTAAAATACTCTAATCAAGAAAATATTGCTTTATTATAAAAGTACTTATGATGGCTACTATATTGCAAGTAGAAATATTTTCTATATTATTCCAATATTTGAGAGTACTTAAAATATTCTAACCTGGAAAATATTGTTTTATTATAAAAGAACTTATAATGGCTACTATATTGCAAGTAGAACTATTTTTTATATTATTCTAATATTTGAGAGTACTTAAAACACTCTAACCTCGAAAATATTGTTTTATTATAAAACAACTTATAATGGCCACAATATGTGCAATTAGAAGTATATCAATATTATTGTTTTATTATAAAAGAACTTATAATGGCCACAATATGTGCAATTAGAAGTATATCAATATTATTGTTTTATTATAAAAGAACTTATAATGGCTACTATATTGCAAGTAGAAACATTTTCTATACTATTCTAATATTTGAGAGTACTTAAAATACTCTAACCTAGAAAATATTGTTTTATTGTAAAAGAACTCATGATGGCTTCTATATGTACAAGCAGAAGAATTTCTGTATTATTGTTTTATTATAAAAGAACTTATAATGGCCACAATATGTGCAATTAGAAGTATATCAATATTATTGTTTTATTATAAAAGAACTTATAATGGCTACTATATTGCAAGTAGAACTATTTTTTATATTATTCTAATATTTGAGAATACTTAAAACACTATAACCTCGAAAATATTGTTTTATTATAAAAGAACTTATAATGGCCACAATATGTGCAATTAGAAGTATAACAATATTATTGTTTTATTATAAAAGAACTTATAATGGCTACTATATTGCAAGTAGAAACATTTTCTATATTATTCTAATATTTGAGAGTACTTAAAATACTCTAATCAAGAAAATATTGCTTTATTATAAAAGTACTTATGATGGCTACTATATAGCAAGTAGAAATATTTTCTATATTATTAAATATTCGAGAGTACTTAAAATATTCTAACCTAGAAAGTATTGTTTTATTTTAAAAGAACTTATGATGGCTACTATATTGCAAGCAGAAGTATTTTCTGTATTATTGTTTTATTATAAAAGAACTTATAATGGCTACTATATATGCAAGTAGGAGTGTTTCAATGTAACTGTTTTATTATAAAAGAACTTATGATGGCTACTATAATGCAAGTAGAAGTATTGTTTATATTATTCTAATATTTGAGAGTACTTAAAATAGTCTAACCTCGAAAATGTTGTTTTATTATGAAAGAACTTATGATGGCTACTATAAGTGAAAGTATAAATATTTTCCATGTTATTGTTTTATTTTAAAATAACTTATGATGGCTACTATATTGCAAGAAGAAGTATTTTCTGTAATATTGTTTTATTATAAAAGAACTTACAATGGCTACTATATGTGCAATTAGAAGTATATCTATATTATTGTTTTATTATAAAAGAACCTATGATGGCTACTATATTGCAAGTAGAACTATTTTCTATATTATTCTAATATTTGAGTGTACTTAAAATACTCTAATCAAGACAATATTACTTTATTATAAAACTACTTATGATGGCCACTATATTGCAAGTAGAAATATTTTCTATATTATTCCAATATTTGAGAGTACTTAAAATATTCTAACCTGGAAAATATTGTTTTATTTTAAAAGAACTTACGATGGCTACTATAAGTGAAAGTATAAATATTTTCCATGTTATTGTTTTATTTTAAAATAACTTATGATGGCTTCTATATGTGCAAGCAGAAGTATTTCTATGTCATTGTAGAAGTATTTCTATATTATTGTTTTATTGTAAAGAACTTATGATGGCTACTATATATGCAAGTAGAAGTATTTCTATATTATTGTTTTATTTTAAAATAACTTATGATTGCTACTATAATGCAAGCAGAAGTATTTTCTGTAATATTGTTTTATTATGAAAGAATTTATAATGGCCACAATATGTGCAATTAGAAGTATATCAATATTATTGTTTTATTATAAAAGAACTTATAATGGCTACTATATTGCAAGTAGAAACATTTTCTATATTATTCTAATATTTGAGAGTACTTAAAATACTCTAATCAAGAAAATATTGCTTTATTATAAAAGTACTTATGATGAGTACTTATGACTCTAACCTAGAAAATATAGTTTTATTGTAAAAGATTTGTTTATGATGGCTTCTATATGTGCAAGCAGAAGTATTTCTATGTCATTGTAGAAGTATTTCTGTATTATTGCTTTATTATAAAAGAACTTATGATGGCTTCTATATGTGCAAGCAGAAGTATTTCTATGTCATTGTAGAAGTATATCTGCATTATTGCTTTATTATAAAAGAACTTATGATGGCTACTATATTGCAAGTAGAAATATTTTCTATATTATTCTAATATTTGAGAGTACTTAAAACACTCTAACCTCGAAAATATTGTTTTATTATAAAAGAACTTATAATGGCCACAATATGTGCAATTAGAAGTATATCAATATTATTGTTTTATTATAAAAGAACTTATAATGGCTACTATATTGCAAGTAGAAACATTTTCTATAGTATTATAATATTTGAGAGTATTTAAAATACTCTAACCTAGAAAATATTGTTTTATTGAAAAAGAACTCATGATGGCTTCTATATGTGCAAGCAGAAGTGTTTCTATGTCATTGTAGAAGTATTTCTATATTATTGTTTTATTTTAAAGAACTTATGATGGCTACTATATATGCAAGTAGAAGTATTTCTATATTATTGTTTTATTTTAAAATAACTTATGATTGCTACTATATTGCAAGCAGAAGTATTTTCTGTAATATTGTTTTATTATGAAAGAATTTATAATGGCCACAATATGTGCAATTAGAAGTATATCAATATTATTGTTTTATTATAAAAGAACTTATAATGGCTACTATATTGCAAGTAGAAATATTTTCTATATTATTCCAATATTTGAGAGTACTTAAAATATTCTAACCTGGAAAATATTGTTTTATTATAAAAGAACTTATAATGGCTACTATATTGCAAGTAAAACTATTTTTTATATTATTCTAATATTTGAGAGTACTTAAAACACTCTAACCTCGAAAATATTGTTTTATTATAAAACAACTTATAATGGCCACAATATGTGCAATTAGAAGTATATCAATATTATTGTTTTATTATAAAAGAACTTATAATGGCCACAATATGTGCAATTAGAAGTATATCAATATTATTGTTTTATTATAAAAGAACTTATAATGGCTACTATATTGCAAGTAGAAACATTTTCTATACTATTCTAATATTTGAGAGTACTTAAAATATTCTAACCTAGAAAATATTGTTTTATTGTAAAAGAACTCATGATGGCTTCTATATGTACAAGCAGAAGAATTTCTGTATTATTGTTTTATTATAAAAGAACTTATAATGGCTACTATATGTGCAATTAGAAGTATATCTATATTATTGTTTTATTATAAAAGAACCTATGATGGCTACTATATTGCAAGTAAAACTATTTTTTATATTATTCTAATATTTGAGAGTACTTAAAACACTATAACCTCGAAAATATTGTTTTATTATAAAAGAACTTATAATGGCCACAATATGTGCAATTAGAAGTATATCAATATTATTGTTTTATTATAAAAGAACTTATAATGGCTTCTATATGTGCAAGCAGAAGTATTTCTATGTCATTGTAGAAGTATTTCTGTATTATTGCTTTATTATAAAAGAACTCATGATGGCTACTATATTGCAAGTAGAACTATTTTTTATATTATTCCAATATTTGAGAGTACTTAAAACACTCTAACCTCGAAAATATTGTTTTATTATAAAAGAACTTATAATGGCCACAATATGTGAAATTAGAAGTATATCAATATTATTGTTTTATTATAAAAGAACTTATAATGGCTACTATATTGCAACTAGAAATATTTTCTATATTATTAAAATATTTGAGAGTACTTAAAATACTCTAACCTAGAAAATATTGTTTTATTGTAAAAGAACTCATGCTGGCTACTATATTGCAAGTAGAAGTATTTTCTGTATTATTGTTTTATTATAAAAGAACTTATAATGGCTACTATATGTGCAATTAGAAGTATATCTATATTATTGTTTTATTATAAAAGAACTTATAATGACTACTATATTGCAAGTAGAAACATTTTCTATATTATTCTAATATTTGAGAGTACTTAAAATACTCTAATCAATAAAATATTGCTTTATTATAAAAGTACTTATGATGGCTACTATATTGCAAGTAGAAATATTTTCTATATTATTCCAATATTTGAGAGTACTTAAAATATTCTAACCTGGAAAATATTGTTTTATTATAAAAGAACTTATAATGGCTACTATATTGCAAGTAGAACTATTTTTTATATTATTCTAATATTTGAGAGTACTTAAAACACTCTAACCTCGAAAATATTGTTTTATTATAAAACAACTTATAATGGCCACAATATGTGCAATTAGAAGTATATCAATATTATTGTTTTATTATAAAAGAACTTATAATGGCCACAATATGTGCAATTAGAAGTATATCAATATTATTGTTTTATTATAAAAGAACTTATAATGGCTACTATATTGCAAGTAGAAACATTTTCTATACTATTCTAATATTTGAGAGTACTTAAAATACTCTAACCTAGAAAATATTGTTTTATTGTAAAAGAACTCATGATGGCTTCTATATGTACAAGCAGAAGAATTTCTGTATTATTGTTTTATTATAAAAGAACTTATAATGGCTACTATATTGCAAGTAGAACTATTTTTTATATTATTCTAATATTTGAGAATACTTAAAACACTATAACCTCGAAAATATTGTTTTATTATAAAAGAACTTATAATGGCCACAATATGTGCAATTAGAAGTATAACAATATTATTGTTTTATTATAAAAGAACTTATAATGGCTACTATATTGCAAGTAGAAACATTTTCTATATTATTCTAATATTTGAGAGTACTTAAAATACTCTAATCAAGAAAATATTGCTTTATTATAAAAGTACTTATGATGGCTACTATATAGCAAGTAGAAATATTTTCTATATTATTAAATATTCGAGAGTACTTAAAATATTCTAACCTAGAAAGTATTGTTTTATTTTAAAAGAACTTATGATGGCTACTATATTGCAAGCAGAAGTATTTTCTGTATTATTGTTTTATTATAAAAGAACTTATAATGGCTACTATATATGCAAGTAGGAGTGTTTCAATGTAACTGTTTTATTATAAAAGAACTTATGATGGCTACTATAATGCAAGTAGAAGTATTGTTTATATTATTCTAATATTTGAGAGTACTTAAAATAGTCTAACCTCGAAAATGTTGTTTTATTATGAAAGAACTTATGATGGCTACTATAAGTGAAAGTATAAATATTTTCCATGTTATTGTTTTATTTTAAAATAACTTATGATGGCTACTATATTGCAAGAAGAAGTATTTTCTGTAATATTGTTTTATTATAAAAGAACTTACAATGGCTACTATATGTGCAATTAGAAGTATATCTATATTATTGTTTTATTATAAAAGAACCTATGATGGCTACTATATTGCAAGTAGAACTATTTTCTATATTATTCTAATATTTGAGTGTACTTAAAATACTCTAATCAAGACAATATTACTTTATTATAAAACTACTTATGATGGCCACTATATTGCAAGTAGAAATATTTTCTATATTATTCCAATATTTGAGAGTACTTAAAATATTCTAACCTGGAAAATATTGTTTTATTTTAAAAGAACTTACGATGGCTACTATAAGTGAAAGTATAAATATTTTCCATGTTATTGTTTTATTTTAAAATAACTTATGATGGCTTCTATATGTGCAAGCAGAAGTATTTCTATGTCATTGTAGAAGTATTTCTATATTATTGTTTTATTGTAAAGAACTTATGATGGCTACTATATATGCAAGTAGAAGTATTTCTATATTATTGTTTTATTTTAAAATAACTTATGATTGCTACTATAATGCAAGCAGAAGTATTTTCTGTAATATTGTTTTATTATGAAAGAATTTATAATGGCCACAATATGTGCAATTAGAAGTATATCAATATTATTGTTTTATTATAAAAGAACTTAGAATGGCTACTATACATGCGAGTAGAAGTATTTCTATGTTATTGTTTTATTAAAAAAGAACTTATAATGCCTATTATATGTGCAAGTAGAAGTATATCAATTTTATTGCTTTATTATAAAAGAACTTATGATGGTTACTATATTGCAATTAGAAGTATTATCTACATTATTCCAATATTTGCGAGTAATTAACATACTCTAACCTAGAAAATGTTGTTTTATTATAAAAGAACTTATAATGGCTACCATATATGCAAGTAGAAGTATTTCTATATTATTGTTTTATTATAAAAGAACTTATAATGGCCACAATATGTGCAATTAGAAGTATATCAATATTATTGTTTTATTATAAAAGAACTTATAATGGCTACTATATTGCAAGTAGAAACATTATCTATATTATTCTAATATTTGAGAGTACTTAAAATACTCTTACCTAGAAAATATTGTTTTATTGTAAAAGAACTCATGATGGCTTCTATATGTGCAAGCAGAAGTATTTCTATGTCATTGTAGAAGTATTTCTGTATTATTGCTTTATTATAAAAGAACTCATGATGGCTACTATATTGCAAGTAGAACTATTTTTTATATTATTCTAATATTTGAGAGTACTTAAAACACTCTAACCTCGAAAATATTGTTTTATTATAAAAGAACTTATAAGGGCCACAATATGTGGAATTAGAAGTATATCAATATTATTGTTTTATTATAAAAGTACTTATGATGGCTACTATATTGCAAGTAGAAATATTTTCTATATTATTCCAATATTTGAGAGTACTTAAAATATTCTAACCTGGAAAATATTGTTTTATTATAAAAGAACTTATAATGGCTACTATATTGCAAGTAAAACTATTTTTTATATTATTCTAATATTTGAGAGTACTTAAAACACTCTAACCTCGAAAATATTGTTTTATTATAAAACAACTTATAATGGCCACAATATGTGCAATTAGAAGTATATCAATATTATTGTTTTATTATAAAAGAACTTATAATGGCCACAATATGTGCAATTAGAAGTATATCAATATTATTGTTTTATTATAAAAGAACTTATAATGGCTACTATATTGCAAGTAGAAACATTTTCTATACTATTCTAATATTTGAGAGTACTTAAAATATTCTAACCTAGAAAATATTGTTTTATTGTAAAAGAACTCATGATGGCTTCTATATGTACAAGCAAAGAATTTCTGTATTATTGTTTTATTATAAAAGAACTTATAATGGCTACTATATGTGCAATTAGAAGTATATCTATATTATTGTTTTATTATAAAAGAACCTATGATGGCTACTATATTGCAAGTAAAACTATTTTTTATATTATTCTAATATTTGAGAGTACTTAAAACACTATAACCTCGAAAATATTGTTTTATTATAAAAGAACTTATAATGGCCACAATATGTGCAATTAGAAGTATATCAATATTATTGTTTTATTATAAAAGAACTTATAATGGCTTCTATATGTGCAAGCAGAAGTATTTCTATGTCATTGTAGAAGTATTTCTGTATTATTGCTTTATTATAAAAGAACTCATGATGGCTACTATATTGCAAGTAGAACTATTTTTTATATTATTCTAATATTTGAGAGTACTTAAAACACTCTAACCTCGAAAATATTGTTTTATTATAAAAGAACTTATAATGGCCACAATATGTGAAATTAGAAGTATATCAATATTATTGTTTTATTATAAAAGAACTTATAATGGCTACTATATTGCAAGTAGAAACATTTTCTATACTATTCTAATATTTGAGAGTACTTAAAATACTCTAACCTAGAAAATATTGTTTTATTGTAAAAGAACTCATGATGGCTTCTATATGTACAAGCAGAAGAATTTCTGTATTATTGTTTTATTATAAAAGAACTTATAATGGCTACTATATGTGCAATTAGAAGTATATCTATATTATTGTTTTATTATAAAAGAACCTATGATGGCTACTATATTGCAAGTAAAACTATTTTTATATTATTCTAATATTTGAGAGTACTTAAAACACTATAACCTCGAAAATATTGTTTTATTATAAAAGAACTTATAATGGCCACAATATGTGCAATTAGAAGTATATCAATATTATTGTTTTATTATAAAAGAACTTATAATGGCTACTATATTGCAAGTAGAAATATTTTCTATATTATTCCAATATTTGAGAGTACTTAAAATATTCTAACCTGGAAAATATTGTTTTATTTTAAAAGAACTTATGATGGCAACTATATTGCAAGCAGACGTATTTTCTGTATTATTGTTTTATTATAAAAGAACTTATAATGGCTACTATATTGCAAGTAGAACTATTTTTTATATTATTCTAATATTTGAGAGTACTTAAAACACTCTAACCTCGAAAATATTGTTTTATTATAAAACAACTTATAATGGCCACATTATGTGCAATTAGAAGTATATCAATATTATTGTTTTATTATAAAAGAACTTATAATGGCCACAATATGTGCAATTAGAAGTATATCAATATTATTGTTTTATTATAAAAGAACTTATAATGGCTACTATATTGCAAGTAGAAACATTTTCTATACTATTCTAATATTTGAGAGTACTTAAAATACTCTAACCTAGAAAATATTGTTTTATTGTAAAAGAACTCATGATGGCTTCTATATGTACAAGCAGAAGAATTTCTGTATTATTGTTTTATTATAAAAGAACTTATAATGGCTACTATATTGCAAGTAGAACTATTTTTTATATTATTCTAATATTTGAGAGTACTTAAAACACTATAACCTCGAAAATATTGTTTTATTATAAAAGAACTTATAATGGCCACAATATGTGCAATTAGAAGTATATCATTATTATTGTTTTATTATAAAAGAACCTATGATGGCTACTATATTGCAAGTAAAACTATTTTTTATATTATTCTAATATTTGAGAGTACTTAAAACACTATAACCTCGAAAATATTGTTTTATTATAAAAGAACTTATAATGGCCACAATATGTGCAATTAGAAGTATATCAATATTATTGTTTTATTATAAAAGAACTTATAATGGCTACTATATTGCAAGTAGAAACATTTTCTATATTATTCTAATATTTGAGAGTACTTAAAATACTCTAATCAAGAAAATATTGCTTTATTATAAAAGTACTTATGATGGCTACTATATAGCAAGTAGAAATATTTTCTATATTATTAAATATTTGAGAGTACTTAAAATATTCTAACCTAGAAAATATTGTTTTATTTTAAAGAACTTATGATGGCTACTATATTGCAAGCAGAAGTATTTTCTGTATTATTGTTTTATTATAAAAGAACTTATAATGGCTACTATATATGCAAGTAGGAGTGTTTCAATGTTACTGTTTTATTATAAAAGAACTTATGATGGCTACTATAATGCAAGTAGAAGTATTGTTTATATTATTCTAATATTTGAGAGTACTTAAAATAGTCTAACCTCTAAAATCTTGTTTTATTATAAAAGAACTATTATGGCTACTATATATGCAAGTAGAAGTATTTTCTGTATTATTGTTTTATTATAAAAGAACTTATAATGGCTACTATATGTGCAATTAGAAGTATATCTATATTATTGTTTTATTATAAAAGAACCTATGATGGCTACTATATTGCAAGTAGAACTATTTTCTATATTATTCTAATATTTGAGTGTACTTAAAATACTCTAATCAAGACAATATTACTTTATTATAAAACTACTTATGATGGCCACTATAATGCAAGTAGAAATATTTTCTATATTATTCCAATATTTGAGAGTACTTAAAACATTCTAACCTGGAAAATATTGTTTTATTTTAAAAGAACTTACGATGGCTACTATAAGTGAAAGTATAAATATTTTCCATGTTATTGTTTTATTTTAAAATAACTTATGATGGCTTCGATATGTGCAAGCAGAAGTATTTCTATGTCATTGTAGAAGTATTTCTGTATTATTGCTTTATTATAAAAGAACTCATGATGGCTACTATATTGCAAGTAGAACTATTTTTTATATTATTCTAATATTTGAGAGTACTTAAAACACTCTAACCTCGAAAATATTGTTTTATTATAAAAGAACTTATAATGGCCACAATATGTGAAATTAGAAGTATATCAATATTATTGTTTTATTATAAAAGAACTCATGATGGCTACTATATTGCAAGTAGAACGATTTTTTATATTATTCTAATATTTGAGAGTACTAAAAACACTCTAACCTAGAAAATGTTGTTTTATTATAAAAGAACTTATAATGGCTACCATATATGCAAGTAGAAGTATTTCTATATTATTGTTTTATTATAAAAGAACTTATAATGGCCACAATATGTGCAATTAGAAGTATATCAATATTATTGTTTTATTATAAGTTCTTTTATATTGCAAGTAGAAACATTTTCTATATTATTCTAATATTTGAGAGTACTTAAAATACTCTAACCTAGAAAATATTGTTTTATTGTAGAAGAACTCATGATGGCTACTATATTGCAAGCAGAAGAATTTCTGTATTATTGTTTTATTATAAAAGAACTTATGATGGCTACTATATATGCAAGTAGAACTATTTCTATTTTATTGTTTTATTATAAAAGAACTTATGATGGCTACTATATTGCAAGTAGAACTATTTTCTATATTATTCTAATATTTGAGAGTACTTAAAATAGTCTAATCAAGAAAATATTGCTTTATTATAAAAGTACTTATGATGGATACTATATTGCAAGTAGAAATATTTTCTATATTATACCAATATTTGAGAGTACTTAAAATATTCTAACCTGGAAAATATTGTTTTATTTTAAAAGAACTTATGATAGCTATTATATTGCAAGCAGAAGTATTTTCTGTATTATTGTTTTATTATAAAAGAACTTATAATGGCTACTATATCTGCAAGTAGAAGTATATCTATATTATTGTGTTATTATAAAAGAACCTGTGATGGCTACTATATTGCAAGCAGAAGTATTTTCTGTATTATTGTTTTATTATAAAAGAACTTATAATGGCTACTATATATGCAAGTAGGAGTGTTTCAATATTACTGTGTTATTATAAAAGTACTTATGATGGCTACTATATTGCAAGTAGAAATATTTTCTATATTATTCCAATATTTGAGAGTACTTAAAATATTCTAACCTAGAAAATATTGTTTTATTTTAAAAGAACTTATGATGGCTACTATATTGCAAGCAGAAGTATTTTCTGTATTATTGTTTTATTATAAAAGAACTTATAATGGCCACAATATGTGCAATTAGAAGTATATCAATATTATTGTATTATTATAAAAGAACTTATAATGGCTACTATATTGCAAGTAGAAACATTTTCTGTAATATTGTTTTATTATGAAAGAACTTATAATGGCCACAATATGTGCAATTAGAAGTATATCAATATTATTGTTTTATTATAAAAGAACTTATAATGGCTACTATATTGCAAGTAGAAATATTTTCTATATTATTCTAATATTTGAGAGTACTTAAAATACTCTAACCTAGAAAATACTGTTTTATTGTAGAAGAACTCATGATGGCTACTATATTGCAAGCAGAAGAATTTCGGTATTATTGTTTTATTATAAAGGAACTTATAATGGCCACAATATGTGCAATTAGAAGTATATCAATATTATTTTTTTATTATAAAAGAACTTATAATGGCTACTATATTGCAAGTAGAAACATTTTCTATATTATTCTAATATTTGGGAGTACTTAAAATACTCTAACCTAGAAAATATTGTTTTATTTTAAAAGAACTCATGATGGCTTCTATATGTGCAAGCAGAAGTATTTCTATGTCACTGTAGAAGTATTTCTATATTATTGTTTTATTGTAAAGAACTTATGATGGCTACTATATATGCAAGTAGAAGTACTTCTATATTATTGTATTATTTTAAAATAACTTATGATTGCTACTATATTGCAAGCAAAAGTATTTTCTGTAATATTGTTTTATTATGAAAGAACTTATAATGGCCACAATATGTGCAATTAGAAGTATATCAATATTATTGTTTTATTATAAAAGAACTTATAATGGCTACTATATTGCAAGTAGAAATATTTTCTATATTATTCTAATATTTGAGAGTACTTAAAATACTCTAACCTAGAAAATATTGTTTTATTGTAGAAGAACTCATGATGGCTACTATATTGCAAGCAGAAGAATTTCTGTATTATTGTTTTATTATAAAAGAACTTATAATGGCCACAATATGTGCAATTAGAAGTATATCAATATTATTGTTTTATTATAAAAGAACTTATAATGGCTCCTATATTGCAAGTAGAAACATTTTCTATATTATTCTAATATTTGAGAGTACTTAAAATTCTCTAACCTAGAAAATATTGTTTTATTGTAAAAGAACTCATGATGGCTTCTATATGTGCAAGCAGAAGTATTTCTATGTCATTGTAGAAGTATTTCTGTATTATTGCTTTATTATAAAAGAACTTATGATGGTTACTATATTGCAAGTGGAAATATTTTCTATATTATTCTAATATTTGAGAGTACTTAAAATAGTCTAACCTCGAAAATGTTGTTTTATTATGAAAGAACTTATAAGGGCTACTATCAGTGAAAGAATAAATATTTTCCATGTTATTGTTTTATTTTAAAATAACTTATGATGGCTACTATATTGCAAGCAGAAGTATTTTCTGTAATATTGTTTTATTATAAAAGAACTTATAATGGCTACTATATGTGCAATTAGAAGTATATCTATATTATTGTTTTAATATAAAAGAACTTATGATGGCTACTATATTGCAAGTAGAAATATTTTCTATATTATTCTAATATTTGAGAGTACTTAAAATACTCTAATCTAGAAAATATTGTTTTATTGTAAAAGAACTCATGCTGGCTACTATATTGCAAGCAGAAGAATTTCTGTATTATTGTTTTATTATAAAAGAACTTATAATGGATACTAAATTGCAAGTAGAACTATTTTTTATATTATTCTAATATTTGAGAGTACTTAAAATACTCTAACCTAGAAAATATTGTTTTATTATGAAAGAACTTATAATGGCTACCATGTATGCAAGTAGAAGTATATCTATACTATTGTTTTATTATAAAAGAACTTATGATGGCTACTATATATGCAAGTAGAACTATTTTTTATATTATTCTAATATTTGAGAGTACTTAAAATACTCTAACCTAGAAAATATTGATTTATTGTAAAAGAACTCATGCTGGCTACTATATTGCAAGCAGAAGAATTTCTGTATTATTGTTTTTTTATAAAGAACTTAGGTTGGCTACTATATATGCATGTAGAAGTATATCTATACTATTGTTTTATTATAAAAGAACTTATGATGGCTATTATATATGCAAGTAGAACTATTTCTATTTTATTGTTTTATTATAAAAGAACTTATAATGGCCACAATATGTGCAATTAGAAGTATATCAATATTATTGTTTTATTATAAAATAACTTATAATGGCTCCTATATTGCAAGTAGAAACATTTTCTATATTATTCTAATATTTGAGAGTACTTAAAATACTCTAACCTAGAAAATATTGTTTTATTGTAAAAGAACTCATGGTGGCTTCTATGTGTGCAAGCAGAAGTATTTCTATGTCATTGTAGAAGTATTTCTATATTATTGTTTTATTGTAAAGAACTTATGATGGCTACTATATATGCAAGTAGAAATATTTTCTATATTATTCTAATATTTGAGAGTACTTAAAATAGTCTAACCTCGAAAATGTTGTTTTATTATGAAAGAACTTATAAGGGCTACCATATCTGCAAGTAGACGTATATCTATATTATTGTGTTATTATAAAAGAACCTGTGAAGGC
Source organism: Priocnemis perturbator (assembly GCA_963942575.1). Lineage (NCBI taxonomy): Eukaryota > Metazoa > Arthropoda > Insecta > Hymenoptera > Pompilidae > Priocnemis > Priocnemis perturbator. The sequence continues at coordinate 998,789 of OZ012651.1, forward strand.
TACTATATTGCAAGCAGAAGTATTTTCTATATTATTCTAATATTTGAGAGTGCTTAAAACACTCTAACCTCGAAAATATTGTTTTATTTTAAAAGAACTTATGACGGCTACTATATTGCAAGCAGAAGTATTTTCTGTATTATTCTTTTATTATAAAAGAACTTATAATGGCTACTATATATGCAAGTAGGAGTGTTTCAATGTTACTGTTTTATTATAAAAGAACTTATGATGGCTACTATATTGCAAGTAGAACTATTTTCTATATTATTCTAATATTTGAGAGTACTTAAAATACTCTAGTCAAGAAAATATTGCTTTATTATAAAAGTATTTATGATGGCTACTATATTGCAAGCAGAAGTATTTTCTGTATTATTGTTTTATTGTAAAAGAACTCATGATGGCTACTATATTGCAAGCAGAAGTATTTTCTGTATTATTGTTTTATTATACAAGAACTTGTAATGGCTACTATAGTGCAAGTAGAAATATTTTGTATATTATTCTAATATTTGAGAGTACTTAAAATACTGTAACCTAGAAAATATTGTTTTATTTTAAAAGATCTTATGATGGCTACTATAAGTGAAAGTATAAATATTTTCCATGTTATTGTTTTATTGTAAAATAACTTATGATGGCTACTATATTGCAAGCAGAAATATTTTCTGTATTATTGTTTTATTATAAAAGAACTTAGAATGGCTACTATACATGCGAGTAGAAGTATTTCTATGTTATTGTTTTATTATAAAAGAACTTATAATGGCTATTATATGTGCAAGTAGAAATATATCAATGTTATTGTTTTATTATAAAAGAACTTATGATGGTTACTATATTGCAATTAGAAGTATTATCTACATTATTCCAATTTTTGCGAGTATTTAACATACTCTAATCTAGAAAATATTGTTTTATTACAAAGAACATATGTTGGCTACGATATGTGCAAGTAGAAGTATTTCTGTAATACTTTTTTTTTATAAGTAAATTATGATGGCAACCATATCTGCAAGTAGAAGTATATCTATATTACTGTGTTATTATAAAAGAACCTGTGATGGCAACTATATTGCACGTAGAAATATTTTCTATATTATTGTAATATTTGAGAGTACTTAACATACTCTAACCTAGAAAATGTTGTTTTATTATAAAAGAACTTATAATGGCTACCATATATGCAAGTAGAAGTATTTCTATATTATTGTTTTATTATAAAAGAACTTATAATGGCCACAATATGTGCAATTAGAAGTATATCAATATTATTGTTTTATTATAAAAGAACTTATAATGGCTACTATATTGCAAGTAGAAACATTTTCTATATTATTCTAATATTTGAGAGTACTTAAAATACTCTAACCTAGAAAATATTGTTCTATTGTAAAAGAACTCATGATGGCTTCTATATGTGCAAGCAGAAGTATTTCTATGTCATTGTAGAAGTATTTCTGTATTATTGCTTTATTATAAAAGAACTTATGATGGTTCCTATATTGCAAGTGGAAATATTTTCTATATTATTCTAATATTTGAGAGTACTTAAAATAGTCTAACCTCCAAAATGTTGTTTTATTATGAAAGAACTTATAAGGGCTACTATAAGTGAAAGTATAAATATTTTCCATGTTATTGTTTTATTTTAAAATGACTTATGATGGCTACTATATTGCAAGCAGAAGTATTTTCTGTAATATTATTTTATTATAAAAGAACTTATAATGGCCACAAAATGTGCAATTAGAAGTTTATCTATATTATTGTTTTATTATAAAAGAACTTATAATGGCTACTATATTGCTAGTAGAAATATTTTCTATATTATTCTAATATTTGAGAGTACTTAAAATACTGTAACCTAGAAAATATTGTTTTATTTTAAAAGATCGTATGATGGCTACTATAAGTGAAAGTATAAATATTTTCGATGTTATAGTTTTATTTTAAAATAACTTATGATGGCTACTATATTGCAAGTAGAAATATTTTCGATATTATTCTAATATTTGAGAGTACTTAAAATAGTCTAACCTCGAAAATATTGTTTTATTATGAAAGAACTTATGATGGCTACTATAAGTGAAAGTATAAATATTTTCCATGTTATTGTTTTTTTTTAAAATAACTTTTGATGGCTACTATATTGTGTTACGGCCCGGCGTTATATTTTCAAATTTTTATACCCTTGTATGAGGCTTGCGTAAGCATTGAGAAATCTAGCCCATATGAGTGGACCGTTTTTGGTAGTAGTATTAATAGTTTTTCGTCGTAATATTAATAGTTTTCCGTCTCCGGGCCGTAGCAGACCGACGAACCTTGGGATCACCAGCGCCCGGGTGCGCACGTGTGTGTGTGCGTGTATGTGACAGAGACACATTAGTTTAAGTGAGCGAAGGACTCGTTAGTTTATAAGAGACCCGCGAATAGGTAAACTACAGTTCTGTTCACATTTTAAGTTCCTTTTCTTTGATTTATAGTTACCAACGACAAATGTTTATTTTTAGTTAGTTACAAACACACTCCTAGCACTGATTGCTCCTCGTAATGGTCAAACGGCAATTTCGCTTAATTCCGATTAAAGGAAACATTCATGATTCTTTTCGTAATTCATATTCTAAGTTCCTTTTCTTTTGATTCATTATTAATCGCCCGAGTAGCGAGTTGCGCATGAACACCTAATGCCGGGATGATAACCGCTGCGTAGCAATATTCGGCAATAACAAAACTGCGAGCCGCTGACCCAACCGTGAAGGGAGGGGATGCGGAAGACGTCCTTCTCGCGCGCAGCTACCGGCTCGCGACGCAAACCTCGTGGCAGTTGGCTGTAAAATCGCGAGGTGCGTGGACTCCTGCCCGGGGGTTATTATAATTTATCTTTGAACTTAATCGTGCATATTCTTGCAGTATCACGAAGGACTCAGTACTCCCCGTTAAAGATTAGTGTTTAGTTGAGCAAGGGACTCATTTGTGTTACAAAATTAATCGAGTTTATTTGTATTTAGAAATAAGAGCACATTGTAATATTATTTTTGCACCACGTGGCCGGCGCTTCACGCCGAGCCTCGAGCGTTCATTTCAACTAAATTCATTTCTTTTCTTTAGTTTTCTTTAGTTTATTTGTCTTTCCTTAATTTCATCGGAATAAGATTCATTAATAAGACCAGAATCAGCTGTAGCTTGTAGAGTTCTACCAATAACTAAGTGCTTGCTTCCCGAACACGCTCGTTGAGCGTTAGGCTAATGCGTTAACCACCGATATTCATTTTGTATTTCAATCCGAAGGTACACATCAAGCGACTACGAGCGAACCGTAAAGAGCGAAAATAGCGTGCGAGACAAACCATTGTAAGGAGCGAGAGGAGTGAAGAGCGAGAGAGAGAAAGAGAGAGCGAGCGAGTGAAAGAGCGTGTGCGCAGCATTACGGGTAAGAACTTTCCAGCATCTTTCCGTGCGATGAAATGAACCTGCCGACCGCAATTACGTCTTAGCGCAGGCTTTGAATTTCTCAGACGTAAAGGGTTAGAATTCAAAACGTTCAATTAATACCGAACAATCGCGAACACTCTGTAATATACTGTAGTTGCGCAGGCGTCGCCCGCGTGACGAGCAAGCGGTGTCGTACACACGGTCTTACTTTTCTCTGTAATAAGATCTATTTCATTACACATTATAATCTCACGAAATGTAAGAGAGCAACGTATTCTATCAATATAGATTCAGTCAAGTATAACTAAATTCAATCGCTTTATTAACAACTAACATCCCGACTCAAACTAACACCTGACCAGAAAGCGAGAGAAAGAAAGAGAAAGAAAGAGATCGAATAAAACCTGTACTGGTTTAGGAGGCCGCGAATCCTATAAGTCCTGCCGATATCTACCAGCCTGTAGCTTTACATAAAAGGGGGAAATTAGATATCTCGAATTAGATACAATCAACATCTGTATTGAGGCTATCAAACATATCCAGCGTTACACCGGGTAAGGAGAGGCCGCTCGCCATTTCAGTAACTTTACCCGGACGTAACATTATGAAAGAACTTATAATGGCCACAATATGTGCAATTAGAAGTATATCAATATTATTGTTTTATTATAAAAGAACTTATAATGGCTACTATATTGCAAGTAGAAATATTTTCTATATTATTCTAATATTTGAGAGTACTTAAAATACTCTAACCTAGAAAATATTGTTTTATTGTAGAAGAACTCATGATGGCTACTATATTGCAAGCAGAAGAATTTCTGTATTATTGTTTTATTATAAAAGAACTTATAATGGCCACAATATGTGCAATTAGAAGTATATCAGTATTATTGTTTTATTATAAAAGAACTTATAATGGCTACTATATTGCAAGTAGAAATATTTTCTATATTATTCTAATATTTGAGAGTACTTAAAATACTCTAACCTAGAAAATATTGTTTTATTGTAAAAGAACTCATGATGGCTTCTATATGTGCAAGCAGAAGTATTTCTATGTCATTGTAGAAGTATTTCTATATTATTGTTTTATTGTAAAGAACTTATGATGGCTACTATATATGCAAGTAGAAGTACTTCTATATTATTGTTTTATTTTAAAATAACTTATGATTGCTACTATATTGCAAGCAAAAGTATTTTCTGTAATATTGTTTTATTATGAAAGAACTTATAATGGCCACAATATGTGCAATTAGAAGTATATAAATATTATTGTTTTATTATAAAAGAACTTATAATGGCTCCTATATTGCAAGTAGAAACATTTTCTATATTATTCTAATATTTGACAGTACTTAAAATACTCTAACCTAGAAAATATTGTTTTATTGAAAAAGAACTCATGATGGCTTCTATATGTGCAAGCAGAAGTATTTCTATGTCATTGTAGAAGTATTTCTGTATGTATGTATGTATGTATCTTTATTTTGATTCCCTGCCGGGTTACAAATTCCATTTTTTTTCCTCCTTCTCCTCCACTCCACGCATTTCCCCGCTCCTTACAACTACTTACAAACTACTTAACACTATCTTATTCTAGCTTATTTTTTAACCTTGTCCTATTTACAAACTTCCTCGTTTTTCACCCTTCTCCTTCTCGCACGCCCTCTACCTCGCACGCTCGCTCTCTCTTTCGCTCGCCCGCTCGCTCGCTCGCTTGCTCGCTCGATCGCTTGCTCGCTCGCTTGGTCGCTCGCTTACTCTCCTACTCGCCCCCTCTCGCCCACTCACTCTCTTCCAATTTCCTTTACCCCGCCCTACCTCTCCCTCCCACCCTCCCCCCTCCTCCTCTCCCCTTTCGGACTTCCGTTTCCGCCCATTCTTTCTTCCTCACACTTCTCCTATCCTCATTCTTCCATTCATCCGTTTCTCCCTGTTCATCCAATCCTTTTCTCATTCATACCTCTCCTCCCTTCCCTTCTTTACCTCCCACCCTCCCCTTCTCTAGCCTCTTTCTCCCATCTCGCTCTCTCTAATTTCTTCAGCCATTCCTCTCCCCCTCCTTCCCCATCTAGTATCTCCTTTACCTTCCCCTCCCACCCCTCCTTTCTCTCCTCTATTTCCCCCTATCCTTCGCACCTCTCCCACACGTGCTCCCACGTCTCTTCCTCTTTCCCGCACAATCTGCATTTCCTCTCCTCCTCCTTTGCCCAGTATAATCCTTCTCTCATTTCATTTCCCATCCTAAACCTTGCCACTCTGCTCACTCTTCTTTCATTCCACCCCTTCCTCAGGTATCCTTTCCCTCCTTCCCCAACTACCTCCCTATACCACCTATTCGACCTCGATTCTTTTATTCTTTTCTCCCTTTCCCTTTTCTGTTCTTCCTCATCCTTCCTCTCCATGTCTCCATATTCCACCCCTTGTTCCTCTCCCATCTTTATCCCTCTTTCCCTCAGGAACTCCCTTCTCTCCTCCTCCCAATTCCCTATCACCTTTCCCTTTTTCCATCTCTCCATCATCTCTCCCCAGCATTCTCTCGCTATCGCCCCCCCTTTCCCTTCCTCCAATCCCTTCTCGTAGTTCCATGCCCTTCTTCCCGCCCTTACCCTCATCTTTCCCCTGTCCGACTCTTCCCTCACCATATACCCTGGCGTTCTCCACCCTAGCCCCAGTACCCATCTTATATACCTCTCCTGCAACGCCTCCACTAACCTCCTTTCCCTCCATCCCCATACCTCCACCCCATACTCCGCCACCGTCCATACCAGCGTGTCGAACAGCCACAGTCTTCTCTCCCAATCCTTACCCCACAACCTCTTCCCCATTCCCCATACCTCCCTCATCGCCGCCGCCGCCCTTCTAACTCTTTCCCTCACATTTTTCTCACTCCCCCCCCCCCCCTGCTCTATCCAATATCCCAAATACTTCATTTCCCTTACCTCCTCCAATTTCTTACCCCCCCACCTCCAGTCTATTCTTCTCTTCCTCCCTCCCCCCTTTCTAAACCTCATGACCTTCGTTTTCTCCGTATTCACTTCCAGTCCCTTCCTTTCCATATATCTCTCTAGCCTCGCCATCATCGCCCTCATCTCTCCTTCATCCTTTGCCATTAATACAACGTCGTCAGCGTATGACAGCGAGAAAACCTTTTTTCCCCCCACCTTTATCCCTCCCCACCCCCCCCTTCTTAGGTCCTCTTCCAAGTCCGCCATCAAGATGTTAAATAAAATCGGGCTGAGCGGGCACCCCTGCCTCAGCCCTCTCGCCGTCCAGAATACCTCCCCCTGCTCCCCCCCTACTCTCACCCTGCTCTTCGTCTCCTTCATTATTTCCTCTACTCTTTCCACCAGTCCCTCCCTAACCCCCCTCTCTCTCATCGCTTCGGCCACTTTTCCCTTCCCCACCGAGTCAAAAGCCGCTTTTAGGTCTAAAAATAGCGCTACCATTCTTCCTCCTTTCTTCCCTATTTCTCTGTTTATTAGGTAGTTTAAGGCATAAAACTGGTCCCTCGTTCCCATCCCTTTCCTGAAACCAGTCTGTGTTTCCCCTAGCAGCCCTTTGCCCTCTACCTCCTCCCTCAGCCTGTCCGCTAATACCTTCGCGTATATCCTGTATAGCGAAGGCATTAGCGTGACCCCCCTATAATCCCCCGCCTTCTTCCCCTCCCCTTTCTTTACAATTGGCACTATTTCCCCTACGCACCACTCCTCCGGCCACCCCTCCCCAGCCCACACCCTCCTGCATATTTCCCCTCCCCACTCTCTCACCTCTGCTCCCCCAAACTTCCACACCTCATTTGGGATCCCATCCGCCCCCACCGCCTTTCCCTCCTTCATCCCATTCATCACCCTCCATATTTCCTCCATACTCAACTGGCTCTCCTCATCCTCTTCCCTCTCCCTTTTCCCCCCTCCACACACCACCTTCCTTTCCACCCCTCCCAGCAACCCCATGAAGTGCTCCTTCCACTCCTCCCCCGTAATTTCCTCGCAGATCCCCTTCCTTCCCCTCCAGTTACTCCTTACCACCCCCCACACATCCCTCTCCGTCCTTGCCTCTCCCACTTCTCTTAGAACCCTCTCTCTCTCCTCCTCCTTCTTCCTTTCGCATAGTCCCTTATATTCCTTCTTTTTTTCCTATACTCTTTCCCTCCCCCTTCCTCTCTCTTCCACCTTCTCAATTCCCTTCTTAGCTCGCTCTTCGCTTCCCTACAATCCTCATCCCACCAACCCCTCCTCCTCCCCCCTATCTTCACCTCCTCCCCTCCTTCTTTCACCGCCAATCTTATCTTATCCCCCAGCCTCTTCAAGTCCTCCCCTGGTGTCCCCCCCCCCTCCCCCCCTATTCCTCATGCTTTCTCTAAACCTTTCCCTTCCCTCCTCGTCGCACCTCCCCCTACATCTCCCCATCCTCCCTCTTCTTCCTCCCCCCCTCTTTTCCATCTTTCCCTTCATCTCTACCACTAGTGGCTGATGGTCTGAATCCACTTTTTCTCCCATCTCTACGCTCTCCACCCTCTCCTTCGTTCTACTGTCCCCAATCACATAGTCTATCACCGACCTGCCCCTTGTCCCGATATACGTGAATTCCCCCTCCTCGTCCCCCTTTGTGCATCCATTCATTATTGCCCATCCCCCCTCTTCCACACACTCTGCTAATAGCCTTCCCTCCCTGTTCACTTTCCCATCCTTCGATCTTCTTTCCTCCTTCTCTTCCTCTTCCTCATCCCCCTCTATCCATCCCCCCCTCCTTCCTGTCCTGGCATTAAAATCCCCTACCACTATTATGGACGTTCCCTCCTCCTCCCCCCCTTCCATCCTGTTCCTCAACCCCTCTAGCTTTCTCTCTATATCCCCCCTCACATAAATTCCTATCACTCTCCATCTCTCTCCTCCTACTCTCATCACCCACTCCCATTTCCCGTCTTCCTTCTCCCCCATCTCCTCCTCTTCAATCATTATGCCCTTCCTCGTTCCCCTAATCATTCCCCGCACGCTCTACCTTTTGCATTCCACCTCTTCGCATACCTTACCTCCCACTCAAATTCTTTCGGTAGCCTTTCCTTTAATTTTTCCCATCCTTTTTCCTCTATCCACGTCTCTACCCATAGCACCACATCCCATTCCTTCACCCCCTCCCAGAATTCCTTATCCTTATTTCCTACCCCCGCCACGTTCCAAAACACTAATTTCCATCCTTCCGCACTGTCTACCCCCCTCCCCCCGTCCACCACCCCTTCCTTTCCACCCGTTCCTATTCTTTCCTCCTCCTCCCTTCCACCTATCCTTCCTCCCTTTCTCCCCCGCGCTTCCCTTCCCCCTCACACCCTCTCATCCCCTCCTTCAGTCTCTCCTCTTCCTCATCCCACCTCCACCATTTCCCTTCTATCCTTACTTTCCCGTATCCCACCCATACCTTCTTTCCTTTGTTCCTTTCCTCCGTCGCTATTTCCTCTAGCCTCCACCTCATCTTTCTCTCTCTCCATGTCAGATCGTCATCTATCCTTATTCCTTTGTCCTTTATTTTCCTCCTTCCCATCATCACCTCTCTCTTTCGCTCCCTGTCCTTCAAGTCCACTATTACCGTTCTCCCCTCTCCTTCCCTCACCCCTCCTCCGATCTCCCTCATTCCCTCTATCTTCATCCCAACCCCCATTTCCCCCAACAATCCCTCTATCTCCTCCCTTCTCTCCATCCCTCTTTTCTTCAGCCCCCTTATCATTATGTTATTCCTTCTTTCCTCTCTCTCCTTCCTTTCTTCCCTCCATTCCATTCCTTTAATCCTCCTCATTACCTCCTCCACTTTATCCCCTTCTTCATTTCCTGCCTTTTTCCCCCTCCCCTTCCTTCCTTCCTCTATCTCTTTCCTCCTTTCCCCCTCCAATTCCTCTATCCTTTTCTCCAGTTCCCTTTTCTCCCTTTCCCATTTCTCCTCCCCCTCCTTCATTTGTCTCCTCAGTTCCTCTATCACCCCTCTCACCGTCTCCTTCAATTCCTTGACTTCCCCCCTTAATTCCCCCTCCTTGCCTAGCCATCATCTCCATCATACTCCTCACCCCATCCCTCCATTCCTGTCTCATTTCGCGTACCTCCTTTCTCAGTTCATTCTCTCCCCCCTCACCTTCTTTCTTTTCTGCTCCCCTCCCCGGCGACCTCTGCAGTTTCCTGGAGGGCTTAAATATCGCCTCCTCGCCCTCGCCCTTTTTTTCTCTCTTTTCCTCCCCCTTCACTTCCCCAGGGCTTTCTCTTTTCCTTTTCGTCACTTCCTCCCATCCTGCCTCCCCCTGCCCTCTCTCCGCTCCTTCTTCCATTTCTTCCTTTTCTTTCCTACCTCTTCACTTCACTTCCCTGCTTTACCGACCCTACTTCCTAATTCCCTTCCTCTCCGCCAGGTGTCTCTCCCGCCGCCCCGTACCGTCTTCCCGCTTTTCCTGTCACGTTCTCTCCTAACCTCTTCCCTGTCCGCTTCTTTCCTTCCTTAATTACACCTCACCCACTCCCCCGTTCAACCCACCAACACTCACCCACGCACCTCTCCCTTTCCTCTACCCTCTCCCGCCCTCTCTATCTCCTACGTTCACTTTTCCTCACTCTCCGCACACTTTCCTCTTACCACACACTCTCTCTCGTCCACTCTCTCACGCTCCGGAAACGGAAGTCAAGTATTTCTGTATTATTGCTTTATTATAAAAGTACTTATGATGGCTACTATATTGCAAGTAGAAATATTTTCTATATTATTCTAATATTTGAGAGTACTTAAAATAGTCTAACCTCGAAAATGTTGTTTTATTATGAAAGAACTTATAAGGGCTACCATGTATGCAAGTAGAAGTATTCCTATATTATTGTTTTATTGTAAAAGAACTCATGATGGCTACTATATTGCAAGCAGAAGTATTTTCTGTATTATTGTTTTATTATAAAAGAACTTGTAATGGCTACTATAGTGCAAGTAGAAATATTTTGTATATTATTCTAATATTTGAGAGTACTTAAAATACTGTAACCTAGAAAATATTGTTTTATTTTAAAAGATCTTATGATGGCTACTATAAGTGAAAGTATAAATATTTTCCATGTTATTGTTTTATTTTAAAATAACTTATGATGGCTACTATATTGCAAGCAGAAATATTTGCTGTATTATTGTTTTATTATAAAAGAACTTAGAATGGCTACTATACATGCGAGTAGAAGTATTTCTATGTTATTGTTTTATTATAAAAGAACTTATAATGGCTATTATATGTGCAAGTAGAAGTATATCTATATTATTGTGTTATTATAAAGGAACCTGTGATGGCTACTATATTACACGTAGAAATATTTTCTATATTATTGTAACATTTGAGAGTACTTAAAATACTCTAACCTAGAAAATGTTGTTTTATTATAAAAGAACTTATAATGGCTACCATATATGCAAGTAGAAGTATTTCTATATTATTGTTTTATTATAAAAGAACTTATAATGGCCACAATATGTGCAATTAGAAGTATATCAATATTATTGTTTTATTATAAAAGAACTTATAATGGCTACTATATTGCAGGTAGAAACATTTTCTATATTATTCTAATATTTGAGAGTACTTAAAATACTCTAACCTAGAAAATATTGTTTTATTGTAAAAGAACTCATGATGGCTTCTATATGTGCAAGCAGAAGTATTTCTATGTCATTGTAGAAGTATTTCTATATTATTGTTTTATTGTAAAGAACTTATGATGGCTACTATATTGCAAGTAGAACTATTTTCTATATTATTCTAATATTTGAGAGTACTTAAAATAGTCTAACCTCGAAAATGTTGTTTTATTATAAAAGAACTTATAAGGGCTACCATGTATGCAAGTAGAAGTATTTTCTGTATTATTGTTTTATTATAAAAGAACTTATAATGGCTACTATATGTGCAATTAGAAGTATATCTATATTATTGTTTTATTATAAAAGAACCTGTGATGGCTACTATATTGCAAACAGAAGTATTTTCTATATTATTCTAATATTTGAGAGTGCTTAAAACACTCTAACCTCGAAAATATTGTTTTATTTTAAAAGAACTTATGATGGCCACTATAACTGCAAGTAGTAGTATTTCTGTATTATTGTTTTATTATAAAAGAACTTATGATGGCTACTATATTGCAAGTAGAAATATTTTCTATATTATTCTAATATTTGAGAGTACTTAAAATACTCTAACCTAGAAAATGTTGTTTTATTATAAAAAAACTTATAATGGCTACCATATATGCAAGTAGAAGTATTTCTATATTATTGTTTGATTATAAAGAAATTAGGATGGCTACTATATACGCAAGTAGAAGTATATCTATATTATTGTTTTATTATAAAAGAACCTGTGATGGCTACTATATTGCAAGTAGAACTATTTTCTATATTATTCTAATATTTGAGAGTACTTAAAATACTCTAATCAAGAAAATATTGCTTTATTATAAAAGTACTTATGATGGCTACTATATTGCAAGTAGAAATATTTTCTATATTATTCCAATATTTGAGAGTACTTAAAATATTCTAACCTAGAAAATATTGTTTTATTTTAAAAGAACTTATGATGGCTACTATATTGCAAGCAGAAGTATTTTCTGTATTATTGTTTTATTATAAAAGAACTTATAATGGCTAATATATATGCAAGTAGGAGTGTTTTAATATTACTGTTTTATTATAAAAGAACTTATGATGGCTACTATATATGCAAGTAGAAGTACTTCTGTATTATTGTTTTATTATAAAGAACTTATGATGGCTACTATATATGCAAGTAGAAGTATTTTCTATATTATTGTTTTATTATAAAAGAACTTATAATGGCTACTATACATGCGAGTAGAAGTATTTCTATGTTATTGTTTTATTATAAAAGAACTTATAACGGCTATTATATGTGCAAGTAGAAGTATATTAATGTTATTGTTTTATTATAAAAGAACTTATGATGGTTACTATATTGCAAGTAGAAATATTTTCTACATTATTCCAATATTGGCGAGTACTTAACATACTCTAATCTAGAAAATATTGTATTATTATAAAGAACATATGTTGGCTACGATATGTGCAAGTAGAAGTATTTCTGTATTACGTTTTTTTTGTAAGTAAATTATGATGGCTACTATATGTGCATGTAGAAGTATATCTGAATTAATCTAATATTTGAGAGTGCTTAAAATAGTCTAACCTCGAAAATGTTGTTTTATTATATAGAACTTATGATGGCTACTATATATGCAAGTAGAAGTACTTCTATATTATTGTTTTATTATAAAGAACTTATGATGGCTACTATATATACAAGTAGAAGTATTTTCTGTATTATTGTTTTATTATAAAAGAACTTATGATGGCTACTATATATGCAAGTAGAAGTACTTCTATATTATTGTTTTATTATAAAGAACTTATGATGGCTACTATATATGCAAGTAGAACTATTTCTATTTTATTGTTTTATTGTAAAGAACTTATGATGGCTACTATATATGCAAGTAGAAGTACTTCTATATTATTGTTTTATTATAAAGAACTTATGATGGCTACTATATATGCAAGTAGAACTATTTCTATTTTATTGTTTTATTGTAAAGAACTTATGATGGCTACTATATATGCAAGTAGAAGTACTTCTATATTAATGGTTTTATTATAAAGAACTTATGATGGCTACTATATATGCAAGTAGAAGTACTTCTATATTATTGTTTTATTATAAAGAACTTATGATGGCTATTATATATGCAAGTAGAACTATTTCTATTTTATTGTTTTATTATAAAAGAACTTATGATGGCTACTATATTGCAAGTAGAACTATTTTCTATATTATTCTAATATTTGAGAGTACTTAAAATTGTCTAACCTCGAAAATGTTGTTTTATTATATAGAACTTATGATGGCTACTATATATGCAAGTAGAAGTACTTCTATATTATTGTTTTATTATAAAGAACTTATGATGGCTATTATATATGCAAGTAAAACTATTTCTATTTTATTGTTTTATTATATAGAACTTATGATGGCTACTATATATGCAAGTAGAAGTACTTCTATATTATTGTTTTATTATAAAGAACTTATGATGGCTACTATATATGCAAGTAGAAGTATTTTCTATATTATTGTTTTATTATAAAAGAACTTATGATGGCAACTATATATGCAAGTAGAAGTACTTCTATATTATTGTTTTATTATAAAGAACTTATGATGGCTATTATATATGCAAGTAGAACTATTTCTATTTTATTGTTTTATTATAAAAGAACTTATGTTGGCTACTATATTGCAAGTAGAACTATTTTCTATATTATTCTAATATTTGAGAGTACTTAAAATAGTCTAGCCTCGAAAATGTTGTTTTATCATATAGAACTTATGATGGCTACTATATATGCAAGTAGAAGTACTTCTATATTATTGTTTTATTATAAAGGACTTATGATGGCTACTATATATGCAAGTAGAACTAATTCTATTTAATTGTTTTATTATAAAAGAACTTATGATGGCTACTATATTGCAAGTAGAAGTATAACTGAATTAATCTAATATTTGAGAGTGCTTAAAATAGTCTAACCTCGAAAATGTTGTTTTATTATATAGAACTTATGATGGCTACTATATATGCAAGTAGAAGTACTTCTATATTATTGTTTTATTATAAAGAACTTATGATGGCTACTATATATGCAAGTAGAAGTTTTTTTCTGTATTATTGTTTTATTATAAAAGAACTTATAATGGCTACTAAACATGCGAGTAGAAGTAATTCTATGTTATTGTTTTATTATAAAAGAACTTATAACGGCTACTATATATGCAAGTAGAAGTACTTCTATATTATTGTTTTATTATAAAGAACTTATGATGGCTACTATATATGCAAGTAGAAGTATTTTCTATATTATTGTTTTATTATAAAAGAACTTATGATGGCTACTATATATGCAAGTAGAAGTACTTCTATATTATTGTTTTATTATAAAGAACTTATGATGGCTATTATATATGCAAGTAGAACTATTTCTATTTTATTGTTTTATTATAAAAGAACTTATGATGGCTACTATATTGCAAGTAGAACTATTTTCTATATTATTCTAATATTTGAGAGTACTTAAAATAGTCTAACCTCGAAAATGTTGTTTTATTATATAGAACTTATGATGGCTACTATATATGCAAGTAGAAGTACTTCTATATTATTGTTTTATTATAAAGAACATTATATATGCAAGTAGAACTATTTCTATTTTATTGTTTTATTATATAGAACTTATGATGGCTACTATATATGCAAGTAGAAGTACTTCTATATTATTGTTTTATTATAAAGAACATATGATGGCTACTATATATGCAAGTAGATGTATTTTAAATATTATTGTTTTATTATAAAAGAACTTATGATGGCAACTATATATGCAAGTAGAAGTATATTAATGTTATTGTTTTATTATAAAAGAACTTATGATGGTTACTATATTGCAAGTAGAAGTATTTTCTACATTATTCCAATATTTGCGTGTACTTAACATACTCTAATCTAGAAAATATTGTATTATTATAAAGAACATATGTTGGTTACGATATGTGCAAGTAGAAGTATTTCTGTCTTACTTTTTTTTTATAAGTAAATTATGATGGCTACTATATGTGCAAGTAGAAGTATATCTGAATTAATCTAATATTTGAGAGTGCTTAATATAGTCTAACCTCGAAAATGTTGTTTTATTATATAGAACTTATGATGGCTACTATATATGCAAGTAGAAGTACTTCTATATTATTGTTTTATTTTAAAGAACTTATGATGGCTATTGTATATGCAAGTAGAACTATTTCTATTTTATTGATTTATTATAAAAGAACTTATGATGGCTACTATATTGCAAGTAGAACTATTTTCTATATTATTCTAATATTTGAGAGTACTTAAAATAGTCTAACCTCGAAAATGTTGTTTTATTATATAGAACTTATGATGGCTACTATATATGCAAGTAGAAGGACTTCTATATTATTGTTTTATTATAAAGAACTTAAGATGGCTATTATATATGCAAGTAGAACTATTTCTATTTTATTGTTTTATTATAAAAGAACTTATGATGGCTACTATATTGCAAGTAGAAGTATTTTCTATATTATTCTAATATTTGAGAGTACTTAAAATAGTCTAACCTCGAAAATGTTGTTTTATTATATAGAACTTATGATGGCTACTATATATGCAAGTAGAAGTACTTCTATATTATTGTTTTATTATAAAGAACTTATGATGGCTACTATATATGCAAGTAGAACTATTTCTATTTTATTGTTTTATTATAAAAGAACTTATGATGGCTACTATATTGCAAGTAGAAGTATATCTGAATTAATCTAATATTTGAGAGTGCTTAAAATAGTCTATCCTCGAAAATGTTGTTTTATTATATAGAACTTATGATGGTTACTATATTGCAAGTGGAAGGATTTTCTACATTATTCCAATATTTGCGAGTAATTAACATACTCTAATCTAGAAAATATTGTATTATTATAAAGAACATATGTTGGCTACGATATGTGCAAGTAGAAGTATTTCTGTATTACTTTTTTTTTATAAGTAAATTATGATGGCTACTATATGTGCAAGTAGAAGTATATCTGAATTAATCTAATATTTGAGAGTGCTTAAAATAGTCTAACCTCGAAAATGTTGTTTTATTATATAGAACTTATTATGGCTACTATATATGCAAGTAGAAGTACTTCTATATTATTGTTTTATTATAAAGAACTTATGATGGCTACTATATATGCAAGTAGAAATATTTTCTGTATTATTGTTTTATTATAAAAGAACTTATGATGGCTACTATATATGCAAGTAGAAGTACTTCTATATTATTGTTTTATTATAAAGAACTTATGATGGCTACTATGTATGCAAGTAGAACTATTTCTATTTTATTGTTTTATTGTAAAGAACTTATGATGGCTACTATATATGTAAGTAGAAGTATATCTATACTATTGTTTTATTATAAAAGAACTTATGATGGCTATTGTATATGCAAGTAGAACTATTTCTATTTTATTGATTTATTATAAAAGAACTTATGATGGCTACTATATTGCAAGTAGAACTATTTTCTATATTATTCTAATATTTGAGAGTACTTAAAATAGTCTAACCTCGAAAATGTTGTTTTATTATATAGAACTTATGATGGCTACTATATATGCAAGTAGAAGGACTTCTATATTATTGTTTTATTATAAAGAACTTAAGATGGCTATTATATATGCAAGTAGAACTATTTCTATTTTATTGTTTTATTATAAAAGAACTTATGATGGCTACTATATTGCAAGTAGAAGTATTTTCTATATTATTCTAATATTTGAGAGTACTTAAAATAGTCTAACCTCGAAAATGTTGTTTTATTATATAGAACTTATGATGGCTACTATATATGCAAGTAGAAGTACTTCTATATTATTGTTTTATTATAAAGAACTTATGATGGCTACTATATATGCAAGTAGAACTATTTCTATTTTATTGTTTTATTATAAAAGAACTTATGATGGCTACTATATTGCAAGTAGAAGTATATCTGAATTAATCTAATATTTGAGAGTGCTTAAAATAGTCTATCCTCGAAAATGTTGTTTTATTATATAGAACTTATGATGGTTACTATATTGCAAGTGGAAGGATTTTCTACATTATTCCAATATTTGCGAGTAATTAACATACTCTAATCTAGAAAATATTGTATTATTATAAAGAACATATGTTGGCTACGATATGTGCAAGTAGAAGTATTTCTGTATTACTTTTTTTTTATAAGTAAATTATGATGGCTACTATATGTGCAAGTAGAAGTATATCTGAATTAATCTAATATTTGAGAGTGCTTAAAATAGTCTAACCTCGAAAATGTTGTTTTATTATATAGAACTTATTATGGCTACTATATATGCAAGTAGAAGTACTTCTATATTATTGTTTTATTATAAAGAACTTATGATGGCTACTATATATGCAAGTAGAAATATTTTCTATATTATTGTTTTATTATAAAAGAACTTATGATGGCTACTATATATGCAAGTAGAAGTACTTCTATATTATTGTTTTATTATAAAGAACTTATGATGGCTACTATGTATGCAAGTAGAACTATTTCTATTTTATTGTTTTATTGTAAAGAACTTATGATGGCTACTATATATGTAAGTAGAAGTATATCTATACTATTGTTTTATTATAAAAGAACTTATGATGGCTATTATATATGCAAGTAGAACTATTTCTATTTTATTGTTTTATTATAAAAGAACTTATGATGGCTACTATATTGCAAGTAGAACTATTTTCTATATTATTCTAATATTTGAGAGTACCTAAAATACTCTAATCTAGAAAATATTGTATTATTATAAAGAAAATATGTTGGCTACGATATGTGCAAGTAGAAGTATTTCTGTATTACTTTTTTTATCTAAGTAAATTATGATGGCAACCATATCTGCAAGTAGAAGTATTTCTGTATTACTTTTTGTTTATAAGTAAATTATGATGGCAACCATATCTGCAAGTTGAAGTATATCTATATTATTGTTTTATTATAAAAGAACCTGCGATGGCTACTATATTGCAAGTAGAACTATTTTCTATAATATTCTAATATTTGAGATTACTTAAAATAGTCTAACCTCGAAAAGGTTGTTTTATTGTAAAAGAACTATGATGGCTACTATATATGCAAGTAGAAGTAATTTCTGTATTATTGTTTTATTATAAAAGAACTTATAATGGCTACTATATATGCAAGTAGAAGTATTTCAATATGATTGTTTTATTATAAAGTACTTACGATGGCTACTATATTGCAAGTAAAAGTATTTTCTATATTATTCTAATATTTGAGAGTACTTAAAATAGTCTAACCTCGAAAATGTTGTTTTATTATTAAGAACTTATGATGGCTACTATATATGCAAGTAGAAGTACTTCTATATTATTGTTTTATTATAAAGAACTTATGATGGCTACTATATATGCAAGTAGAAGTACTTCTGTATTATTGTTTTATTATAAAAGAACTTATGATGGCTACTATATATGCAAGTAGAAGTACTTCTATATTATTGTTTTATTATAAAGAACTTATGATGGCTACTATATTGCAAGTAGAACTAATTTCTATATTATTCTAATATTTGATAGTACTTTAAATAGTCTAACCTCGAAAATGTTGTTTTATTGTAAAAGAACTCATGATGGCTTTTATATGTGCAAGCAGAAGTATTTCTATGTCATTGTAGAATTATTTCTATATTATTGTTTTATTGTAAAGAACTTATGATGGCTACTATATATGCAAGTAGAAGTATTTCTATATTATTGTTTTATTATAAAGAACTTAGGATGGCTACTATATACGCAAGTAGTAGTATATCTATACTATTTCTATTTTATTGTTTTATTATAAAAGAACTTATGATGGCTACTATATTGCAAGTAGATGTATTTCTATATTATTGTTTTATTATATAGAACTTATGATGGCTACTATATATGCAAGTAGAAATATTTTCTAAATTATTCTAATATTTGAGAGTACTTAACATACTCTAATCAAGAAAATATTGCTTTATTATAAAAGAATTTATGATGGCTACTATATTGCAAGTAGAACTATTTTCTATATTATTCTAATATTTGAGAGTACTTTAAATAGTCTAACCTCGAAACTGTTGTTTTATTATAAACGAACTTATAATGGCTACCATATATGCAAGTAGAAGTATTTCTATATTATTGTTTTATTATAAATAACTTAGGATGGCTACTATATACGCAATTAGAAGTGTATCTATACTATTTCTATTTTATTGTTTTATTATAAAAGAACTTATGATGGCTACTATATTGCAAGTAGATGTATTTCTATATTATTGTTTTATTATATAGAACTTATGATGGCTACTACATATGCAAGTAGGAGTGTTTCAATGTTATTGCTTTATTACAAAAGAACTTATGATGGCTACTATATTGCAAGTAGAACTATTTTCTATATTATTCTAATATTTGAGAGTACTTTAAATAGTCTAACCTCGAAAATGTTGTTTTATTGTAAAAGAACTCATGATGGCTTCTATATGTGCAAGCAGAAGTATTTCTATGTCATTGTAGAAGTATTTCTATATTATTGTTTTATTGTAAAGAACTTATGATGGCTACTATATATGCAAGTAGGACTATTTTCTATATTATTCTAATATTTGAGAGTACTTTAAATAGTCTAACCTCGAAACTGTTGTTTTATTATAAATGAACTTATAATGGCTACCATATATGCAAGTAGAAGTATTTCTATATTATTGTTTTATTATAAAGAACTTAGGATGGCTACCATATACGCAAGTAGAAATAATTTCTATATTATTCCAATATTTGAGAGTACTTAAAATACTCTAACCTAGAAAATATTGTTTTATAATAAAAGAACTTATGATGGCTACTATATTGCAAGTAAAAGTATTTTCTATATTATTCTAATATTTGAGAGTACTTAAAATAGTCTAACCTCGAAAATGTTGTTTTATTATAAAAGAACTTATAATGGCTACCATATATGCAAGTAGAAGTATTTCTATATTATTGTTTTATTATAAAGAACTTAGGATGGCTACTATATACGCAAGTAGAAGTATATCTATACTATTTCTATTTTATTGTTTTATGATAAAAGAACTTCTGATGGCTACTATATTGCAAGTAGATGTATTTCTATATTATTGTTTTATTATATAGAACTTATGATGGCTACTATATATGCAAGTAGAAGTGTTTCAATGTTATTGTTTTATTATAAAAAATTTATGATGGCTACTATATTGCAAGTAGAACTATTTTCTATATTATTCTAATATTTGAGAGTACTTTAAATAGTCTAACCTCGAAACTGTTGTTTTATTATAAAAGAACTTATAATGGCTACCATATATGCAAGTAGAAGTATTTCTATATTATTGTTTTATTATAAAGAACTTAGGATGGCTACCATATACGCAAGTAGAAATAATTTCTATATTATTCCAATATTTGAGAGTACTTAAAATACTCTAACCTAGAAAATATTGTTTTATAATAAAAGAACTTATGATGGCTACTATATATGCAAGTAGAAGTATTTCTATACTATCGTTTTATTATAATAGAACTTATAATGGCTACCATATGTGCAGGTAGATGTACTTCAATGTTATTGTTTTTTATAAAAGAACTATGATGGCGACTATATATGCAAGTAGAAGTATTTTCTGTATTATTCTAATATTTGAGAGTACTTAAAATACTCTAACCTAGAAAATATTGTTTTATTTTAAAAGTACTTGTGATGGCTACTATATTGCAAGTAAAAGTATTTTCTATATTATTCTAATATTTGAGAGTACTTAAAATAGTCTAACCTCAAAAATGTTGTTTTATTATAAAAGAAATTATAATGCCTACCATATATGCAAGTAGAAGTATTCCTACATTATTGTTTTATTATAAAAGAATTTATGATGGCTACTATATTGCAAGTAGAACTATTTTCTATATTATTCTAATATTTGAGAGTACTTTAAATAGTCTAACCTCGAAACTGTTGTTTTATTATAAACGAACTTATAATGGCTACCATATATGCAAGTAGAAGTATTTCTATATTAT